>OX457051.1:14477415-14917415 GCA_949752735.1 Lumbricus terrestris | reverse complement strand
GTCAGCGATGCCCAGAGAACGCGGGAAGGAATGGACGCACGTGAAAGTTTTGAAAAATGCGAACAACAATTATTATTATTTTGATTGAATGCAATTTTTTCGACAAGCAGTTTCTGGGTTGGATCAGGCAATCGCATAAGAACACATCGTTGAAATGCTGCAGCAGAACTGAGACGACTGACTGACATTAGCGCATTAAGTGCAATGTATGCAGTATAAACATAGATCTACAATAGCATTACAGCAATTTACAACGCCGTATACTGGGTTGTGAGTGTTTGCTTAATTAAATTAAATTTAACATTCTTATAATTAGTAATCACGAGGCTAGCGTATTTTATTATTGCTTACGTACCCTAATATAGGGTACGTTAAAATACGTACGTACCTTTCAAAATATAGAATACGTACGGTACGTACCCTCGAGCTTTGGCTGATACCTTTTTCCGGTCATTTATTCATTCATATATTCAATAACGCCCCTTTCAAAAATCAACTTTTTAACATCTACATTTGATTTTTAACAAATTTCTTCGCACTAAGAAAACTATTCATATTAAAAATGATACGCAAAATGAAACTGAAAACTATTCATTAAGAACTTTTTGAAAAACAGCCGTGTTCTCACTTTCCAACTTTGCATTTTTAAGCTCTTACTACTAAGAAACTTAACTGTGACCATCTCAAAAATTTTGCCTCCTCTGCAAAAATTTCTGCGGGCGCCCATGCTCAACAGATACATGTAACTTGTGGTCATGTTCATCATATTTTTAAAAAATATTTGTGAAGTGGCTGCAACCTTAATATTTTATGTAATTGTGTGTTTTTATGTTAGGATGCTTTCCCTGAAAACAGTTTTTAAAAACACTATACAATTTTTTTTGTTTTTTTCCTCTGGAGTCCATGCGGATCCCAAAAATTACGCAGGATTTTCATAAGGTTTTTTCATATCTCAATACCATAAATGTAAAAACAGACTGACAGACAGGCGGATAGAAAGACAGACTGACATACAGAGATACAGACAGACAGACAGAGACAGAGAGAGACAGAGAGAGGCAGATAGTGAGACAGAGACATGTAGAGACAGACAGAGAGGGCAGAGAATGAAAACGAGAGAGACAGACAGAGCAGACAGAAGACTGACAGACAGACGGACGAACAGGCAGACAAGCATACAGACAGGCAGACACAGAGGCAGACAGACGGACTGTCTGTCCGTCTGTCTGCCTCTGTGTCTGACAGACAGGCAGGTAGACAGACAGACTGACAGACGGACGGACATGCATACAGACAGGCAGGCAGAGAGGCAGTCAGACATACAGATGGGCAGACAGGCAGGCAGACAGGCAGACGGACAGTCAGACAGGGTCAGATAGAAAGCTCCTAGACCTAACCCCTGCTCTGACCATAATCTTAATGTTCACTGCGACAATAGGATATAGACTTACATGAACTTTAATTTCCGTACTCAAGTTTTTTGGGGGTGGGGGGCTGAATCCTCGAGGAGGAATTTTTCCATTTTCCGCTTCGTATGGACTTTGGGCAAGTCCTTCACTAGTAATTGTTCGGTGGCCTGACAAAATGTCGCACGACAAAATATCGCCGACAAAATGTCGCAGAGACACTATGTCGCAGGACAAAATGTCGCCGACAAAATGTCGCCGACATAATGTCGCCGACATAATGTCGCGAGTAATTCTACTCTCTAAATATGTAGTGCGTGGAATAAATGACTTCGATCTATCCGAAGCTTGAAGTATACCTGTGCGAGGAGGTAGCGGACCAGGATTAAAGAAGGCTCGTAAACTTCAGCAAGAGCAACATACATGTAGTATGGCTCTCTTGCGTCGTCAGCAGGACCCTGGGGTTAAAATCAAATCAAATCAAATCAAATTTATTGAATCGATTCAGTGTATACATACTACTAATCATAATGCACTTTTTAAGTTAGTAGAAGCACAGAAATAAGGAAACATATAATGTAAACATTTAAATTATGCAATAGAAAGTAGAACAATAAAGGGTTAAGTGAATCGAGTCGATGCACTTAACCCTTTATTGTTCTACTTTCTATTGCATAATTTAAATGTTTACATAATATGTTTCCTTATTTCTGTGAGGTGAAGAAGCTAACGCTTATCTAGTCATCCCCAACATTTAGGACTGAGCAAAGAAACAAAGACAAAAACCAAGAATCGACAACGTGGCTAGTGTTTAGTTATTAACTTATTTATAGCTTACACAGGGTCAGCTGCTTTAAGCAAATGTTTTTTAAAGGCCAACTTAAATGAGTTAACCCTCATCCTACCAAGTGGGGTCCGTTCGGACCCCAAGCACATAAACTGCTGTGCAACTTTTTTTCGATAAATGATTAAGATGATAATGATTATGTATGTATGTATGTATGTATGTATGTATGTATGTATGTATGTATGTATGTATGTATGTATGTATGTATGTATGTATGTATGTATGTATGTATGTATGTATGTATGTATGTATGTATGTGTGTGTATGCATTGTATGTATGTATGATACATATACATGCATACATACATACATACATACGTACATACATACATACATGCATTCATACATGTACATTCACAAGCACATACATAATATTACATATTCATGCATATTATACATGCATACACCACTGCATGCATACATACTTACCTACAAACATACATACATACATACATTTATACAGACATGCATACATACATGCATAGTCTACATATATACATACATACATGCAATTATATATGTGTGTTTGTGTGTATATAATTATACAAGTATGTATGTATATATGTTTGGGGTCCGTTCGGACCCCAGTTGGTAAACAACGTATGTAAAATGTGTTGGTAGGATGAAGGTTAAGGGAATTGATGGAACGGGTGTTAGGGTCAATGGAATTCCAAAGTTTGGGGCCTGAAAATCTGACAGTGAATTGCTTAGTGTTAGTGTTACATGAGTTAAGGTGTATGTTGAAGCGTGATCTGGTGTTATGGTTGTGGATAGAAGCATTGGTTGTAAAATAGTCCCTAAAAAGATTGGGAAGTAAATGATTCTGGTGTCGGTACATAAATACTGCCAGTTGGAGTTTATATAAGTCGTAAACAGTTAGCCAAATAGTGGGAGCCTGAGATGATTCTAACAGCACGTTTCTGTAGGGGCCTAACAGTAGCAGGGGTTCAAGGTGAGTTTTGTATCCACCTGCCCATATGATAATACCATAATTAAGATAAGGTAGGACAAAGGTGTTATAAAGTGTTTTAAGCGTAGAGAGGGGAAGAATATTTTTAAGACTGTTAATTATTCCAATAGATTTAGCAATCTTATTTTTTATAAGCGTGATATGAAATTTCCAGCTAAGATGCTCATCAATGATTAATCCCAGAAATTTGGTCTGGGATACACGATTAATGGGGATATTGTTAAGAATTATAGTTTTAGATGGGTCCTCGGGGATCTTCTTTCCTATACTGGAGAATAAGATATAATTGGATTTTTTAATGTTAAGAGATAAGGAATTAGCATTAAACCAATCACGCAAATGGAGTAATTCAGAGTTCATGCATTCAAACAAATCATTTATATTGCTAGAGGAGATAAAAACAGTGGTGTCGTCGGCAAATAAATAAAAGAGAAGCTTATTGGAGCAATTGCAAATATCATTAATATAAATTTAAAAAAGCAGAGGGCCAAGGATTGACCTTTGGGGAACCCCAAAACGTATAGTAGCCAGGTCAGACAACGCTCCACGATAGGTTACTAGTTGTTGTCTATTGGATAAGTAAGATTTAAACCACTCTAGGACAATTCCTCTATTGCCGTAATGGCAGAGTTTATCAATTAGAATATCATAACAAAAAAAAATAAAAGTTTAAGTTAAATATACTGGACCAGGTATATGGAACTCGTTTCCTAGTCATGTTCAACAAGCTTCCAGTTTACAAAGAGCAAAAACATTACTGCGCAACTACTTGGTTAATGACTGCAAAGATATTTAACCTTGTAGGCACTGATTTTATTTTATTATTATTTGTTGTGTTTGTTTTGCGTTCTTTAGTTAAGTTTACTACATTAATTGTCATCTCATGCTGTTCTTTTAGCTTATTGTTCAATTCATTATGTCAACCGTCTAGCCATCTGTTAAAATTGCATATGTAATTAGGTGTCCCTGTTAGCGGAATATTCATCCCTTAGGGCCTTCCTTGTTACCATCCGATAATGTGAAGCATGTTATACTATGTCTATTGTGTATGTTGATGGTTGGTTACAATAAATAAATGAAATGAAATTAAATGAAAGCCTTCGATAAGTCCAGGAAAACACCAATAGCTCATAGCTGTATTACGAATATCAATGGCATCAGACAATTTGTCAACAACTTCTAGGATAGCATGAGTAGTGGAGTGACCTTTTCTGAAGCCGAATTGCTTGTCATATAGGATATTTGTCATTTCAAGAAAATTAGATAATCTAGAGTGCATGGCTCTTTCAAGAATTTTGGAAAAACAGGTAAGTTTAGATATAGGCCTGTAGTTAGCCATGTCTTGGCAGTCATTGGATTTAAAAATAGGAGAGATATTGGCAAGTTTCATACTACTGAGGACAATGCCTGTTATAAATGACTGATTGATTAGATGAGCAATAGGTTTGGATATAATAGGCGCAAGTTTTTTAATGATAGGAGCAGGCAATTCACAACGATCATAAGGTTTAGTGATTTTAAGATTAGAGATGATATCGGCAATTTCACTTTCATTAACCGGTGTAATAAACATACAACTAGGGTTAGGAGTTTTTAGGTAAGAGGAATAAGGGGTGGAATTCGGGGGAATAGTAGCAGCCATTTTAGGTCCTATAGAAACAAAATAGTCATTAAAATGATTAGCACAAGTGGTGGGATCCTCAATAGCAATACCATTACCAATAAGGGGCAAATTAGAGACGCTTTGGCCTTTTGCTGTAACAAAGTTTTAATAATCTTCCAAGTTTCCCTAAGGTTAGTTCTATGTTGTTCAAGGAGATCAGCGTAGTACGATTTTTCGCAGTTGCGTAGGATGGCAGTTAGTTTGTTTTTATAGTTTTTATATTTAGTCAATGCCTTGTCAGTTTTAGTTTTCAGAAATATTTTATAAAGTTTATTCTTAACTTTGCAAGATTTTAGCAAGGACAAAGACAACCAAGGTTTCATTTTAGTTTTATATATTCTAGCTTTTCTAGTTATTAGGGGATGACTAGTATTATAGCAATTAAGTAATTTATTATTCAAGGAATTGAGAATAAGGTCAGGGACATTAAGGTTTAGTGTCTCACACCAGTTTTCTAAATTAAGGACAGCTTGGAGATTAGAGAGAGCCATATCACTATTAGGGCGATAAGACACAAATTTGGTCTTGCTAATGGGCTTAAAAATTGATCAATAACAACAAAGATAGGGAGATGATCACTAACATCTGTAAGTAATAGACCTGGGCTATCTTTAAAATTGAAAGAGTTAGTGAAGATGTTATCGATCAAGGAGGAGGATGCTTTCGTAATCCTAGTAGGTACTTGAATAAGAGGACGAAAAAGATAGGAGGACAAAACATTCAAAAAATCATTAGTATGTTGGTGCGTATCTAGATTTTAAAAGCAAATTAATATTGAAATCACCACATAGATAACAGACTTTATTGGTGTTATTAAGGGCTGCTAGTAAGTTTTCCATGGTGAGGTTAAAAAGGTTGAGGTCAGTGTTAGGGGGTCTATATATAGAGGCAATAATGAGAGGAGGAACAATAGGACTATTAATCTGTACAAAGATAGATTCTAGGGAAGAGTCCACACTAGGTAGAAGGTCGACAGATTTAGCCTGGAGGGAGTCATCAACAAGCAAAGCCACCCCGCCACCTCCTCCCACAGCCCTAGATTTAATGAAGGTACTGTACCCAGGATAGGCCAGGAGGTTTTCGTTATCAACCTTAGTCCAAGTTTCAGTGAGATTAATAACATGGAATTTATGGTTGATATTACTTAGATATCCCCAAATTCGCGCCCGGAAAGAAGAAGAAGGCGTAGGGCCTACGTTAGAGTGAACGAAGGACTTCGCACTATCGTCACCGATTACGGAAACAGAGAACCCATTCAATACTTGGAAGGCATTGCAAGAATTCTGAATATCAATGTTGTATGAACAGTTTAAAAGCTTTATTAGCATTATTCATGGACATTAACAGAGACACTGACAGATTCAATATTAAATTAATTTTAGCTGTAGAATAACATCATGTAGGCCTATTTATAGTGTGTTTGCACACTATGTACCATAGCTTTGTATTTATATTTTTCCCATTCATCACGTACATTTCCGTATACTGTAACACATTTAGTATTAACATCAATGTAGCTGTCTTAGTAACTTCATGTAATGAGAGTTAGTTCGCACACTTATAATTTTTTTAATTTTTTGGGACTTTCTTCGTGGATATTTTTTGTTGGAATGTGTGTCTAATGACACTATTATTAACAATTTCATTCGATAGATTTTTAAATGGTCGATTTGTGCAATAAAAAGGGTTTTACTTATTTACGATTGCTCCATTTTATCGTGCGACATTTTGTCATGGAACCAATTGTTCAGCGCCTCAGCTTGAAACTCTAATTCAGTGCCCGCGCTGTAGTTGGTAGCGCTTCTGAGTAGAAATCCTGAAGGAACGCTATAACAAGTACACATACGTAGCCAATAATTTACCAATAGAAATAGTGGGGAATTGACTTTCATCATCGATATCGAGTTCACAAATACAGAAATAAAAAAATACATTGGGTCCAGCTGGACCCCAGGTTAGCTGTAATGTAAGTTTTTGCACTTTAGCTGTTGAGGGTTAATAATATTGTATATCTAATAAAGTAAACTGAAAGAATATTATGCAGCATCATCACAATTATACCTAATAATATAATCATACAGTTGATGTTTGGTCTTTCTTTCAGCATTGGGGGTAATTGTCCGGGGGTAATTGTCAGGAGCAATTGGTACGGGAGTAATTGTCCGGGGGTAGTTTTACGGGGGGGTAATTGTCATAGAACCGATCGGGCTGCTACCACCTAGCTGTCGAAAATAAAGTCACAACCCGCAATTCTGGCAAATACCTATTTGCTAAAATACATTTTGGTAAGCAAAAAATTAGTTCTTTTACCTAATACCCGGTACTTAACAAGTGAATTGTGCCAATTTTTGCGAGTTGTCATTTTCACAAATCACGAATTTAAAATATTTGTCCAGAAATGACACTATTACACCAAAAACATTTGCAAACTCTACCAGATCTAAAATAATTATCTTGATGAACAATGTGTTAGAACTTAGTAAATCAGTTTGAAAGTTTGTTTAAATTGCGCTTGTTTGATAGAAATATTATTCTTTTTGGCATCATCCCATTATATATTATTGTAGGCATTAATGGGTTAAGCACTTCACGAGAAGAGTCCGGAGCAAGACATTACTTTATTTTTGGGCAATTGTTTCATGCCGGCTGGTGCCTTATAGCCCACTGCTGCATCAGATACATGCAGGGCCAAACCTATTGGGATCTTAGTCAACAGAGTCATAGAAAGAAGGCAGAACATGGATTCGGTTTTTGCTTATGCTTTCTCACCATGTAGTATGCTATAGTACTGTCCAAGTAGCCTACACTGAAAATTGCTTGCCTAAATAAAAAACTTGCAGCATCAGCTCAAGTTTGTATGGATATTATTTCTAGAGAAACAAAATGAGCTAGCCATAATTTTTATATTAACATAATATTTATAGGTAATTGTTTTATTTTTCAGAGATATTTTGAAAAAAACGATAGCTTCTTTTTGCTTTCGCTGTTTCATTGCGAACGCAAAATTTGAGTTGTCGCATGGCTGTCCAAATGTTGGAATAATGTGAAAAGGATTTGCTCATGAGTTGTTTTCACAAACGATCAAAATCAGACCCAGGTGATGTCCCAGACAATCCACCAAACAGGCTGATTCTATATAGCAGTGAATTTAAATTCTGGATATCGACTTGTGTGGCTTGGGCACCCTCCAATGGTGATTCATGAGCAGAAAATCGTAAAAAAAGAAATTACTAATTTACTTACTACCGGTAATAACACTGTGCATAAACTGCGTTTGTATCTGCTACCGTTGCAAGAATACACAGGTCTACATACAGTCATGCCAGCATGCATGTACGGAGTTTAACAAGGGCTAGGGGGCTAAGCTCCCCCCAAGAAGACCCAGACTCAGCTTTTTTACCGTGGAAATGGTATCTTTTCATGGGCTTAGACCCCCCTCGTAAGAAGGTCCAGATTCATAAACTTTTTTCGGTAAAATGGTTCTTTTCACAAAACTTCAAGCGAATGGTTAAAGAAACCCACGACTATAAAAGGGTCATCGACTTTTTGGTCGGGAAGAAAGGTGTGGTTTCACGAGATCAACTTTTTAGCCGAGAATATATTGTCGGCGCCTCTCGCTCTGGACCAAATCTCCGCTCCAAAAATGCCCAAGTTATTTTTTAACAATCCCCTCCCCCAAGAACGGAAACCAAACTCCGCCCGTGCCTACATGCACACATTGCACAGGCCTGCACAGTGCACACGTACACTTTGGTGTGACCTTGCGCGCGTTATAAATTTATGTAATAATAATAATAATAATAATAATAATAATAATAATAATAATAATAATAATAATAATAATAATAATAATAATAATAATAATAATAATAATACACAACTTCGAAATTCGCACGTAAGCTTACTTATCGATCGAATTTAATCGTATCAGATTTATTAAACCCAATAGTGCAAAGCGTTAGACAAGAACAATAACAATTAACGCGATCAGAGCCGTTTTAACGCCTAGGCACGCGAAGCACATGCCTAGGGCCCCGCGCAACTATGGGGGCCCCGCGGCGACCCAAACATATTACATCGCATGACAAAATATTTATTTAGCAACATGTTACACGAACTTTGACGTAGCCTATGTTAAACTTACATTTATTTGACACTGCTTATTACAAAGATTGCTGTGCTAGCCTATAATAGCCTATTATTAACAGATTTAAGAAAAATTAGGTTACATACACGCACAATCACATAGAAGGCATGAATGTAAAACTCTATATTCTGAGACTGAAAGATTGAGACCGAAATCGTGTTACGTTCAGTGTTTAATCTAGGCATCTTCCTCTGGGAGCTCCACCTAAAAAAGTGACTACCGTAGCATTTTATCAAATTATAATAGTTTTTAGTTGTTTACATTATTGTAATATTTTATCAGCACTGAAATAATATAGCAATTTTGCTAAGATCGCACCTTACAATGCTACCATTACATTGTGGAAACTTATAAAGAAATTATTATAGTTGTAAGAATAGTTATTTAAGTCTTAGACTATTCATTTCAGCACTGCAATAGTTGAGGAATTTTGATAAAAATGATAGCTTAAAATTCTACCAGTGCTATGCAAAAATAAAAAAAACATTCTGGTGGGGGTTACATTCCCTCCTCCCCTCCCCATTCGACGCTACGCGTCTCAGTGACCGACCGGCAAATACTCGTTATACTTCCTCCAGAAACCTTGATTTTCCTCAGAAGAGGGGAACTAGACTCATAATAATATTATAGTTACGCTTAGAATTAGACCTAGTGTTTTGCCTACATGTAGGGCCCCAAAATTCCTTAAAACGGCCCTGAACGCGATCAGAAAATCATGGACAAAACCGCACGTTGATTTAACACCACATTAAAGATCCAAATTTAAAGTGAGCAATGAACCAAAGTGTTTATGAAAAGCCGTTGACACTGTCTTGACCGACACTGGTAAGTAAGAACGAGTCCCGCTAAATAGGGACGACTGATGAGTAGCATGAATTAGTAAAGACATTGCAGTGATAAAATGTTGAATAATACCGGGAATGGAATAAAATCGAAGTTATGATCATTAATTTTTGTAAATTTTCGATTGTTCATTGAGCAGGTACGGTCTATATGGAAAAAAACTGAAACGGTCGTTCCAGAGTGAGGACCTTGATTGCTGAGTTATACTTTGCGTTGATGGTTTTTGCGAATGTGCACGCCAACAATCATGACATGAGTGTAGGTGTACACATTGTAAGCTCGATTACTTATGTATAGATAGTTAGCGGAGCAGAAGCGAGGAAGGATGAGAAGGATGCTGCCACGTAGGCCTACATGAAATTATACTGAATAACTCGACATTCATGATAGCCTACAGCAAATGACTGCTGACCGTCTACGTGGCCCAGCAGAATAATCAGGATGTAACTTCATCTTAATGCGGGAGTTGAACTATAGCGGAACAAGGGCATAGTCTGTCACGTGTCAAGCTCAATATTTATAAATATGTTTGAACTTCTGCCAAAGTTGCCAGAGAGTAACAGTCGATTGATGTGCAGATCTCTCTGTTAGTCCAATATTCACTGAGTCATGAGGATTGTAATGGCATACTGTTTCGCAACGATTGTGGTCATAATGATAACTCATGAATATATCTTTCAGGTGACCGGACAGTGCACTGTACAGGGTTGCGACAATAGAGACCCGTTGATAAGCATCGTTGACGAGATTCAACAGCTGAGGGTTGAGCTATTTCATAGGCTAGACAAACAAGTTCAAAGTATTCACCAGCTAAATGAATCGCTTAAAGAAATGAGAAGTCAGCATGACACTGTTATGACAAGTCTTCAAGAGATTGACCGTCGACGCTCGCTTGAGCATGATATCTGCATCAGCCATGTTCAGGGTATTCATGAGATTCTAAATGCATCGTTTGAAGAAATGAAAAGTCAGCGTGACACTGCTAATAAGAGTATGGAAGCAATTGACCGACGACGTCTCGAGGAGCGTGACATCTACATTATGCAAGGCCAAAGTATCCATGAGCTTCTTAATGCATCTTTTCTAGCTATAAAAAATCAGTATGAAACTATCAATATGAGTCTTCAAGGCGTTGACAGATGTCCCGGAGAGTATGATATCTCCAGTACGCAATTTCAAAGTATTCACGAAATACTTAATCAGTCGTTCCAAGAAATAAGAAATCACCATGACACCGTTGAGCCTCGCATCTACATGAATAAAAGTCAAAGCATTCGTGAGCTTCTTAATGTATCATTATATGAAATAAAAAGCCAACACGATACCGTTTTGACAAGTCTTCAAACGGTTGACCAACGTCTAAAGCAGCACGACGTCACTATGAGGATCCGAACTCAGAATTTGTGGCGACTTACAAATGGTAGGTTTAAATCAATGCGTGTTTTGAGTAATCGCATTATCACTCATTTATAAAACTTAGTCTGCTGACACTTGTTCAAAGTGTTAATCCTATATACAATTGCACATGGTGAGTTTTGGACATTGGCCTAGTATATAATTTATTTCAGCGTCTTAAATCATCATCCTGTGCGTCACCCATAGATGTTTATAGGCTAACAGAAAACCGAGAAGCACAAAGACGACGCATTGCAATACAAATGCATCTGCAATCTGATAGCGCCCATTTTTTTTACAAAGCTTAGATAAAAATCGTGTTTTTGCTACTTTTTGTTGACTTACGATAGTTTTTGAATCGTAAAAAAAACGGTGGGTGACCTCACTAAGAGTGGTATAACTTTTGTTCTATTTGAAATATTTTGATGAAATCTGGCCATCGTGTGTAAATATGAATTGTCTATAAGCTTGTAAAATTGCATTTCGAAATTCTTCCTTTTGATCAAGATATTGGGGAAAAACCTAGGTTTTGTTTTTGGCCCACACTGTAGGCCTACAACAAAAGCCGGTTTATAATTTGAACATTTATATTTTAACACAAAATCGGCAATTATCATGCATAGGTGCTTCTTTAGTCATGACTACCAAAGAGCCTCAACCTAAAGACAAGAAAAGAACGAGCATTATCTCGATATATCTTCGGAACGTAAAGCAGTCAAACTGTTACGCCTACTGCAGATGAAAATAGAACAACCACGTTATCTCTGATTCATTTTCTTCTCTCCAAACTGATTGCTCCATTCCAAATAACAATAGGCCTAACAATTTCAATTCAGAAGTTCGAAAATGGGTTCAATTCCGTCTGCTAGAAGTAAATAGATATATCCGATGAATTTACCATGATTGTCATAAACTGTTCTATTGTAGGCACGTGTAAATCAACTTCTCAGGCCTGTGATTGTTCCAACTTAAGAGCAATTGGCTTCAAGACAAGCGGCGTTTACGAGGTGTGCGTTCGGCATCAAACGGAGCAATTGTGTTCTGATGCGTTTTGTGACATGGAAACTAACAATGGTGCCTCGCTGGTTTGTACTTACATATTGAAATTTAGCATTGCATTGTATTAAACCACATTTTTAAATTTGTGATGAAGCTATTGTAAAGATGGCTACTAGTCTTGATGTTCGTCCTGGTGTGACGATGCTTATCAGGCTGGGTACCCTCCTATTTGTGTGAGCCTTTTGGGGAAGCGGGTTGGGATGGAGGGTTACCGAAAACCCGAAATTTAGCGGTCAACGCTGGGTACCCCAGAGGAGTAGTGTTGAAAACCCTAAATTTCCCTGGCAACGCCGGGTAACACATCTAGTCTACTATACAGGGTGCGCCAAAAAAGTAATCCCCTACGGTTTTCAGCCCATATCTTAGCCAAACATACAAATTTTAAAATAAAATTTTACAGGCTTATAGGCAATTCATATTTACGTACAGTGGTCAAATTACAAAAAATATTTCAAATAGAACAAAAGTTATATCACTTTTAGTGAGGCCACCCAGCGTTTTTTGACGATTCAAAAACGAAGCGCCAAAGAAAGGTTTTTGGCCAATATATTGGCCAAAAGTAAGAAGATCGAAATGAAATTTTACACGCTTAAAGACAATTTATATCTGCACATGATGGCCAGATTTTATCAAAATATTTCAAACAGGACAAAAGTTATACCACTTTTAGTGAGGCCACGCACCGTTTTTGACGATTCAAAAACGAAACGCAACAAAAAGTAACAAAAACACGCTTTTATTAAGTCTCATCTCAAATAACTGTTGTCAAATGAACTTGGTAGTGCTTCACAACTTGTGCTCAATGTGCTCACCACCAGTGCCAAAACTTCTTTTGAGTCTCTTTGCAAAGTTCTTGATGGGGCTGTTGATTAAGCTGACAGATTCCTTATTTACCGATTTTATTGTCATCTTGCTAAGTGACTTCTCAGTGACGTGCAGCTACGCTGGCACCCTGTTCCTTTTTTTAAAGTAGTTATAATAATGATCATCTGGCAATATCAAGGCTATCTGATAATAATTATTTGAGATGAGACTGAATAAAATCGTGTTTTTGCTACCTTTTTGCTGCGTTACGTCTTTGAATCGTCAAAAAACGGTGGGTGGCCTCTTTAAAAGTGCCATAACTTTTATTCCGTTTGAAATAATTTTTGCTGAAATCTGGCCATCATGTGCAGATATGAATTGTCTTTTAGCCTGTAAAATTTCATTTCAAAATTCTTATTTCCGGCCAAGATATTGGCCAGAATAATTAGATTGGTTTTTTCTAACTTTTTGTTGCGTCGCGTTTTTGAATCGTCAAAAAACGGTGGGTGGCCTCACTAAAAGTGATATAACTTTTGTTCTGTTTCACATATGGCGTTGAAATTTGACTATTGTACGTAGATATGAATTACCTTCAAGCCCGTAAAACTGGATTTGAAAAATTTCTATTTTTGACCAAGATATTGACAAAAAGCCGTAGGGGATTACTTTTTTGGCGCACCCTGTACATGTAAATTCACTGAGAATACGAGATTAAAGCTTATTGCGACGTCAAACAGATTATGACACAGATCTGCTATCGTATAATTTCATTTTAAGATCGCAAAACTGTAATTGTGAGCAAGAGACAGAACTAGACCAAGTCGATGAAGTCGATCGAGTCGATCGTCGCGCGAGTCAAGTCGATCGTAGCCCACGACTCGATCGACTACGGGGTATAGCATGGGCTTAGCCACCCTAGCCCGATAAACTGCGCCATGCTGGTCCAGGGCCGTCTTATCCATTAGGCACAGTAGGCACTGTGCCTAGGGCCTACGAACTTATCAGAGGCCTACGAAATCCTGAAAATAATATATTAAAAAAATAAATGCAGTGATTGGTCAATGACCGGAAAAAAACCAGAAAACGAAAAGTTGCAAATTTAATTTTAACGAGCTAACTTTTTAAGGCTAGAGTTAGCTAACGAAACAGTAACATTGGCTAAGCTATATTATGTTAACTTTGCGGCTATTTGCATTCGCAAAATCACTTATAACGTCCCCAAATATCATTTCTTGCATTAAGTCGTTTTCAATTGAAAGTAATGCAAGGGAAGACGATCGTGACTGTCCCATCATTGACCGAAGGTAATTTTTGATAATTTTCAGTTTCGAGAAAGAACGTTCACCTTCACAACTTGTTCCAAAAATAGAAAGATAAATTCGAAAAGCAATATTGACATTTGGAAAACTGGAGACCAACTTGTCAGCTATTTGTGACCTAATCATTTCAGCTACAGATTTATTGTCTGCAAACATTCGAGAAAACAAAAGAAATTCGTCAATAAATGCATCTTCTAGATCACATGGATATTATCTCAATTAATGCCTTTGCTCTAATCACTATTTCTTCAGTTGATAAAGTTCTGTCAAGAAGAAAATTGAATCTTTCATGTATTGTTACGTAAGCTGCTAGCCACTTTCCCAACTCAGTTATAAGTCTGTCTATATGATCACGTAGAAAGTCTGGTTGCGGAATTAATCTGTTCGTATAGGTCATAGGGGCCTACGAATAGATTAATATGCAAAAGTGCCTAGGGCCTACAATGACCATAAGACGGCCCTGTGCTGGTCCATACGCTTTATATTTACTTCCCAATTTTAATGCATTAAATGGCGAAGATAAGAAGATCTTGCCTCAGTTTTTCAAATAACGGCAGCCTGCCTAAGTTTCTCTGACTTCCCCATTTAAGAATTTATGAAACGACAACGATTTACAATATTGATGCTGTGTATGATAGATCTATCTTAACGGCGCTATATAAATCACTGGATTAGTCTAACAATATTTCCAGAAGAACAAGCGAAGGCATGTTTTCTCTTCTTGAGGATTCAATATTGTTGCTACATGAGCAGAATAGGACAAACTTTTTAGCTTTTAAGACGAACATAACAGATTCTATTATTGCCTTAATGATGCCTTAAACAGTTACCAACAATAGATAGAATAACAATCCTTTAACTGCTAACAGGTTTTTCAGAGACGCAAAGATGGCAGTGTCAATTTCAACCGAACGTGGGCAGAGTACAGAGAAGGATTTGGAAATCCAGATGGCGAATTTTGGCTTGGTAAGGTTTGTGCAAATGTCATATTTGTAGCTTGTTAAAACATACCAGAGGAGCCTTAGCTATTATTTGAAAAAAATTATAAATTGCATACGAAGTCCTAACTACCTGCCGCTCCTGTCGGACACTCTCAGATGCCTCATCCAATGTTCCACATCGAAGTCCTGCGAGCTGGACATTATTCTGCCATTCGTTGTTAAAGAGTTTTTAGGTGAGTTTTTGCCTTTTTACTGTTACAATTCTTCGTTGGCCCAGGGTGTGGTTCCAGTTCAGCACAAAAGAGCTGTGATTTTTTTCTCTCTCAAGCGCCAGGGTCTAGACCCAAGTGCTCCCTCCAGTTACCGGCCCATTTCTAATCTATCTTTTCTCTCCACGCTTCTGGAACAATGTATTTCGGTCCAGCTAGTTGATTACCTTGAAATCAACTCACTAATGCCCTCGTTCAAATCTGGCTTCAAGAAATACCACTCTACTGAATCTCTTTTCACTCGCTTACTTACTGATGTCTTTGCTGCCGTTGACCAATCCCACATTACCCTGCTTGCCCTGTTTGACGTCAGTGCGGCGTTCGACAATGTCGACCATACTATTCTGCTTGAGCGTCTGTCCAAATCTTTTGGCATTTTTGACTTTGCCTCCTCTGGCTCAGTTCTTTCCTCTCTGATCGCTCTGTATCCGTGATCTTTGGGGCCACACGCTCCTTCTGGACCCCTGTCCCGTACGGTTTGCCCCAATGTTCTGTCCTGGCGCCGCTTCTATACATCCTCTATACTGCGAATATATTGGACCAACTATCCCGCAAGGGTGCCTCTGCTCACCAATACGCTGATGATACACAAGCATTTGTCCACGGCCCAACCAGTGCAGCCTCCTCACTGGTTGCAACTATCCTTGATGCCACTATGGCACTGAACCAATGGATGTCTTCTAACCGTCTCCGGCTTAGGTCTGATAAAACCCAATTCATCTGGTTTGGTGGTAGAGCCCAGCTTGCCAAAATCGACATGGAGCTCCTACACATCTCATTCCCAGATATCCATTTTTCTCCAACTGTTCGTGATTTGGGATTTACTCTGGATCCAATCCCTTCACTTTCTGACCATGTTAACCGACTCTCTCGAACATGTTTCTATCACCTGCGACAATTGCGTACTATCCGCCACTCACTCTCTCTTCAAGCTGTCAAGGCGCTCATCCATGCACTTGTTTGCTCTAGAGTTGACTTTTGAAACTCTGCTTATGCCGGTCTCTCCTCTCTTAACCTTTCAAAACTCCAGTCAATACTTAATGCAGCTGCCCGTCTAATTGCTGGTCTTCCCAAATTCTCTCACATATCTGATTTCTTTCGGGACACTCTTCATTGGCTTCCTGTACCTCAGCGTATTGAGTTCAAGATTCTGACACTTATGCGCAACTCTCTTCTTGGGGTAGCACTCTCATGTCTTCGGGCACTGTGTATTGTGTTACCTGGTCTCCACTCTTCCTGGCCGTTCTGCCTTTCGCTCGGCTGCTAATGGCCTTGCTGTTCTTCGCATGCGTGGAGCTACGGCCAAATCTAGAAGCTTTGCCTATGTTAGCTCTTCTTGTTGGAATTGTCTTCCTCACAAGCTACGTCTCGAGCTCCTTGGTCTCTCTTCCTTTGTTTTGTAAACGCATGAAGACTATACTACTTGTTGGTGGGAGCACTGACCTGGGTCGGGAGCGCTACTGAATCTGTGAGCGGCGCTTTGAAAGTGTTCAATTACAATTACAATCACAATTACCCTGTGGAAAATTATGTTTAGCATTGTTGTGAATAATTATCTATAAAGTAGGCCTAAGCTTCATAGTCCTGCCATTGATTGAGACAGGAATTCATGGTAGCTGTAAAAGTGCAAACATGTATGATTTTTGCATCTTCCAATAAAATCTAGTTCAACAGTGTTTTAAATTGTGAAGTGCGATTGTGTCTGTGAGATAGAGAGTTGTCAACACTGTTGATTTGCTATAAAACCACGACACCAGTGACATTGCGATCCAGATGCTTCAAGTGTCATGATGTGGAGCAGACATGCACAGGCTGGTCAGGACAGACCGGCGGAGAGAGTAGGAGGAGAGAGCATGTGACACATACGGGCATTGACCCAGGTTGTCCTTCATGCCTCTCTCCCAATATTCTCTTCAGCCAGACAAGGTGGTCTAGCTGCTCCAAGATGTTAATGGTATGGACCTGCTGACCGGACCGGTTTAAGCTGGGCAACATGACGCGAGACAGACTCAGACAGAGAGTGGCGTCGGACACAGGCTCGCATTAAGGTAGGTACTAAGGGTGCTGCAGCACCCGGGCCCGCAGTTTTAGAGGCCCGCATTTTCGGAAATGATGAAATTTCTTATCAAGAATACTGCAACAATAATAAATACGAAGTTATGGTCGACGAAATTTTTGCAAAGTTCTCCCACACATCCGATTTATTGGCTCCAGCTTATGAAATGGTTGGAATCGCAGGAACTTATTGTTATTGTAACTTTATCTTTGGGAACAGGGCGGGAATAAAAAAAAAGTGGGGCGCTGTTCGGAAAATGTTTGCGGATCTTCGGACAAAAATTTTGATGACCTTTTTTAGTCGTTTGATTGAAATTTGCTAAAAATCTTACAATTTTCGGAATTTTTTCCCCGCATGTGTGGGCCCCCTAAAGTGTGAGGGTCTATCCATTTGTTAGATTATATCCAATCCGGCATAAGCTGTCGTGGTCCTCCTCTTGCTCGCTTCCCTTCATTTTTCCTTCATGACCGTTCTTCGAACTGAGTCTGCCCTCAGCCTGTGTCCTACCCACTTCCTTTGTCTCGATCTCTTTCACTGTGTAGGCCTACTCTTCTCCGATAATTCCTAGACCTTGTAGCCTAATTGTTGCAAGAAGATTATGAGGCTCTAAAGGGCGGTTTGCCAGGATATTAATCAAGTCTTTGAAATAAATATTATGCTATATTTTATTAGTCCTGGAAATATGAAGAGCAAACTTATAAATTTAATTTTAACAATTACGATAAACTGAAAAGAAAAGAGATAACAGGAAACCAGATAAACGGATGAAAAAACATTGACATGGAGTGTACGTGGTGTTGTTTGGATTTGAGACATGAACCATGAGGGCAAGCAATATAACCATTACCATAAGAAGACTGGAGGCCTTCGAAATGTGGACGTGGTGAACAATGAAGAAAATCAACTGGAAGGATCATTATAAGCATAGGGCTTATAAATATAAATAATAATTGAAGAATCTAGTCGTTCATTCCTTCTGTCGAGTATTGTAGACTTAGCCTACATGTATATCTACTAGTGTAGGAAACTTTTCCTTGGAAACAATTGCACGCGTACCAAAGGAAAAGTATCCCTTGGCTGTATAGTGTATACTCATTAGTAAACACGGTACAATTGCACGTACAGGTTGGGCCAAAAAAAACCCTAGGTGTTTTGCCAATATCTTGACCAAAAGTAAGAATTTCGAACTGAAATTTTACAGGCTTAAAGACAATTCATATTTACATATGACGGCCAGATTTCATAAAAATATTTCAAACAGAACAAAAGTTATGCCCCTTTTAGTGAGGCCACCCACCTGTTTTGACGATTCAAAAACGAAACGCAATTTTTTTAAGGTTTTCTGCTAATATCATGTCCAGAAGTAAGAAGTTCAAAATGAATCTTTACATTTTTAAAGAAATTAGTATTTACACATGATGGCCAGATTTCATAAAAATATTTCAAACACAACAAAAGTTAGACCTATACCACTTTTAGTAAGGCCACCCACCGTTTTTGACGATTAAAAAACGTAACGCAACAAAAAGGGACAAAACCTGATTTTATCAAGTCATATCTCAAATAACTGTTTGGAACTGAACTTGATAGTGATTCACAACTTGTGTTCAATGTGCCTACCACCAGTGCCAAAAACTTCTTTTGAGTCTCTTTGCAAAGTTCTTGATGGACCTGTTGATTAATCTGACAGATTTCTTATTTACCACTTTGATTGTCATCTTGCTAAGTGACTTCTCAGTGACGTGCAGCTACGCTGGTACCCTGTTCCTTTTTTAAATAGTAATACTAATAATCATCTGGCATTATTAAAGCCTATTTGATAATAATTATTTGAGATTAGGCTTAATAAAATCGTGTTTTTGCTACTTTTTGCTGCGTTACGTCTTTGAATCGTCAAAAAAAACGGTGGGTGGCCTCCTTAAAAGTGCAACAACCTTTGTCATCTTTGAAATATTTTGCTGAAATCTGGCCATCGTGTGTAGATATGAATTGTCTTTAAGGCTGTAAAATTTGATTACGAAATTCTTACTTCCGGCCAAGATATTGACCATAATAATTAAATTGTTTTTTTTTTTTACTTTTTGCTGCGTCGCATTTTTGAATCGTCAAAAAACGGTGGGTGGCCTCACTAAAAGTGCTATGACTTTTGTTCTGTTTGAAATATTTTGATGACATCCGACCATCATGTATGAATATGAATTGTCTATAAGCCTGAAAAATTTTATTTCGAAATTCTTACTTTTGGTCAAGATATTAGCAAAAAACGTAGGGTTGTCTTTTTTTGGCCCACCCTGTATATGTGCCTCCATGGTAGACCAGTGGCTGACAAAAGACTGAGAGGAGGGCCCGCAAGGTTACCACAGCACCCGGGCCCGCACTAGCCGTAATGCGGCCCTGGTCGGACACCTACGGGCAAAAACCATCGCTTGATAAGGAAATTCTTTCAAACTATCGACCTGTTTCTAACCTGTCATTCATCTCTAAACTAACAGAACGCATTGTACTCTCTCGAATCAATGACTACTTAACTTCAAATTCACTCCTTAACCCAAACCAGTCCGGTTTTACTAAGAAGCATTCAACCGAAACACTTCTCACTTCCCTCTACAATAAACTTGTCTCTGCCATCTCTCATCAGCAAGTCTCCTACCTTTGCCTCCTTGATGTTTATGCAGCCTTTGACACCATAGACCCAGAGCCGTTTTAAGGCCAAGACACGCGAGGCACGTGCCTAGGGCCCCGCGCAACAGGAGGGCCCCGCGGCGACCCAAAATACTACATCGCATTACAAATTAGCAGCATATATAATTATTATACGAACTTTAGCGTAGATCTATGTTAAACTACTCTATATCTGACACTGAGAGATTGAGACGGAAATAGGGTTACGTTCAGGCATCTCCCGGGTTGGGGTGAACTTCGTCCAGAAAATACTGACTACCCGGTACCCAAAATATTTGACCACACAATAATAGTTTTAATTGCTGTTTACATTATTGTATTACACGAACTCTAGTAATATATGATTATGATGATAAAATCTACTAATAAAATATATGATAACATAATATTAGACTACAATGAGTATAGTGTACTGTTAATATTTGTACATGACTATTTTTGCACGACTAATTGGCGTCTTTCCATGCTACATTTCAAATGTCAAACTGCGAAATTTTCTAAATGTTGTGTCCCTTGAACACTTACATGTAGTAGGCTAAAACAGTATCATTACTACACACGGCGTCCCGATTTTGGAAGTGGCCGTCCATAAAGTACGTCACGCCCCAGGGGAGGGGGTTGAAGAAAGTGTGACCGTTTGTGACAGGGGGTCAGGCCATGTGTGACGTCACACTTTTTTTAACTTAATATCCACTAGCGGTTCTTAGTACCTAAAATCCGACCCGGGCCACCCGGCCCGGCCAGCGTGTCTAAAACCCGGCCTGGCCGGGATAAAAGTTGATTTCCCGTCACTATCAAAGCGTTTAGGGACACAGTCACTATCAGAGGGATTTTAATAATGTGATGGTTCTTTTAAGTGGAAATTTTATATTTTAATACAGTTTAATAGTGAAGTGTGTTTTATTTTAAATTTTAATTAGGTGTTAATTAAAACAAAAATTTGTTCGAAAGTGTGACGTACTTTAGGGGGGGGTCCGAGATGTGTGACAGTTTGTGACAGGGGGGAGGGGGGTTAAAATGGTCAAAAATAGCGTGACGTACTTTATAGACGGCCCCTTTCTTGGCTTGTATAACAGCTGTAACAATTCAGATAAATGTGTCCTGGGTCAGCAATGTGCATGACCTTTTTCAGCAACGAGAATAGGCCTAAGCTAATAATTTTTCCTGTGAAAGAAAGAATGGCTTACGCAATTACAACCTGTCTGCAGTTATTCATTATAGTGTCATGGTCCAGAAGCAGCAGAACTGAGCTGCTGAACTTGATACGTAGCCTAGAGAAATTCTTATTGTAATAATAATTTTACTTATTGAAATTTTCAATCACTCTTTTGTTATAAGCACTGAAATAATAGAGTAACTTTTGATATCGGCTTACAAAATGCAATGCTGCCATTACAATGTGGAAATTGAAAAAGAAATTATAATAATGGCAAGAATATTTATTGAAGTCTTAGGCTAGGCCTATACTCATGTTAGCACTGCCTTAGTTGTTCAATTTTGCTAGGGTGCAGCTGAAAATGCGCAGTCATTGCAATGTGAAAATTCAAAAAGTTCTGGAGGGGATGGCAAATTTCCTTCCCATACTTTCCCCTCTCGATGCTACACGTCTCAGCAATCGACCGGTAAATACCGTTCTCAGTTCCCAGAAACCTTGATTTCACAGCAGCTTTAAAGTTTATAGATTGGACTCGTGGCTACTTTTAGGGTTAGGGTTTGTGCCTAGGGCCCCAAAATCCCTTAAAACGGCCCTGAATATACACCAACATACTACTCCAAAGACTGTCTTCCTGGTTTGGCTTTACCGACACTGCTCTCCTTTGGATTCAGTCTTATCTCTCTTCACGCTCTTTCTCAGTCAAAACACTTGAAACGTCATCTCAATCATGCCCTCTCACCTGTGGTGTTCTGCAAGGTTCTGTCCTCGGGCCCCTCTTGTTCATCCTCTACACCACTCCACTCAGTTCACTCATAAAAGCATCCGCAGTCGACCATCATTTATATGCTGACGACACCCAATTATTCATCTCTTTCTCTCCAAGCAGCTTCTCTGACTCCATAGAAAGTCTTCTCTGTGTGGTCACCCAAATCACCTCTTGGATGACCTCAAACCTCTTCTGCCTGAATCCGTCCAAGACAGAATTTATACTAATAGGCCTCAAAGAACAACTCATGAAAATTCGAGATCCCTCTATTTCCTTCAACAATGACTCTTCTTCCAACCACACTTTCTCCGCAAATTCTCCTGTCCGAAACCTAGGCGTTATCTTTGATCAGCATCTTAGCTTCTCCTACCACATAACCCAACTTTCCAGCACTTGTTTCATGCACATACGATATCTCCGCAGAACCAGACCTATGCTTGACTTTAAAACTGCATCCACAATAGCCACATCCATAATTCATGCGAAACTTGATTAATGCATCTGTCTTTTCCTAAACATTGATATAACCCAAATTAACCGCCTCCAAGCTATCCAGAATGCCCTCGCCCGTGCAGTGACGAAAAACCCCAAACGTCACCACATCACTCCTGTCCTGAAATCACTTCACTGGCTCAAAATACCTGAACGCATCGAATACAAAGTCCTCTCACTCACTTACAATACACTTCAATCATCCCAGCCGTTCTACCTTCGTCAGTTGTTCACCATCCAGCCACCTCGTTCAACACGCTCCTCATCCTTCATTACACTGCTTCGCCCTCCCATCACTTCATCACTGAAATTCGCAAACCGCTCCATAGCCATTGCCGTTCCACCTCTCTGGAACAAACTTCCGCCAGCACTTCGGCAGACTTCCGACCCATCATACGAACTCACCAAAACTCCACCTCTCGCTTTCTCTCCACAGGTCTTTCACTCAAAACTGAAAACATTGCTCTTTCACAAATCCTATCCTGATTCTTCCTCTTCTCCTCACATCCCTCGCCATTTCAACTTTAAACATCACCCACCTTAGCCGTCCATCTATCTGCCTGCCTGACTCTCCGGACCTGACCCGCTGCCTATCGATTTTGTTTTTATTGAGCGCCTGTGAATAAGCTGGTTCCCGCGACTTGGCTTTTGTGGGCGCTGTAGAAGACTCGAGATTACGATTACGATTTAACCCAAGGATTTTGATTATGATGATTTTTAAAAGAAACTTATTAATTAGGCCTACGTAACTGGAGAATTGGCTTAAACAACGCAACGGTCTTCAACCACTAGGCCCTATCTTTCAAATTCAGTACTGATCAATCTCAACACTTGTATTGTCCGGATCAAGCTATCACAACAACACCTTTCAAACAACTTGTTACGCTTGCAAAGAAACACAAAGTTCAATGCGAGCCTATACGAAGGCTAGTAATAATTATTAATCGAACGACCATTCTTAAATACATTATGTCCGGTCGCTCAACTAACAGTATCATTACATAAATATATTTCTTTATTACGCGCGCAAGGTCACACCAAAGTGTGAATCTGAGGCGCGGATAGTCAGCCGCCGGTGGAAGATGCAGTTAAGATACAGTACCGGTATACGCCATCACTATATGAAAATGCTTTATTTTATTTTATTTTTCATACTTTTGTATATTATTTTAAAGATTGTATTTTTTTACAAAGAATGCGAGATAAGATTGGAAACTACGAAGAGGAAAAGAGGAATGTTAATTAGATAGCTTACTAATATCATTGCGTGAATCTTTCACTTTTGTTAACTCTGAGTAAGGAATGCTTTGTGTAGGGAACGAAATGCTTTATCTTCTGACATCAAAACGGAACTACAAACTGCGTGTTGACTTGGAACACTTTAATGGATCGAAGCGCTATGCAGAATATTCGACGTTTTCCATCAGTTCATCGGCCGATAATTACAGACTAACAGTTGGCAATTATTCTGGAAATGCAGGTAACTTTTCAAATTTCAACGTTTTAGCTTGTGAAGACTTAAAGAAGACAAGAAAATTGAAGAGGAATAAGGAGAATATGATGATGATGATGATGATGATGATGATGATGATGACGACGATGACGATGCTGCTGCTGCTGCTGCTGATGATGATGCTGATGGTGATGATGATGGCGGTGGTTGTGGTGGTTGTGGTGGTGATGATGATGGTGATGATGATGTTGATGACAATGATGACGATGACGATGATGGTGGTGATGATGATGATGGCGGTGGTTGTGGTTGTGGTGGTGGTGATGATGATGATGACAATGATGATGACGACAATGATGATGATGATGACGATGAGGACGACGACGATGATGATGATGATAATGATTGTGGTGGTGGGGTGCGTTGGTGGTACTGGTGGTCGAGGTGATGGTGGTTATAATTTAGAGTGACCATACGTCCCGGTTTTCCGGGACATGTTCCGGTTTTTCGTGGTGCGTCATGGTGTCCCGAAGACTTACAGAAAAAGGCCAAATTGTCCCGGTTTTCGGCAAGAAGGTAATTTGAATATTGAAAACGTCATCTTTATGTAAACCACAGAACAAAGTGTAGTTTATCAACTTAAATAGTCGTAACGAAAGAGAAGTTGTCAATTTATATGGAGTATTTATTATATTAGGCCAACATTTTTAGTAGGATATATAGTGAGTTCAGTTGAAAAATTCAAAGAACTATCAAGGCCTAAAATCTAAGATTTAAATAGCGCCTCAAAAACTATATCGACCGGCAGGTCGCGCTAGGGTCCTAATGGTTGTTCGACCGCTCATGCTAGCACTGAAATAGACCAATTTCCTTCGACAACTTAAGTTGCTGTCAGTGTAATGTGGAAATTCAAACAAAAATTTGGGTGATCAGGGACACAATCTCTACCCAAACCCCGTTTCACTGCTCGGCGCTGAACGCCTCGATCGGCGATCGTCCACCGGACGCTCCTGTGGGCTCCAGAAACATTAAATCTTCGTCTGGACTAGATTATAGGCCTACCCACTGGGCACTGATTGAGAGATGGTCCTCTATTACAAATGAGCAGGGGCGGATCCAGGGGGCGGCAAATCCGGTCATCCCCCCATTTGACCAGCTTTTCTGCATGGCTCGGAAAGTTGACGTGCCTTCTCCCATGAGTAGTTTCGCAGGCCCTCCCCACGCCTCACGAGGTCCGTACAGGGGTTTAAGGACACAGTACAACTAAAAAACAAGGGTCATCAGTTATTTTTGCGGGGAAATGGTATTTTTTCTTGAAAATTCGATAAATGACTCAAAAAAGTCATCAGATTTTTGTCCGGTGACCAAGACGAAATTTTTCCCCCTGTCCAAGACCGAAAATTTCGTCCCCCTTTTCGAAAATTTCTGTATCCGCCCCTGTAAAAGAGTATACTGCACTAAGTGCACTGACGACAGGAGCAGGTTGTAGATTTCTACACTGAAATCTATGTTCAGCATTAAAATAATTTAATTGAGCATATAAGACTAGGCCTTCGATCGTAAGCCTGTGGCCCTGTAGGTAAGGAATTAGGCCTACGTACAATTGATATTTTTCAAAAAGTGTCCCGGCTTTTGATGGCCAGAAAATGGTCACCCTATTATAATTACGATGACGATGCTGATGATGATAGTGCTGATGTGGATGATGATGACATCGCTGCTGCTGCTGACTATAGGATGTAACTGATCTGGGTTGGTACTAAACAACAGTGGCCAAATTCATGGCCGTATCTCAGACGTGTCTTATCTCTTAGTCCCTGACTAAATCTTTCTAGTTGGCAACTAACGGATAAATCGGAATTCACCACGACCTCTTAGCCATCTTAGTCACGACTACGCTAGTAGACCTATGAGGGTCATGCAAGTCTACTAGTCGATGTCTTAAAGGCAAAACATGACCGGCGGGACATCTGCGATTCGTCCACTTCGACGCGGTTTAAACTATTAAAGAGTGTTTCAGAGGCACCACATGTAATTCCGTTGGCTGTGGGACGATGAGCTGATTTATGCTTGTGGTTTTCGCCGTCACAAAATACCATTAACGTGTGACAAAACGCATTTTAAATCTCAAACTGTACCGCCTGAGACATCTTCCGCGGGCGATGTAACGTCTATGTTTATATCCATACTAGATGTGTAACCCGGCGTTGCCCGGGAAATTTAGGGTGTTAAACACCACTCCCCTGTGGTACCCAACGTTGACCGCTAAATTTCGAGTTTTCGCCAACCCTATACCCCACCCCGCTTCCCCAAAAAGCCAAACGTAACACGCCCCGCTAGGGAAATTATTACTGGGCTTGTATGACGTCATTCGGGCTGTAGACTCTTTTACTGAAGCTCGATACTGTTTACCAACGCGTGAGCGATGAAATCTGTTTTAAAACGCTTCTGTCTTAAAACGCTAATAACTCGAGTTCTAAAGTGAAATTTCGGGTTCTAAACACTTCCCCACTCTGGTACCCATCGTTGACTGCTAAATTTCGGGTTTTCGCCAACCCTCCACCCCACCTCGCTTCTCCAAAAAGCCAAACGTAACCCGTCCCTGCGGGGCGCTACGGATATTATTACTGGGCGGGTATGACGTCATGCGGGGTAGACTCTTCACCAAAATGCCAGCGTTATCATTTATTGGTGAAATCTGTCTTAAAACGCAAATATTTCTTGTTTTAAAGTGAGTTAAAACCTGAAAATAGTTGCGATGACCTTATAATTTGGGTAAGAATCGATATCAATAATTGTTTTAAACCGACGCTGTTTCATTTCCGAGCCTATTCTGCAGGGGAGAGTAAAAGCGTACAAATAAATAAACAAACAAACATATGGAATTTCGGAATTATAATATAGATATGCGGACAGCCCATCTATTTATATAATGTCTATGGTGCGGTCGCCTATTAATATATTAAAATATATTAATAGGCGACCGCCCCATGGACATATTTACTACTTAACCCTCGGGCTACCGGTTTTTTGCAAATCAAACGCGTTCCTTCTGGAATAAAATTTTGAAAAAATAGGTAGCTGTAGAGGGTTCATTGGCTCACATTTCGAGCTAAAAGTTTTGATAATGCCCCCTACCGTTCAAAAGTTACACTCGATATACCCAAGGTACCAGGAGGTGGATACCACCCCCCCCTAGAATATCGTCTGTAACTTCTGCACCCTTTAATATTAAGAAACACACATGGTACCATTCTATAGAGGGAGTGTGGGGCTACATTTCCATGCTCACTGAGTTGTCTTGTGACAACCGGAAGTGCTCAAAATAAATTAAAATGTATATAAAGGTGTTTTATTTTCATAAAATGTTCATGTTTTTTTCTATTATAACTTATCCATTATTTATTTTTTTAACAGAAATAAATTATGCCATTCTGTAGAGGGCATTTAGGGCTATTTTTAATACTAAATAATTTGACTGTTGATGACCGGAAGTGCTTAAAATAAATTAAAATGTGTGAAAATGTTGGGTTTTTTTACAACGCAAGCCGATATGTCTGCGTAAACGTTTTTCATCGGCTACAACATGTTTTTTTGTTTTGATTGAACATAAAACAGACCTTATAACTAGTTTTTATAGTTGAATATTGTACTTTATTATATGTAAACTACTTTTTATATATAAATCATGTATAAAACACACAGAATCTAATATATTCCCTTTGCGTAAGTAGACATTTTGTGGAATTGAAGGGTACCCGTGGTACAAAAATTCATATAATTCCGAGGGGCATTCATTTTTTCTAAACCCAAATATACCATTTTGTGCAGAAATGAATGCTGAATCAAATTGTGTATTACAAGTTATGATATCTCAAACCCAACCCAAAATCCAGGGGGGTGGTAACCACTTCCCATTGGTAGTCAGTGTTACAAAAAAGCTTAGTAGCCTGAGGGTTAAAAGAGTCTACGACACGGCTCGGAAATAGGTGAGGATGTCGCTTTTCCGTCGGTTGCTCAAAGCCACTAACACCCTGGAAGAAGGCTGTTTCTGCTTAACACAATCTCTCTGCAGTCCAGAGAAACCCCACATCCAAGCATAAGTTCATTTCTTTGAAGTCAGTTCACGCCATCAAATAATTATCTTCGTAAGTTTCTTGTTTGGCAGTAATTGTATTTGTCTACTAACGCCAATTGTCTCTTTTTGATACCTGCTAGCAACGGCGTAAAGAAGGTTACCAATATCGCCAACGGTTTATTTATTTTAAACATAGGCTTAAGTTCGTTTATATGCGGCATATGACCGATCAGCCTATAACCGATCAGCCTATGGCCAATCGACCTAGGACCAGTGTCCGTGATTTGGGCGTCACTCTTGATAGCACCCTTTCGTTCTCTGATCACCTCTCACTGTTGACACGCTCATGCTATTATCAACTGAGGCGTCTGAGAGCCATCATCAGATCTGTTTCCTCTTCTGTATTTAAAACCATTGTTCATGCTTTCATTTGTTGTCGAATTGACTACTGCAACTCACTATTGGCTGGGCTTCCCAAAGTTCGTTTACCCTCCCTTCAGTCAGTTATGAACTCAGCAGCTCGTCTACCTCGCTACACACACATTTCTATCTACGCTGGCTATTCTTCACTGGCTTCTCGAACCAATTGAAGGTACTGCTCTTAGTTTCAAAAACTCAAACTGGAAAGCTCCTAAATAGCTTTATGATTGATGCATAGGGCTGCCAACCGTCCCGGATTCGCCGGGACAGTCCCGGAATTGGTCCTGTGCGTCCCGCGTCCTGGACTGATCCCAAATTGTCCCGGAATGTGCTGTTAAGACCCACATTCCACAATATTATTCTTATTTTGTACACTAAACTTAATAGATTGTTCGATGAATTTGACGTTGTTGGCTGAACATCAAATGTTGGACAGCGCTGGGTTGAAGTCTTCAAAGCTTTACAAACCTCTGACACTTAGTATAGCATAATTTTTTCCTTCGTAGGCCTACAGTAACTCTGAGTACTCTCATTCAATTTTAATGCTTTTTGCGAGAGAGCGTTCAGCATTATGGACGACCTGTTGTCTAGCAATCGCAATTAAACCTAGCTGAGCATCGACCTTGTAAAAGCGGAACTGTCATTAGGTCTAAGCATCAATTTTGACATGACATGATAACATGTGTTATTTTCTACGACTTTATGACCAGTGTGTTCTGGAACTGCTTAAAGCTCAGCAGAAGTAAATCGTTTGGGCTAAGTTCTGCTGTCCGGCCGCCGACCTGATAATTATTTTCGTAAATGACATTAAATTTTGTAATCTGCATGCACGATGTCACCTATAATTTTATAGGGTAACTTTCAACATCGCTCGTGCTGGGCTCATAAGTCTGCTTACTCTGGTATACGTAGGCCGAAGTTACTGGAACTAACATTTATATTTTAAAAAATCCCTTATTGACGTCGATTCTAATCCTAAATTTAGGCTACTTGTCTCCTGACAATAGGCCTATATCTACAAAATTATTAGCTAGGCCTACTCTTTTTGTAGATCGTTAGATCGTATAATTGGACAGACACGACATTTGTTACATTTATTTAGGCCTATGCAGTTACACGTGTGGACAGTGTAAATTGGTAACGGAATATCGAGTGACAGCGGGCGTCCCGGAATGACAAAGTCAAAAGTTGGCAGCCCTATTGATGCATAAACCCCTCTCTGCAGTCTCTTCCCGCCCGCTCCGGTCTGCTGATCGACTTGATCTCTTGGTTCCAAGGGCAAGGACTGCCATGACCCAACACCGTGCCTTTGCCATTGCAGGCCCTTCTATGTGGAATGACCTCCCTCCAACCATCCGTAGTAAGATCTTATTGGGAGTATCATCTTCAGCCCTTCGCTACTTGAAGTCTTTTTTATTTCCTCGGCCCTGTAACACTGAGAGCGCCACACAATAACTAGTCTGTAAGAGGCGCTTTATAAATGTTTATATACCTGGTACAATACAATACAATAATGATGATGATAATAATGGTGATGAGCAGGAGGAGCATGGGCAGAGTTTATCAGGGGCTAGGGGTTGCTAAAGCCCCCCAATAAGCTCCATAGTCATTTTTTTCGTGTAAATGGTCTATTTTTCGGGCTTAGCCCCCAAGGACTTACAACTGACTACTAAAAAAAGTCATCAACTTTTTCGGCCGGGAAATACATAGTAAGTTTCATGTTTCATGAGATTTGAACTAAAAAAGGTCACCTTTTTCTGGCCGAAACGAAAAAATTTCGGCGCCGCGCTTTCTGGACCAAGTTTTTAGCCCCTCCAAAAACGGAAACCAAACTCCGCCCATGATGAGGGGGAGGAGGAGGAGGAGGACGGCGACGACGACAAGGGCGAGGGCGACGGCGATGATGGTGAAGTTATAAAAAGTAGAAGAAACAGCAGAACAATTTAAACAATAAAAGTTTCCCCAAAATTTTAAAACTGACTAAACGAATCTGAATCTAAAGCCTCTTCTTCCAGGAACTTGTCCAAGTCCTCTGCTCTAAGCGAGAGTTGAAAATGTCTGCTCCCGATCGTGATTATATGTAGGTTGCTTTGGTCATTATATTAGCTTCAAGTTTCGCCAATGGTTCTGCTTCTTTGCTTCTTTTACTCGTGTGGTCATTTGAATGACCATGTTGTTGAGTCAAATTTGATATATATATACATGCATGATTGTTGTATATATATATAGTTATATACACACATATACACAGTCATTAGCTGTCTTCTCGCTGCAGGGTCGCTATCTCTCTGCAGTCTTGCAAGATCAAAGAGTCTATATTGGGCGTACTTTTTACATCATAAATTCCTTCCCTTTTGTATCAAATTTCAATGGATACGTTTACACACCTCTTGTAGCTCTAGCTTATAATTAATCTCACAAGGCAAGTTTCCAAGTATATACAATTCGATTGTACAATGTGCAGTCGCCTACAGCTTGCAGACTTTAACATTGTAACACATTTGAGAGAAATTGTGGGGATGGAATTCCTTCACGTTCCCTCCCAAGATTGAAAAGTGGGGAGGGAATTCCCTCCCCGGGATTTACGGCCATAGGCGTACGAGACGGGGGTCCAGGGGGGCAAATGCCCCCCAAATTTCGGGCAAGTCTGTTTTTTCGGGCAAGCAGACCTGGGAAAATATTAACCAAACTTTTTGAAGTTCAACGTTCATTAGTACACAACATTATCTCCCAGTTCCATCTTGCCCGAATCGAGTTAGATATTAGCTCACAACAACCATGGTCAGCAGAAATTCCCGAAAAAGTTCTGAATTCACAGTATAATTTTATAAAATAGCTTAATGGCGAGAATCGCAGCAAATTCAAGAGCCGAAATTTGCTCGAAAATCTTGCCCGAATCGAGTTAGATATTAACTTACAACAACCATTGACAGCAGAAATTCCCGAAAAATTCTAAATTCACGGTAGCATTTTGTAAACAATGGCGAGAATCGAAACAAATTCATGAGCCGAAATTTGCCCGAAAATCTTGCCCGAATCGAGTTAGATATTAGCTCGCAACAACTATGGATGGCAGAAATTCCCGAAAAGTTCTTATTCACGGTAAATAATGGCTAGAGTCGCAACAAATTCAAGAACCGGAATTTGACCGAAAATTGCGACTATTCGTGGCATTTGGGGAAATTCACAGCATGCAAGCTAGGTGCAACAGAACACGGAATTCACTGCCTGAATGACATCGAAATTTCTACTGGTCATGAGGCAAAATAGAGACGATAATCCTGCGATCATCAACATTGAACGTGCAGATCTGGGTCTGCTCTCTGAAAATTTACAATCTTTTCCTACTTGTCAAGTGTGCGGGATCAGCGTGTTGCACTTGATAACTCACTTATATTACGGAAAGGATAATACCTTAACTGAGCAAATTTCCAAAAGCACACTATTAAGGTGTCTCAGGATCCTTCGCTGTTCTGTCTCCACCCATTGGCTTCCTCTCCGTGCTCACATACAATCTAAATTCCTCACTCTGATCTTCAAGGCTCAGCGGGGTTTTGCCCCAAATATCTGACCGACGTTATACTAAGGCCTCACTCAGCTTCCTCCAACCGTCCACTTCGTTCATCAAACAGACTTGGCCCTTGCTTCCTCCTCGTAGAACTGCTATGGCTCAGTCTCGATCATTTGCCACAATTGATCCTTCTCTTTGTAATGAGCTTTCACCTTGCGTTCGCTCTATAAGCTTACACTTTCTGTGGCAATCTCTCTTCTTCATTCTCTCACCTTAAAACCTGCCTCTTCGAGTGCGGTTTTTGCGCACTATTAGCGCATCTGAACGGTTCACCCTACCTAGGCGCTTTGTAGATGATCAGATACAATACAAAATAATCTACAATTATGAATTTAATAAGTTGCTCGTTTGAAGTTTGAACTGGTTAAGCGTCAGGAATATATACATAGGCTGCATCATAAATTTGCATATAATTATGCCTAAAATTACCCAGCCTGGTCCCTATAATATGGCCGGGTCCCGGTGTATTTGCCCCTTGTCCCCGGGTGTGGGTGCAAGAACAGAGATGGCTATGTGTGCACGACGTCAATTATTCCGGGTTTAATTTTTCGGGCAAAAGTAAAAATTTTGCCCCCCCCACTGCTGAAATGTCCCGTACGCCTATGTTTACGGCCCTGTTTGTATACAATTCTGTGCCTCCATTTTTTTTGTGCGAGTCATGAAACATATTTCTATAAGATATGTTCTGATTGACCAACTCGGTGCCAGTAGATGCAAATGTAAGCGGGTGGGCCTAAACACCTAAGACATGCTTCAATTTCTACAAAACCACCTAGAACATACCTCAATTTAAACCCCCGAGCCCCGCATGACAAAGTCCTGGGTACGCGACTGTGGTTGGAATTAGCTAAGTTGGAAGTAATCAAAGAACGGCTCTCAAATGTCTCTCCGACACAGACAGTTAACAACTGACAATTGTTCTACGGGATGAGACTCTGGAGGCGAAAAGTCTCGTTTAATAAGTCCATTCACGAAGCCATAACTACATATCACATATCATAGGTCTGCTTGTCGTTGTCGCCGCCACCAGCATCATCTTCACCATCACCATCATCATCATCACCACCACCACCAGCATCATCATTACCACCACCACCACCACCAGCATCATCACCACCACCACCACCACCAGCATCATCATTACCACCACCACCACCACCAGCATCATCACCACCACCACCACCACCAGCATCATCATCATCATCATCATCACCACCATCACCACCACCAGCAGTAGCATCATCATCATCATCATCATAGCCATCATCATCACCGTCGTCGTTGTTATCATCATCACCACCATCACCACCTGCAGTAGCATCATCATCATCATCATCGCCGTCGTCATCATCATAATCATCATCACCGTCGTAGTTGTCGTTGTCATCATCATCATCATCATAATCATCATCATCATCGTCGTCGTCGTCATCATCATCATCGTTATCATCATCGTCGTTGTCGTTGTCGTCGTTGGTATAAGAGAGACGACACACTAGGGCGTGGACTCTGAAATTGAGACCTCCATGCCCCTGATAAAATCCCGTCTTCGACCAGTCATAGCCGTAGGCGATACTGATATTAGTAATGCTAGACTGGGAATTGAGACTCGAGGAAGTCCCGTATAGTTGGTCCACTGTGGAGCATTGTAGTTGGAACCAACTAAGCTGGGAGACTAATTCAGGGACAAGTCTCAAATATCTCTATGCCGCAGTGAGACAGTCAATATTATTGTCAATTGTTCTTCGCGATGAGACTCTCCAATTGCCAGGGGCGAAAAGTCTCGTGTATAATTAAACCCATAGACACAATGTCATATCATCCGCCCATTATTATTATTATTATTACATAAATTTATTACGCGCGCAAGGTCACACCAAACTGTGAATCTGAGGCGCGGATAGTTAGCAGCCCATCCATTCATCCATCCATCCAAACACCCATAAATTATGCGTTCGTGTAATTAAAACACAACGAAGCTTTTTTGAAATTCGTTGAGAGATTTTTAAAAAAATGTACTGTTGGTAGGCATTGAGCGCCGAGCGTCGTGTTGCTGTTTTAACAAGCGATATAATATAATAGTCATCTTAGCGACTGACAGTGCCATAATCGTCTTCGTTGAGAGTCGGATGGAGAACAGTTAACAGGAGTTAGGCCTAGGGCTGCCAACTTTTGATTTTGCCATTCCGGGACGCATATTACCATTCTCTAACCGATTTCGTAAGCCGGTCAGAGGAATAGAATGATTACATTGTGGAAGAAGCGAAGACCATAGGGGGGAGAAGGTAGTTGATGTTAGCAGTTATTAGTGAAGCTGTAGGCTATTAGCTTCACCAACAACTGCTAAAGAACCAACGGAAAAATCTTAAGAATCTAATGACGACACTAACCCTAATACTAAGCCTAACCGACCCTGAGGACGCAAAAATCTGAAGAATCTAATGACGACACTAACCCTAACACTAACCCTAACCGACCCTCACGACCCCAAACCTTACCCTATACGCGAACGACACATGCTTAAATTTACCTATAAAGAGCCGTAAAGTGACACATAATTACCTGTCCAAATGTTCCTCCATACGTAGGGTAATTATTTGCAAGAAATTTGAAACGTTTTACATTGCAATTCGTGTAAAATCGTGAGAGCCTGCCGACGCGCACGTGTTGTTGACAGTTTAGAAGGGATGGTCAGAAATTGTACTCCACAACCTTCTCCCCCCTATTTGGTCTTCGCGTCTTCCACGATGTAATCATTGTATTCCTCTATAGCCGGCTTACGAAATCGGTTAGAGAATGCTAATAAGCTTCCGGGACGCCTTTAGCCACTCGATGTGCCATTACCAATTTATATAATCCACAGAAGCGCATAATGTAACAAAAGTTGTATCAGCCCAGTATAGAATCTACATGTAGCCTATATCTACTATCGGCTAAAAATAAGTCCTTAATAATTTCAGACAAATCATCAAAAGACGTAATTTTATAGTCTAAATTTAAGACAAGAATCAACCTGAAAAAGCAGCTTTTCAAACTCCAGTCACCTATGATAGGCTCATCCAAGTAAGACTTATGAGCCCAAATTGAGGGAGATCGTAGGGATCGTATAGGCTCATAGGTCTGTGACCGGAGAGCAGAATTTATTTTAAACTTAGGGCCTATACTTAGTATATTATAGGGCCTACTTATGTGCGTTAGGCAGTTCCAGGACACTGGGCGTGCACAAAGTCGCAGAAATCAGCACATGTCATGCTAGCAGTTGTGCTTTAATAAAGTCGGTGAACTCTCGGTGCTCAAGTAATTGCGATTATTATTAGACAACAGATCATTCATAATGCTGAACGCTCTCTGGCAAAAGACAAAATTCCGGGACAATTTGAGATCATTCCGGGACACAGGACGCACAGGGTCGATTCCGGGACTGTCCCGGCGAATCCGGGACGGCTGGCAGCCCTAGTTAGGCCTAATGTTCTGCAAATCCGTCTTAAGCAGATATTTTTAAAATTAAAAATACCATAAATTAAATTAAATTTGAATTAAATATGCCAGGCTTTAATGGATAGTTAATGTTATTTGCGAAGAAGTATATTCAGTTGATGACAGATTAGTCAGTTTCTCACAAGAAGCATTGTTTTAATGGAGAGAGATTAGCAACTAGCAGCAACATCAGCACCAGTTCGAACCCGCGCAGCCCCATTCAATCATCAGCGTCGTCAACAAGTGTCTGGATCTTGGTTCGAATCTGCCATGCGTCGTTCTTTTGGGCGACCAATTCATCGGCGGGCTGCCGTCATTTCCCTCAATTCGCTGTGTCTGTTTCCGGTATTTCGCTTTCGTCTTTCGTATCTTTTCACGAATTTTAACTAATTCACGTTCTTTTTCGCCGACGTTGGCCGGTCTTTCGTTAACCAGACTTGCAACGAAGGGTTGAAACTCGTCACTCATATTCGCAGTCTGTTAGAAAATTTTCTTGTCACACTTGAGGCCGGTGTCACGAAATAAAGTCTCCCCACGAAACAGAGTCTCCCCCTTGCTGATACAGAGTCTCCGGGGGGAGACTCTGTATCGGAACAAAGTCTCCCCATTTGAAAGAGAATCTCCCCCTCTACGATACAAAGTCTCCCCCTACTAAAAATCGCCCCCCTATAGTTCGAAACTTAGAGTGTATATTTTCTTAAATAAATGACTTTGTGTCCTTTGGTGGAACTGGGCATTAATAAATTTGAAGTAAATAATGAGAATCTTATGATGTAGGCTAAGTTAATTATTTTATACTAATGGGCGTAATTCTAGCATGGTTATAGGCCTAGCATCACGGGATGTCGGTTCACTTAGGCCTATGTCATTAAAGCGCAGCGGAGAAAATAGACTCGAGTATTAAAACTACCCATGGATCTAATAATATTAATAGTGTAGAGACTTGGACTAATGCATTGCATGGACGCACTGTGTGTTGACAGCCTTAGGCCGCTTTATTTTTGTCCGCCTGCTTGTCTGCCTCCGTCCGCCTGTGCGCTGCGTCCGCCTGTGCGCTGCATGCACCGACTCGCCGCTTATTGATTGTCCGCCTGCTTGTCCGCCTGCTTGTCCGCCTGCTTGTCTGCCTCCGTCCGCGCTCTGTCTGCTATAAAAAGGCAGGATTCCGCTGTTCGCCACCGACTCTCCTGTTGGCCACGAAGCTGACTAGAGAGCCTGGCACTTGACACACGGTAAAACGTGAGTTCAGGTGGTGAATGACTACAGACTTTCGGACGGCCTAGAAGCTGACTGATTGTCCGCCTCTCGACACACGGTAAAACGTGAGTCCGAGTGGTGCCTGACGACACGACGTTCGGGAAGCCGCAAGAGCTGACTGATCGATCGACTCTCGACACACGGTAAAACGTGAGTCCGAGAGGGGACTGACTACCAACTCCTGGTAAGGCCAACGAAGCTAACCAGAGAGGCTGGCACTTGATGCACGGTAAAACGTGAGTTGAGTGGTGACTGATTATGAGAGTGGGTGTCGCGGCCTCTATTGATCTTGTAGCAAGGCATCGGTCTAGAGGTTCCCTACTCTCATTAGAGGGGCTCGAACCCTCCGACGGCTGACAATTGACTGTGATGGTTACCTTCTCAGCCTCCGGCTGAAGACTATTGCTACGGTTATCTTCTCAGCCTCCGGCTGAAGACTATTGTTACGGTTACCTTCTCAGCCTCCGGCTGAAGACTATTGATACGGTTACCTTCTCAGCCTCCGGCTGAAGACTATTGATACGGTTACCTTCTCAGCCTCCGGCTGAAGACTATTGATACGGTTACCTTCTCAGCCTCCGGCTGAAGACTATTGTTACGGTTACCTTCTCAGCCTCCGGCTGAAGACTATTGATACGGTTACCTTCTCAGCCTCCGGCTGAAGACTATTGTGACGGTGACTGGCAGACGAGTAACTGACGATATTCGACTACTGTTGACGGGTAGGACAGTTGACTCCGACCGTGGGAGGGATCCCTGAGAACTATAGGGGTTGCTACGGTCCACATTTGGCTCCATTTCTAGTATCGTTCTGTTCTGTTCTGTTTCGCTTGTACCTTAATCGCCTTGTGTTTGGAAACCAATAAACGTGTATTAAACCTTAACCTGGTTAGTCTTTAGTCAACCGCTAAAGCCGGACCCGGATATATTTTACGGGCTAGGGGTGGTGTTTTGGTCTCCTGGTGTAATTTGCCCAACCTAGTTCCGCTACATATTGGTACCAGAAGTGGGGTGATTCTTGGTTTCCTTTGGTGGTTTTGGCCTTCGACAAAACTGGAACTTGGGGTGGTAGACTTTGACTCTGACAGACTGACAATGATGTGGAACGGTCAGACGGAAGAAACTGTTCCTGGTTACCCGGTTACTTCGTCGCCAGACGCCGGACGACGAAAGGACCTCCTGGTGGACTACGAGGTCGAATCCAGCCGTTTCCTGACGAAGATTGATTTCGCCGATTCACCAAAGAAGGACCGCAAGAGCATGCTGATCCCGGAGAAAGACGTCAGCGTCCTGGAGACAAGGGTCATGGAGAAAGTCAGTCACATGATCGGAGACCGAAAGAGTCCGATGAAACCAGGAAAGTTCGATGGAACCGGATCTCTCGAATCATTCCTGGCGCAATTCGATGTGTGTGCGAGACACAACCGATGGACTGCAGATGATAAGGTCGATTTCCTCCGCTGCTCGTTAGAAAAGGCGGCAACACAGTTGCTCTGGGATTTCGGAGCCAGGACAGAAATCACATACGAACAGCTCGTCGAAAGATTACGGCAACGTTATGGCGCAGAGGGTCAAGCTGAAACCTTCCGGGCCCAATTGTATTATCGCCGACAGAGAGCAGACGAGACGCTTGGGGACCTGCTGCACGACATTAGAAGACTTGTCGTCCTCGCTTATCCAGTGCCGTCCAACGAGACAACAGAGATCGTCGCGAAGGACGCTTTCCTCGAAGCAATCCGGGACCGGGAATTGTCTCTCAAGGTGAGGGAACGTGAGCCAAAGACGATTGACGAAGCCTACAGAACCGCGTTACGTCTCGCCGCCTATCAGCAGACGTCGGAATTGGAAGATCGACGGAGACCAGCCAATCGGGTGAGAGCGACACAGGAAGGTGATGCCGGGGGACAACTTCAGTCCCAACTGGATAAATTCTTCGCAGAGCAACGCAAGTGGCAACAGGATCTGGAAGGGAAGATCTGCCGTCAGATAGAGGAACTCCGAGGCTCGCATCGGACGGGTCTTGACGCCGAGCCGACAGTCTCTCCGCCGGTTCCGTCTTCGGGAAGGTCTCCCGGGAATTTTGGTCGACCCGTGACCTGCTTCAACTGCGGACGCGTGGGTCACGTGGCTCGTCAGTGCCGCCAACGCAGACGGAATCCTAACCGTCAAGAAGACGCACGCGATTCGGGTCCAACGACGTACGAGAACGATGGACCGATCGTCACGAACCACACTACGAGGGAGCGAACGACCGGTACAACGAGTAACGCGATCTACATCCGTGGAGAAATCAACGGACAGCAAAGAACTTGCCTAGTGGACACTGGGTCGGAGGTAAGCTTGGTTGGCTCCTCTGATGTTGATGGTTTGATGCTCCAACCTTGTAACCGAGTTCTTTTGGCTGCGAATGGTTCTCCGATTAGAGTCCTGGGTCAGCTGGATGTGCAGATTAAAATCTCCAGAGGGTTTTCCATCGATACTTGTTTTCTCGTTTCCGATCAGATAGGCGAACCTATGCTTGGGATGGACTGGCTAAGGAAGCATCGATGTAGGCTTGGTTTTGGGCAAGGCGCGCTATTCATTGGTCGTCGCCGTATTCCACTAGTCCGAGGGAATGGTTCTTTCTGGTGCCGCAGAGTAATGGTTGCGGAAGATACCACTGTACTTCCTCGATCTCAGTGTGACATACCATGCAAGACGCAATATAGAAATTTGTCGACCGCTGCACAGGCGTGGATGACTGAGTCCAAGGAGATCCAGCCGGGTTTGCATGTGGCTAGGGTGGTATTGGATGATGTGGCTGATAGGGCTTGTATTCGCGTAGTAAACCTAAATGAGCAGTCCGCCCTGTTGACGGTTAACCGAATGTTGAGTGACTTGCACCCAGTAGAGGTTGAGAGAAGGGAGGAAAATGAAGGACACGTAGGTCCCGAAGACCATTTGGTTGAGAAGTTGATGAAAGATATCCCGGAGGATGTTCCGATGGACGTGAAAGAAGGGCTGAAAGGTCTATTGTTGAAGTATGAAGATATTTTTTCGACAACCGACCAGGATTTGGGACGGACCATGATTTCCCAGCATCGAATCGACACTGGAGACTCGCGTCCCGTGAGACAACCATTACGGAGACAGCCGCTCCCGTATCAGAGTGCTATCGACGAGCAATTGGGTCAGATGTTGTTGACTGGAGTGGTTGAACCTGCTGTGAGTGAATGGGCTGCGAATGTTGTTCTCGCTAAGAAGAAAGACGGGTCCTTGAGGTTTTGTATTGATTATCGGAAACTGAATAACCAGACCCGGAAGGATTCTTATCCTCTTCCTAGGATAGACGCCTGTTTGGATGCTTTGTCGGGAGCTGGATGGTTTAGCACCTTGGATTTGCGAAGCGGATATCATCAGGTCGCGATGGACCCGGGTGATGCGGACAAGACTGCTTTTATCACCAGACGAGGAACTTTTCGTTGGAAAGTTATGCCTTTTGGGTTGTGCAATGCGCCCGCCACTTTTCAGCGACTTATGGACATTGTGCTATCTGGACTGAATTTCGAATTATGCTTGGTGTACCTAGACGATGTGATAATCTTCAGCACTACTGCAGAACAGCATTTGGTTCGTCTAAGTAGCGTCTTTCAGAGACTTAGAGAAGCTAATTTGAAGCTGAAGCCTAGTAAATGTCATTTGCTTAGGCGTACCGTATCCTTTCTTGGACATATAGTCACAGCTGAGGGTATATCGGTGGACCCATCGAAGGTACAGGCTGTAGCTGAGTGGCCTACACCAGGGCATCTGCGGGAGGTCCGCGCATTTCTAGGACTCTGCTCTTATTACCGCAAGTTTATTCGGGGATTCTCTACGGTTGCAGCACCATTGTTTGCACTGACCAAGAAGGATCAACCGTTCTTGTGGGGAAATGAATGTCAGGAAGCTTTTGATCGTCTGAAGGTTGCTTTAACCATCGCCCCGGTACTCAGTTTGCCTGTAGATGACGCTATTTACACATTGGACTGCGATGCTTCGGATCTAGGTGTTGGTGGAGTGCTGTCTCAAACCATTGATGGCGAGGAACGAGTGATTGCCTATGGCAGCCGCTTATTTTCAACGGCCGAACGCAACTATTGCGTGACAAGGAGGGAACTGTTGGCCATCGTGCATTTCACTCAGGTCTATAGACAGTATCTGCTGGGTAGACATTTTACACTTCGAACGGATCATGCAGCGCTGAGATGGCTTCAGCGTACTCCGGATCCTATTGGTCAACAGGCCCGATGGTTAGAAAAGTTGGCAGAATTCGACTTCGAAATACTGCACCGTCCTGGACGCAAGCATGGAAATGCGGACGCTCTATCGCGGAAACCTTGTCAACAGTGCCACTGGGAGGGAACCGACTCCGTGGACAACTTTGTCCGGGAAGTGGTTGAGGTTTCGGACGAGAACGACAGGACAAAAGGACAGTGGGACGAGTCGCCTGCAAAGACGAACGAAGGATCATACGTCGAAGCAACGGACAGCGCTACAGCTTCTTCCAGCCGTCAGCCGCGTCACCGCTGGAAAGAAACACTTACGAAGGAAGCCTCTTCGGGACGACGACGTACCGACGTCCGCGATGGTGCGACGGTTTCTGCCGTCGACCGGCCAAGGACCAGGTCCTTTGCATCGCGAGGAGAAGCAACGGAAGCAACAGAAGCAGGAGAAGCAACAGAAGCAACGGAAGCAGATTCGGACGGAGCAACGACGGTCTCAAGCAGACCTCGTCGGGCCATTCGTCGGCCTGTCCGGTTCCAGTAAAGTGTACGGGGATGACGGCGCACGTTTCCTCTACGTCCGCGACGTCTACTCCTCTTCGTGTGCGCATGGACGTGCGCGTGGCTTCATCGTCGGCGCGCTTGTGTGCGCGCGTGCTTCCTCGTCGTCTACTCCTCTTCGGCGCGCTTGTGTGCGCGCGTTTCCTCTTCGTGCACGCATGGGTGTGCGTGCGAGCTTTTCGTCGGCGCACGTGTTTACGTGCGAGCGCGCCTGGATGCGCCAATGTCATCTTCTCGCCTACGGCTGCCTAGCGGTATCAATCTGCCTGGGTCGCGCGTCTGCCTCCCGTTCGCCTATAAAAGAATCTCGCTGGCCGCTGATCTGCGTCAGTTGAAGAAATGGCAACCAGGGAGATTCGTCGCTGTTCCGGCTGCGGTCAAGTTTTTGCGGGGACACAAGCATCTCAAACGATCTTGCAACATGAAGCAAAGTGCCGCGTTCTTCGGATTCGCTCCGCCAGACTCGTCTCGACGGCGCCTGCTGCCCTGGGCGCCGAACCGGTCGCTGGTGCGCATGAACCGGGTGAACAGCCTGACGTCTCGCTCGGATTCGATACCGACTTCCCTCTAAGCGTGCCCGACCCGGTTTTGGACTCTGTTCCAGATTCGGTTTCCCCTCCTATGACCAGGGAGGAGACTACTCGTATTGTGAGACTGGGTCGCACGATGGCTTCAACTATGACCATCGAACAATTCGTGCAGAGAATGTTGGACCTTTATCCTCATTGGTCCATCGACCTTCTTCGTGGAGTTTCCGACGGATGCCTACCCTCGTCTCCTATTCCCAATCCTTCGACGACCCCGTCGAACGAGGACGTGATCTGGATCGACGACGACTAAAGAATGACTACGGAAAAAGAAAAGAAAGAGAAGAATCGACGTTTCTGTTTTGAACTTGGTGCAACCCGTGTGCGAACACTATGGACTTTTACTTAATAGTCGTAAGTACGGCTTTGCGATTTCTTTGTGAACTGAACTCTAATAAGTGCTGCTAATCGATTTCGTGCGATGGACACTGAATTGTTTTATTTCTTTTGCATTGAGAACAGTTTGCTGTAAACTACGTTTTTGCGAATTTTGCGATTGTGTTCGAACTTGTAAACTGTATTGAGTCGTATAGTTAAGTGGTTGGGACATTGTGTTCGTTCCCTCATGTTTATTGTGCAATGCCGGGTTTAGTTGCTCCAAAATGGGACTTTTGGATTGCTTTTGGGGAGGCATGTAGAGACTTGGACTAATGCATTGCATGGACGCACTGTGTGTTGACAGCCTTAGGCCGCTTTATTTTTGTCCGCCTGCTTGTCTGCCTCCGTCCGCCTGTGCGCTGCGTCCGCCTGTGCGCTGCATGCACCGACTCGCCGCTTATTGATTGTCCGCCTGCTTGTCCGCCTGCTTGTCCGCCTGCTTGTCTGCCTCCGTCCGCGCTCTGTCTGCTATAAAAAGGCAGGATTCCGCTGTTCGCCACCGACTCTCCTGTTGGCCACGAAGCTGACTAGAGAGCCTGGCACTTGACACACGGTAAAACGTGAGTTCAGGTGGTGAATGACTACAGACTTTCGGACGGCCTAGAAGCTGACTGATTGTCCGCCTCTCGACACACGGTAAAACGTGAGTCCGAGTGGTGCCTGACGACACGACGTTCGGGAAGCCGCAAGAGCTGACTGATCGATCGACTCTCGACACACGGTAAAACGTGAGTCCGAGAGGGGACTGACTACCAACTCCTGGTAAGGCCAACGAAGCTAACCAGAGAGGCTGGCACTAGATGCACGGTAAAACGTGAGTTGAGTGGTGACTGATTATGAGAGTGGGTGTCGCGGCCTCTATTGATCTTGTAGCAAGGCATCGGTCTAGAGGTTCCCTACTCTCATTAGAGGGGCTCGAACCCTCCGACGGCTGACAATTGACTGTGATGGTTACCTTCTCAGCCTCCGGCTGAAGACTATTGCTACGGTTACCTTCTCAGCCTCCGGCTGAAGACTATTGTTACGGTTACCTTCTCAGCCTCCGGCTGAAGACTATTGATACGGTTACCTTCTCAGCCTCCGGCTGAAGACTATTGATACGGTTACCTTCTCAGCCTCCGGCTGAAGACTATTGATACGGTTACCTTCTCAGCCTCCGGCTGAAGACTATTGTTACGGTTACCTTCTCAGCCTCCGGCTGAAGACTATTGATACGGTTACCTTCTCAGCCTCCGGCTGAAGACTATTGTGACGGTGACTGGCAGACGAGTAACTGACGATATTCGACTACTGTTGACGGGTAGGACAGTTGACTCCGACCGTGGGAGGGATCCCTGAGAACTATTGGGGTTGCTACGGTCCACATTTGGCTCCATTTCTAGTATCGTTCTGTTCTGTTCTGTTTCGCTTGTACCTTAATCGCCTTGTGTTTGGAAACCAATAAACGTGTATTAAACCTTAACCTGGTTAGTCTTTAGTCAACCGCTAAAGCCGGACCCGGATATATTTTACGGGCTAGGGGTGGTGTTTTGGTCTCCTGGTGTAATTTGCCCAACCTAGTTCCGCTACAATAGTTAGGCGTAGGCCTATGCCTGTTTATTGGCCAGACATCCCAGTGGTGCTCTAACTATGCTACAATTACGCCCATTGTATAGGCCTATAGTACATTTAAGCTTACTCTGTAAGTTAGTAGGCTTGGGCTATTAAATGTTCTCGTGATGGTCTGATGGAGCTACCATTCAAGAAATTACTGTTTTCATCAATCTAAAAACTCCGCCACTGGTTGCACTCTGCCAGTGCCAGTCCCAAGCCTGGATAAAAGAGGAGGGTGTCGCTAATGGTCTTTGTTAGCACACAGTGACGTTAAACTGCAAATACCACCTCCATCAATCCATTCTATTTGAGCAAGAATTCTTAGTAATAAAAAATATACCAATTTAACGTTCTAAATTATTCACCATTGCATGGATAGACGAAAATAACTCCTGCTAAATAGAAGTCGGATTGGTGAAAGTATTTTCACTCAAACAGGAGAGGGATCGATGAATAGATTCTTGCATCAATTAGAGCTGGAATCATGAAAAATAATTGTTTTTTTAAATAGAAGTTGGATCGATCGAAAAAATGCAATTAGGCCTATTTCTCAAATAGAAGCTGGATTGAGGACGCGTATTCATGCCAAGGTTGAAGTGGGATTCATGAAAATAGGCCAATGTCCGTTCCCCTAATAATGCTGCACCAAGAGAATAATTTAGAACGCTCTAGGGATAGATTAGGGGCCGTCCATAAAGTACGTCACGCTATTTTTGACCATTTTTGACCCCCTCTGCCCCCTGTCACAAACTGTCACAAATCTCGGACCCCCCCAAAGTACGTCACACTTTCGAACAAATTTTTTAAACATAACCATTTACCTAACTCTCTAAACCCTAGGATACTATCCCTAATCTCTCTGATAGTGACGTGTGTCCCTAAACGCTTTGATAGCGACGGAAAATCAACTTTTATCCCGCCAGGCCGGTGTGGCATGAAATCTTGTCCGGCATGAAATAATGTCCGGAAAGCCTTGTCGTTGGTTCACGTGACCGATGACATCAGATAGCAACTGTCAAGCTACAGTAATAATAGCACCATGAGATATTGTTCGGGGAAGACACAAAATAGACAAGATAATTATTCAGCCTACCAAGACCAATGATACGAGGCACAGCCTAGCTGGCCTAACTATAATATTATTAAAACTAAGGCCTACGTGTCGAAATCCTTTATCATCCAAAATTATGGGTTCTAAGTAAAATTAGCTTTTCCTAAACTTGGAATAAATAGATTCTACTTTAACGGCTAATTGAAAGTGATTGTTTATGAAGTTAGAAAATGAGTGGGCTATAATCACACTTCAGACAGGTAGCCTAGGCTAACAGGGCCTATCTCGAGATCTGTTATACGTGGTATCCTATCAACAGGGCGAATTTCAAAAAGGCGCAATCAAAAGGGCACAATCAAATGGACGAAAATCAAGAGAGCCCATTGCTTTTAGATCGCACGATCAATAGGGCGAAAAGACAAATATTGTAAGAGTGATCAAAAGGGCGCAATCAACGGGGCGCAAACGAATACAATGAAAAGGCAGTCAAAGGGCGCGTTTTAAAAGACCGAAGGACACCGAAAAGGGTAAATAAATAGTGTGCTAATAAGGCGACGAGCAATCGAAACCCACTGGATTGAAACGAAATGACTAAAAGAAGAACTTAACAGACCAGTAAGAATAGAACGATTATGAAATAAAGGCTGAATGAAGGTTATCTTACATGTGAAATAGAAGCTGGATTGACGAAAATAATGTTTAGGAAATGGAAGCTGGATGAAGGATCTTTTATTGATGAAATAGGAGTTGGATTGATGAAAATAATGCTTACGAAATAGAAGATGGATTGAGGAAAATAATGTTTAAGAAATGGAAGCTGGATGAAGGTTCTTTCATTGATAAAATAGGAGTTGGATTGATGAAAATAACGCTTACGAAATAGAAGATGGATTGACAAAAATAATGTTTAAGAAACGGAAGATGGATGAAGGAGGCTCTTTCACTGATGAAAATATGAGTTCGATTCATGAAAATAATGCTTAAGAAATAGAAGATGGATTGGCGAAAATAATGTTTAAGAAATGGAAACTGGATGAAGGCTCTTTCAACGGTGGTTAGTGCGGAAAAATCATTTCGTATGGAAGGACCAACCACAGCAAACGTGCGATGTTGGGCAAGAGCAGTAGCCTGCCCTAGGGGCCCTTATTCTGGGAACAATTTAAAAATGAAGAAATCAGCAGAACATTATAGGCCTAATCGTCAATATGAAGATGCGGTTAACGGCTTTTACGCATTGTTTTAGAGTCTTTATAGAGGCTTTTCGATCCCACCATTGCTTTGGAAATCTGAAACACGATCGATCTTGTAAAGATTGTAGGCAGTGGATGCGTGTAGTAATAGGTAGCCATGCAGTACAGGATTTCAAGCCAATCAAGCATATGCCTAATATCAGTATTCAGTAAGCCTACTTGATATTTGCAATACATATTTCAGGTATCACCAGCCCAATTGATCAACAGCGTGCAAACTATACATACACACACATAGAAGTTTGCAGCTGTAACAACTGGGTGCAAAAAAATATAACGGAAAACCAAGGGATAAATGGAAAGTCTAATTCTTAAAGGCTTAAGAACTCCTTTCTATGCTCTGAAAGTGAACTTACTCATTTACACAGGCCTCGACTCATCGCCAGTTCGCCACGTTCAGCGATGGGAATTTCCTTCTAAATATAGAACTAGCGTCATCGTGGTCGCAACAACAGGCATCGCACATCAAAACAATATTTCAACTGTTTACATCTTGATTTCTCGTTCCATATATAAAATTATATCATTGATTTTATGTTAGTAAGATACTTCTACGCGGATAATTTATATAATGATAGTAGGAAATACTGTTTCGACAAAGAAAGTAGGCGGAGGTGTGCATTTCATGCTGGACAAGATTTCATGCGGATGCCGTATGAAATACTGTCTTGACAACGGAAGTGGGCGGGGCCGTACACAATTTCATGCCGGACAAGATTTCATGCCACACCGGGTTTTAGACACGCCTGGCCGGGCCGGGTCGGATTTTAGGTACTAAGAACAAAAAATATAATAAAGAATTTTAAAAATAAATGTGTGACGTCACACATGGCCTGACCCCCTCCCCCCTGTCACAAACTGTCACACTTTCTTGCACCCCCTCCCCCCTGGAGCGTGACGTACTTTATGGACGGCCCCTTATCAAATTACTTTTATTACTCAACTTCTATTTTACCGCAAATAATAAACCAGAAGCCAAAGCTCAGCTTAAGCGATATGTTAAAATAGGTTACACAGGATATAAAGAATGATAAAGGATGAATCATCCTTTTATATCCTTTCGGAGACTTTCGCTGCTAGCAATATAAGCTTAAGCTTACGGTACACTGTTGAAATAATTCCATGTTCCAATACCGTAGTTTAGGCCTACTCACTATAATAAATTATGAATAGACCCAGGTCTACTTTGGTTTCAATCAGGTAAACCTACTTTAGTTGGCATTATTTTGTTAAGACATTTAGGGTCTATGGTAGCCTAAATATGTATTGTGATGATGAAAACAGTGCTTAGTCAGATATAAATGGATGGGTGAAAAATTCTTCATTAAATCGTGAAAAATTCTTCATTAAATCAAGCCTGGATTGATTAGGCCTATTTGAAGCATTTCGTGCTTAAATCGTGAAAATAATTCTTGATTGAATAGACGCTGGATTGACGTAACCAATAATATTCTCGATGAAATAGAAGTTAGATGTATGGAAAGAATTTTGACTAATCAATAACGTATAGTAATAATAATGATAAAAAGCAAAACCAGACGGCGTGACAATCATCCCTTGGTCACGATGTCGGTGTCTGGCATGGGATGTGACAGTGCCCGACACTTTCGCGCTGTCTCACCTTCCACACACATCAATCCGAGCTGGCGAAGCCGCCGAACGCGCAGCTGCGTCGAAAAATATCAAGTATTCCACCATAACCAATACCCACGCCAGGGGCGGATCCAGGAATTTTCGAAGGGGGGGGCCAAAAAAATTTCGTCGGATTTTTTTTGTCGTTTGGCCGAAACCAGAGTTTAATTTAGTCCCCTCCTATGGGGGGATTGAGGTTTCTGGAGGGGTAGATTATGGACCGTCTGGAGGACAATCATGAGGCGCGTAGCGCCGAGAGTGGTGGGGGAGAGGTATGGGGAGGGGATATGCCCCTCCCCACCAGAAACGTTTTGAATTTTCACATTGCAGTGGTAGCATTTTAAGCTGTTATCTTTGCAAAATAGCTGTACTTTTCAGTGCTTATAAGAGTGCCATAAGATCTCAATAAACATAAACTATACTTTAAAATAGGTTTTTGAAGTTTCCACACTGCAACAGTGCCCTTGTGAGATGTCATTTTAGCAAAATTACTCAATTTGTTCAGTACTGATAAAAAATATATATAATACTATATTAATATTAATATATACAATTCAATATTAATAATATCTGTATGTATCGAGTCCAGCAGCTCAGTTCTGCTGTGGCTGAGTTATTATAGTGAATAACTTCAGACATGAGTATAATGGTAACGGCCCGCTATTCCGAGGGTCCACTATTCCGAAGGTCCGCTATTCCGAATATCCGCTATATTTTTCGTTTTTCTGGTGGTTTAGGGTTACAGTGGGTTAGGGTTGGGGTTAAGATGTGTTATGGTTGGGTGGGTTAGGATTAGGTTTATGGTTAGGGTTGGGGAGGGTTAGGGATATGGTTGGGGTGGGTTAGGGTTATAGAGTTATGGTTGGGGTGGGTCAAGGTTAGGGTTGGGGTGGGTTAGGGCTAGGTTTAGGGTCATGGTTAGGGTTGTGGTGAGCTAGGGTTATGGTCATAGTTAAGTGTAGGGTTAGGTTAGGGTTAGGGTTCGGAATAGTGGACCTTCGGAATAGTGGACCCTCGGAATAGTGGACCCAAACCGAGTATAATTATATTACATGAGCGGACTTTTCTGCACTAGAATCAGCTTATCTCTGTTTCCTAAGATGGGCCTGAATTGCTGACCAGGACACACTTTGCAGTTAAATAATAACAAATGGTACACAAACCAGCCAAGAACTAATAAATTGCGGAGGCCAAAATCTGAAGGTCATGTAGTAATGATGTTGTTTTACTAGGTGTTCAGGTGTTCAAATAACAGAACCAAAACAGTATGAAATTTGACAGTTTCAAATTTGAAAGATAGCGCTGGAGAGAAGTGATTCAGTTGAATAAAAATAGTTTTTGTGCAAATATTAAGAGTATAAGTTACACTCATTTTAACAGGTTGTATCAGATTGCTAAAAAATTCAGTATACACAGTAGGGTGGTCGCATCTGTAATGGCAAATTTTCAACTTCATTTTTATTCTTTCTCCAACCCACCATTTGGTGCCACTTGGTAAAAGACTAATGCAGCCCCAAAATTATCCCGATATAAAAATATTTAGGACTAGCACAACGTGTTTGAAGTTTTGGATTTTACGAAATATCATCGTCTTTTTGAGTATAATGATAATTTAGCTACATTTTTGGACCTATGACTAGTTTTAACAGAAATGCTGCTTTCTTTTACTCAAGCACAACTGACAAGTATGCCTGACTTCTACAATGATGATGATGGTTTTGTATTTTTTATGAACAATTGACAATCACAATAGTGTTGGACTCGTGAGTCCCTGAGATCGATGACCATAAACCTCTACTAGAAAGCCAACACATTGCTATGTTCTTTTGATAGGCCTGATTTCTATCTACAGGAGTCCCTTGTTACACTAAAGGCTCTTTATTACATGCTTAACTTTAACACAAATTCTGATATAATACGGACAAGGACCTCAATAATGGTTGAACTAGAGAAAAACTACTGATGACCCATGTATTTTCGTTTATTGTGGCAATCAGAGCAGAATGACACAGCGCATCACAGATAAAATTTATCAACAAGCTGCTGTAAACAAATGAATTAAAATAGATGTTGAAATTATTGAGATCATAATGTTTATAGATCTAAGAAATTACTTATTAGATCTACCACATAAGAGTCAAAGAGAAGCTTTTAAACAACTTCCAAAGAGAGCATCATAATTGAGTGCCTGGTGAAGCCTATTCACATTGTTGTCTATTTCATAATATAGAAGTTATCCCATTAAAAGTATAAGCTTACTTTTAGAGTTGAAAACATGAACACAGAGTCAAACAATTGACACAGAAAGTGCTGTCAAGAGTGGACTCAAATTACACTGCCTTTATTAGCTATTGTAAATTCACTACCTATTATAAATTAGCATGAAAAGCAATGGTGTCAAACACGTAAGCTATATGCAACGCAAAATCTCTACGTCATGCTCAGCAATGGATCCAGCTGAAATTACAGTGGCCACCAGGACATCTCAGACGTCCAACCAATTCAAGGGTATAAGTATAGCACCCTCAAGACAACACCCAATGCTACACTCTTGGTGGCATATGAACACCTTCCTTGGGCAACATGCCACAGATTTCACTTTGAGGGAAGTGTATCGTGAAACTACGCCATAGCTCAAAGCCATGCAAAGACCAATTGCAATTTGAATTGTGAGACAGTGTAATAATGCCTCAGATTGAAAACATTTTAGCCTAAATTTGAGATAAAAATTCGCATCTAAAAATGATGGATTTCTACTTTTTAATATTACACCAGTTCTTTGTACCCAGTAACCCCATGAACAATGACGGTAGAAAAAGAAATATTTCTGAGAAATCAGACCTCATTAAGAATTTTGGTGATTTTGCAGAATAAATTAATTATGTAGGACACAGATGAAACCGCACAAATTTTATATCTATCCATAATAATTATATACTATTACTGTTCTCTTACTGTAACAGTCTAAGAACAATAAGCTATTATAATCAATCAAAACAAGGTAAAACAGGTATTATTTGTGAAGAAATAAGATATGATAGATGTTATCTGTGATGCGGTATGTTATACAGGTTTTCTAGCCTCTGAGAATTTTTTCTTGAAGTGGCGCTATATAAATTGATGATTGTGATTACGATAACAGTAGCATCATCATGTTTAAGTGTGGACCAACTACAGGTTGTTGAATTGATTCCTGGTTTGACGATTCCTGGTTGACTACAGCCATATAGCTACTTTTGAGCATTAGAAGTCTTGCTAATATAAGGGTAAAACTTTGATGGCGTTGTGCTAGTCCTAAATATTTTTATTTTCTCTTACAACTTTTTGTGTGATGTTTCTGGGGAGAATGGAACCAAACGGCGCCTTGGAGAACAGTCAATTCAAACTTTCATTTTTAACGACCACCCTAATACACAGTATAGCATACAAGAAATGCACTCTAATAGGCATGGGCGGAATTTATCAGGGCTAGGGGGATAACAGATTTAGAAATTGGCCGTATATTTTCAGGGGTTAGGAGGAGCTTGCAATCAAAGTTTTTCTATTTTTTGCACATTTATTTAACTCTGGCTAAGGGATTTAATTATTGTGCAACTATATAAATCTAATCATGTATAGGCCTAGGCCTACATGTAATTTGGCAGGAAAGGCTCTAGCTTTATCCTGCATTCCTTCATGGTCAGGATTTTGTAACAGAAATTGAACATTTACCATCGGTATGCCTATAAAGGCAAATTTTGGATGTGCCCATTGAACCTGTTGAACTTTTAACATACAAAAAATCCTTCGGAGTTATTTTCAAATGTGTGTCAGGTAACGCATGAGCCTACTGTTGACAATTCCATCAGTTGTAGCTTCTGCAAAAAGATCATTTAGCAAACACAAAATGATAGATTTATATGTCTGAAGGGCTACAATATCTCATTCACCACATCTTGTGGATTTGGCCAGGTTGACATTTGAAAACTTTGAGTATAATATTGCTAGAACAATCGATTTTGAAACTGTCACAAGAAATTTGTAGAAAAAGGGGCCAGGATTGCTCCTTTCTTGAGCAAATAGGTACAGTAAGTTTTTTTAGAAGCATTGATCAAACTCTTGTTCATTAAAGTGGTTTCCAAAGTTTTTATTTCACAATGCAATTGTGCGAGAAGCTTACATTTGAGTCCCAGATTGAAGTGAAGGCACACACTGACAATGGACAGTTGGTTGACAAAGTTGCATTGCAAATGTTGCTTGGTAGACTGTATTTATAATATATATATTATATTATATAATATATATAATATTATATATAATTAATTATATATATAATTAATTACATATATTATATTTATATATAATTATATCCATGACATTATGGCTATGTGATGGATGTATGTTATGCGTTGCTAAGGGTCATAACCAGAGACTTTCCCCATAAGTAATAATTTAGTGAATAATAGTTATTGTAGGGCTAGTGCATACAGCATGTAACATTGCTCTATTAGCTGTTATTAATGGCAAACAAAAGTATTTTAAAAGTATTTATGTATTTATAATATGAAGCACACAATGCTAAAATAATTCCAAGTTAAAATATGAATAGACCTCACCCTATTATATTATTTTTAACACTACAGCAAATAAAGTACTTCCAACCACTGAATGAAACATAGTAAGGAATAAATAAGAACAAGAAGTAAACATATGTGATCATTCACCGCAGTTTATTGAACATTATAGACTAAATTCAAAACTTAACAAGTTTTGCCGCTGAAATTGTTTGCATCTGGGAAAAAATCCCTAATACTGTTGTTAGTGTAAACTTGCTTTGTAAATGATAGTTAGTTGTTATTAGTTATAATTGTGCTTATTGGTGTAAATATTTTTACATTTTACCAAAGAAAATATACGGGAAAAACAAACATTGTATGCCATAAATCATAGTCGGATACTGTTGAAAGATTTTTTTTCTTTTTGTTGCTTTATAAAGACAATGCAATTGTGTGAGAGGCTTAGATTTTAATTACATTTATATATTAATTTTCCTGGCCATGACTGACTATCTGCAAAAAATCTTTTGGGCGACCACGGATGGGGAGCCACGTCCCATGGAGATTTGGAATGGGGGGGCATGGCCGGATTATGACTATACATCCTGCTTAGAATGACCTCGACTCGTCTACGGGAAAAGTTAATGTCTGGGTCTGCTCTTTGTCTGCTCTCTGCATTAAATAGATTCTCTTAAAATCTTTTTCCATGCGTTTATGCATCGAGATCGCCTCTGAATTGTTCATTCTGAGATAATCGCTCTATAAATGTCCAGATACGATACGATATTTATTATTCATGATTAAAATCCTTATTTTTTCTTATTTTGCGGCGATCCATTTATAACAATAATTAATTTTTATTATTATTATTGTGATTCTGCTTAAATCCATGCTTAGCCCGCCTTCGTTAAGCGAGATGACGTCAACAGCAATGGCATCGTGATATAACGGTGAAAGAGCGTCTTAATTTTTGCGGTAATAATTATCGCATCGAATTTTAAAATATCCGTATCTCGGATATTAAACTGAATTGTGAGTTGAAAACAGTCGCGTTGACCTAAAAATTCGCAAGAGAACGTTTTGCAAATTGTTTCAAAAGAATATTCAAACACACCGACACACTTTCAGACATATTTTGGTATAGATAAATGTGAAGCGACTCTATTAAATCGCGCGTTGAAATAAAGTCTCCCATGGGGAGACTTTGTTTCGGCAGGGGAGGAAATATTCTCTCCCCCCGGAGACTTTATTCAAGAATAGAGTCTCCGGGGGCCGAATTTGTTCTGAAACAGATCCTCCGGGGGAGAATCTGTTTCGAAATAAAGTCTCCGGTGGGAGACTTTTAGGGGGGAGACTCTGTCACGCGACACCGGCGCAGAGCTCTGGGCCCTCTGGATCAGAACTACATGGGCAAGCCTTCACGAATCTCGAATACTGCACTTGCCCGGTTGTCTTTTAGCCTCTCAGGCACCACACGCGGGAATAGGTTGCTACCACCTCCAATGACTGCTCTGGACCTGCGCTTGTCCTACGAAGTGATAAGGATTTCACATACATACATACATACATACATACATACATACATACATACATACATACATACATACATACATACATACATACATACATACATACATACATACATGCATGCATGCATGCATGCATGCATGCATGCATGCATGCATGCATACATACATACATACATACATACATACATACATACATACATACATACATACATACATACATACATACATACATACATACATACATACATACATACATACATACATACATACATGCATACATACATACATACATACATAGTTACATACATATATGCAGTTGCAAGCATATCATACACATGTACAAATTGTACATGCATTGATACATTGCTGCAAGGATATACGATCATGCATTGATACATTGATACATTTTAAACTCCCGCACACGCATACAATCATAATAATTATTATTTTGTGATGTGTGTTTTGTCGCAAAAGCCTTATAAGGCCTACATGCAGTCCTATATTTCTGTCGTATTTTCCTTATATATGAACGCAGGTCAGCGGCAAATTTGCGCAAGTGATTTCTGTTATTGGCATAAATTGTAATTAAAAGCGAAGTATTGGACAGTTTTCATCATAATTTGCAGGTGACATGATGAGTTACCACAACGGAAAACAATTCAGCACCATCGATGTAGACAACGATGAACATGGAACACTGTGCCCGGATTAATGGCGGAGCGTGGTGGCACGGAGCCTGTGGTTACTCTGCTCTTAATGGCAAATATTATCAGCGACATGAAACAGTTACTGTTACCTCTGTAAGGGGGATCTACTGGTATAATTTGGGAAATGGCAATAGGTGTACTTCATTTAAGGCAATCGAAATGAGACTTGTTCCGGTGGCTTAGAACATAAAAAGCTGCATGCTGTGTAGTTAGAATAAGAATATAGGCTAATCGATAATTTGCCTTTTTGTGTCATACTTAAATTAATACAGGCCTGATTTTGTAGTTGTAAGTGTAACTAAACAGTTTTATAGCGCATCGCCATTGAGGAACTATGCTGGGGATCTATTAGGCCTATATGTTATTCCTTTCATTTCCTTTGCATTACTGTGCTGTCATAACAATTCTTTGTCCAGTGCTGTCCATGCCAAACGTTATGATCGCTTTAGTGTGGTGCGCGGTGTTGTAGTTGGTACGCTCGTTTCCTTGCAGCCGGAGGGTCGCAGGTTCGAATCCTCCAAGCCACCGCGTAGGGACCTAGGGCAAGTCCTTCACTCGCAATTGCTCGGCGCTTCGGCGTGAACTCTGATGCAGTGTCCGCGCTGTAGACGGGAGCGCCTCTGGAGTACTGAGCTACGGAGCTTGAAGAGGCGCTGTAACAAGTGTGCATGCAAACAAGCAAGGGGTAACCCACGAGTCATATATAGCATTCAGACTATATTTTTATGGGCCTCAGAGCCTGTCCGAAAATGTGCCCAATTTTACAATAAAAGTTCAAATTTGTCATACTTGATGCTTGGTTAGTTTCTTATGATGTTTGTGACTGATAATCAACATCAAAATCTCTAAAGTCTAATGTGACTGCATATAATAAAACATGTGCCATTGAAGCTTCATTTTTACAAAACTTTTCTGGGAGCGGGCTCACCGAGTCCACTTCCAGATTCTATACCAATTTTGCTCAGTCACCTTCGACACTCTGGCCCACCACTTTCTGGAAATATATGTCTCTTGCCTGCCATTAGGCATATTTCACATTTATCTAGTGTTTTCGTTTAATTCAAAGAAACGATAGATTGGTAGGTTACAGTGCTCCATACTAGACAATGGTTGTAAAATTTAATATCATTCCGCTGTTATGGTTTAATGATTACATAGACCTAATGTGTTTATTATAGTAACCTGATTTCATTACAGAGTGCATCGGTCAGTACCGACTACGTGTTAGAACAAATCTAAATGTTCTAAACCTTATTCTTTTGACAGTAAATTAATCTGAGCCATTTGGGAAATTTTATTAAGAGAGCTGCCTCAAGTAGCCTAATTTAAATTCAGTCAGAATTTGTGAAAATGGCCGTTATGATGTCACCAGTCTTAGACACTTTAAGGATGATCGGCATTACTGCATAGTCGTTTTTATTGCGAATTCGTTGTCAGAGTGTTATGTGTAGTATGTCGAATGAGAAAATATTTACTATTTAGTGCTGCTAACAGTAACCGGCTGGTATGCCCAAATTCATTATCCGGTTTATACAAACGATAGCCTAATCTCTTTACCCGATGATCATAATGTGGTCTACAGATAACCCAGACATGATGTTAAATCACTCGTTTAATTTTTATGCATATTTTCTTTAATCTGCTTCTTGTATACAAACAAAATAATTATACGTTGTGAAATCCGAATGTGTGATATGTGCTTCCCTGCAGTGTTTGTTGCTCTTTTGTCCCACTCAGCATTTTGCGATACAGGTGTCACACACGTCAATTTATAGTAATCTGAATATCTCAATCAAACAGTTAAAACATTTGCTCCTTAACTGCACAGCAAAATATTTAAAGCGCTTTAAATTTTGTCCTGTATACTATTAGGCCTATAGACCTACGAATAATGTAATTTGAAAATACAGCGCCGACAACAGCAGAGACCATTCAGTAGCGTTTTAAGTGCAATTTCTCCGTGAAAAGAAATAGGGTTTCAAACGAGTGAGGAGAAGTTGGAACTGGTAAAAAAATGAATGGGGTACACGTAAAGAGGAGGTGAGGGCATTCCAATGGAGCAGAAAATTATCTAGCTCTGCCAAAGTAGTCCTTGTTCGCGCTACATTAGTGGTCGTGTTGTTTCGAAGAGTTTACACGTCGGTAGAAGCTGTAGAATGAGGCTTGTGAATGAGATCTCTGATGCATTTTGGAGTGACTTCCACAGTGATCCTGTCACCTAAGGACTAAACCAAGGAGAACATCTAGCTGAATACGGGCTAAAAAGAGGAATCCGGTTTAGTTGATAAACCAAGTAGAAAGAGATCAGGACTATCAGTAATAGGCTTATTATCAATCAATCAATCACTTACATACATTTATTAGGCGCCACTTCAAGATCGCTAATCTATCTATCTATCTATCTATCTATCTATCTATCTATCTATCTATCTATCTATCTATCTATCTATCTATCTATCTATCTATCTATCTATCTATCTATCTATCTATCTATCTATCTATCTATCTATCTATCTATCTATCTATCTATCTATCTATCTATCTATCTATCTATCTATCTATCTATCTATCTATCTATCTAACTATCTATCTATCTATCTATCTATCTATCTATCTATCTATCTATCTATCTATCTATCTATCTATCTATCTATCTATCTATCTATCTATCTATCTATCTATCTATCTATCTATCTATCATCTGTCTATCTACCTATCTATCTATCAATCCACCCAACCATCCATCCACCCATCAATCAACCAACCAATCCATCCATTTATCCATCCATCCAACCAACCAGACATCCATCCATCCTTCAGTACACTCATCCATCCATCTTTCCATCCTTCAATCCATCCATCCACCAAGCCATCCATCCATCCATCCGTCTGTCTGTCTGTCTGTCTGTCCGTCCACACATCCATATATCCATCCATTCACTTGAGAGAGAATATCTGGACTGTAGGAACCTAAACTGGATCTCATCAATATTATTGACATAATATTTATTCCTCTTTGCTGCATTCTCGCCCTATGTAAACAACTAGTAAAAAGGTAGGCCTATATACTTTAATGAGCCGCCTGCAAAACGCAACTGCGGGAACATTGATCAGTTATAAATCTGAAAAACAGTGGAATATTATATAATATATGAACATATCTAAATAATCATTAGGCCTATTAAGATGTGTGATAATGCAGTCATTTTGAGAGCTACATAAAGTAAATAGCAGAAAAACAGCGATAGTCATTTATATGTCATACGTGTAATTAAGCCTTTCCTAGTTAATGTATCAGCATTTGGAATCTCTCGATTGTGTGATCAAGGGCGGTGGGAGTAGGTAACATTCGTAGTAGGAAGCAGCAGACAGGACTGTAATTAAGAAAATGGCTATGATCGTAAAACCCAGAAGAAATACGAGAGGATTCAGCACAGACACAAAGGTCAGCATTCATGTCAGCTGTGTTGTTTGGTCTTTCAATCAGAGGTTTGTGACGTAGCCCCACCATTTTATGTATTAAGGTAATGCTCGTTCGCTGCTCAGCATTAGCAAATAATTATATACCATGCAGGAGAGGCATAGAGAAGTCGAGCCAACGTTGTGGCTCGAACAACGTCATAAAGGCGAAAAAAGTGATTCCATGAGAAATAAGAATACATATCAGGTAGAGCGAGTGGTTGACCTTAATACCGATACGATCAATATGCAAGCCAAAGCTAAGCTTGTCCGTAATTAATACCCCTAGGATGATAAACTTGGCACCCTGTCCTTACCAGGTATAGGTGGAAGACTGGAGGGAGATTAGTTAGCTTGGACTTTGCACGGCTAATTGTCATCTCTTTAGATTTTCCATGATTGAGTTTCAGATTGCTAGTAAGAGCTCACATGGCAGCATTGTCCAGTTCGGAAGAAGTGGTGGCAATTATAGCAGAAGCAGAAATCAAGATGTAACTATCATCTGGGTATTTCAGCAGACTATAATTACTACGGTGAACTCGTGTCAGATCTGAAATAACTACCACAAAAATCATCCGGTCCTAGTCCCGAGCCCTAAATAATACTTGAGTTAATCTTACAAAATAGTCCTACCTATATCCTCACAAAAGGTTTAAACTTAGCCAAAAAAATTGTGCAGTGTTGTCAATAATGCAATAATGATAAGATCAAATTATACAGAAAGTCAGTGAAGGCATTTGAGCAAGCTTTTCAGATAAGTAAAATTAATAGGCCCACCTAACCGTATCAAAGACACGGGATAAGTCTAGCGAAACAAGACTCACATAAATTATGTCTGATCACGTATACATATAGCATGTCTAAAAGTCTGTGGGCAAACCAATACGGGCAGACGTGGTGGAACCAGATGGCCGAAAGGCAAGACCTGAAGAGGTGATTGTTATGTTCTTTCATAGAGTCCTCAGCCAGAAGCAATCCGAGATCTCTGCCAACGCTTTGTATTCTCTACGTTGGAAATCCCGCTTCGGATACATAGTCCAACAACAGCTTATGACAGCAAAGACCGTGGGCGGTGACAGAAATTGTTCTGTTATACCGCTTCAATCGTCTCTCGATCCAATAATTGGGCCTGACCCCTACGGAATGCCAAAGCTACGAGCGCCGGGTTGAATTACCCGAGCCAATAGCCACTAGCCACTATCATTTTGACGAAAAGAACGAATCGACTCAAACGGATGAGTTGTTTGGTCAGACAGACGCTGTGAATTATAATGCCAAAATCCATGCTCAGTCGCTCATATCCCGGAGTAGGAACAGCTTGACATGTCCAGCGTCGATGGCATCGCAGAAGTCAGAAGAGATAGATCTCTGAAAAATGGTTCCGGGCGAATGGCCCGTACTGTGACTTCACCATGAGGTTGCATAATTTCAAATATCTCAGCAACTGTCGTTCCACTAGCTCGTCGTATAAGTAAGTCTACAAATTTTATGGATTATTATCTGACAGGTTCCGAATGGCGTATCAATCTCTGTTGTTACTCAATACTTCATTGCTATTGTTTTCTCATTCAGACATTTAATTTAGTCTTTAATACTAAGGACTAGTAATGCTCAATTGGTTAACCCATGAATTTCAGAGATACAAACTAGCCTATTAGGCCTATTCCAGTTTTAACACGGTGAGCGTCGGTAATTGTATCACCTCCACAAGCTACATGTATTAATTTAGTGAAGAATTGAATAACTTAGGCACACACGTCATAGTTTTAATCCCCCAGTGTACGAGTTCCGGAATTGTATGAGAGTTAAAATAATTTTGTCTTTAGACAATAAATTATTGTTCAGATTGATTATTTTAGCCTCTGCTGCCTATCCATGCGAACAGTAGGTAGGCCTATGTAGACCTGATCTTATAAATCAATTGGTTCTTATAAAATAGTTGATTCGAAATGTGGTTGAATTTATATCAGAATTTTTTGAATTTAGTAAGAAAAAAAGTTGTGATAAGAAAAGAATGAGCAAAGACATTGGAGAGGTTCCGACCACCACTAAAACACGTTCCATACCATAACATTGTGGACCAGTTCAAGACAAAACCATGAATATAGATGAAGCTGAGCAGCTTTATGGCGCTTCCTTCTGTTCACGGGAGTTTACTGGAGATGCCGAAGTGGGTTCAAATTCTATGAATGGTTCAAATCGTGGCCATGCCCTTTATACCATGACGTTTCTGCTCATAACTTGGAACCCTTCGAAGAAATGCAGCCGTAACCACTTTTCATTGTGGACCTGCTTAACCCATGAATTTCATAGATACAAACTAGCCTATATTCCAGTTATAACACGGTGGGCGTCGGTAATTGCATCACCTCCAAAAGCTGTTATTTTAGTAAAGAATTGGATAATAACGTATAGCCTACATACGTTATGTCCGTTGAGTTTTATTCCATCTATAGGCCTACAATGAAATGTATGGGCTTCGAATCACGCGGTTTGATGACCCGTATCAGATACTCACATTACTTCTCAAATCAAATCAAATCAAATCAAGTTTATTGCTCCCACAAAAGAAAACGAAATACAGCAATTACACAACTTTGAATTGCTTACATAGAGAAGAAGATTAGGTATAATTACAGGTTAAACGGTAGTATTACAGGGAGGCAATAGGAACCCCAGAAGGGAAGATCCCGCTAGGTAGGGGCCCTAGATAAATGATTATTTATAACCGAGATGATGAAAAGTTAGACGTTAGGTGAATTAGTAGCATAAGTGGGAGATTAGCATGTAGGTGAGTACTTAACGGAGGTGACATGACGGAGTGAGTTGTAAGCACAATGAAACATAAAAGGAAAGAGAGAGAGAAAGAGAAAGGAGAAGAGTAAAGCCATTATCTAACCAATCGCAAACGACAGTATTAGGCTTTATATAACATTTTTTCCTGCATGAGCACGTATCAGACGTTTAAAATGAGTGAAGGCCATGCCCATCTTAAGGCAAGGGGGTAGACTATTCCATACTAGGGGTCCTTGGTATTTTATAGAAAACTTACGTGTGTTAGTTCTAGGATAAATGCTTATGTAGTCCCGTTTGTTTCTGGTTGCGATGGAGTGCTCTACTTTATTAAAATAGGATACAAAACAGGGTGGAAGGAGTCCGTTATGGAATTTATACATAAATTCGGATGTTTGGGTGAATTTAATCTGACTGATGCTAAGAAGATTAAGATCTAAGAAAAGAGGTTTAGTGTGGGCACCAGCAGGCGACCTGGAGATGAGTCTAATGGCCTTTTTTTGAAGTATTTTCAAGCTAGTAATATGGGACTCATATGTTGCGGTCCAGATGAAATTACAATAGGTAAAGTAGGGGTATATCAGAGTAAAGTACAGGTTTTTTAATACAAAGGGCGGAAGCAAGTATGCTATGCGTCTTATTATTCCAATGCTCCTAGAGACTTTTTTTGATATTTCAGATATATGATTATTCCATTTTAGATGTTCGTCAATATGGACTCCAAGAAACTTTGAGGATGAGACAGAAGGAATTAGCGTGCCATCTATTTCCAGTTTCAGGCTCGAGGCGGGAATTAATTTCTTACTGGATCTAAATACGATGCAATTGGTTTTGGATATGTTGAGTGATAACTTATTTGATTTGAACCAGTCATTTGTCTTGATAAGTTCTTCATTTGCCAATGAAATCAGTTGGTCATAAGAAGCATTGGAGAGGAATGCATTGGTATCGTCTGCAAATAGTATAAATCTTAGTATACTAGTCGAGTTAGGAAGGTCATTGATGTAGATTAAGAAAAGTAAAGGTCCTAGTATCGAGCCCTGGGGAACACCAAACATAATTAATTGGAAGGTTGATAATTTACCATTGCATAATACTTGTTGGTAACGAGTGTTCAAGTAGCTTTTAAACCAACTCAAAGCCTCATTTCTTATTCCGTAGTGCTCCAGCTTATGTAGCAGAATCTTGTGGTCCACGGTATCGAAAGCTTTGGCAAGATCCAGAAATATTCCCAAAGAAAATTCATTATTGTCTATAGCCTGAGATATTTTATCCTGTATATCCAACAGGGACATGGAGGTGGAATGTCCGGGTTGGAAACCATGTTGAAGGGGATACATAAGGTTATTGTGGTTTATAAAAGAAAATAGTCTATCGTACATTATTTTTTCAAAAAATTTTGAGAAGAAAGGTAGGATTCTCGTGACAACCTTACTGCAATATCGTGGATATTGTGACTTATCTCGATGTTTAAATGTGCCTGGTAAATACTTTTGCCCGTGATAACTCGATATGCCTGCTAGTAGACTGAACCTTGTGGTTGCCTATTTTATGATTTGCCGACGTAGGATTAAAGTTCACTATTACAGTATTATCCATTCATTTTCATTCAGGCATAATGCCCTTTTTCTTGGTAGTGGCCAGCTTAATTGCTTACCCCATGACTTCCAAACATAAATGTCTAAGGACACTTGGAGGTTGTGGGTTTCTACAGTAATTACGTGGAAGTATGTGTAGCCTATTACGTCCTATAGGATATCAGTTTAATGTCTTAACTGCACAACGAGATCTGCAGCTGCTTTGTTGCTACGGTGCGATTCGGTTTTCACGCCTCTGTATCCAGTGACGAAATAGAAATCCGCGTTAATTACAACGAGATCAAATCACTCCAATTATTCTACAATAATTCACTGTCGTATCTGGTTCTTCTAGGCTTTGGGTTACTACTAGGAATTGATTCATTCGCACAAACGACTTTATGTTATGGAGTTTATCCCTTATTTGCTTAATCCTGTATCCCGTATAAAGCCGCAATAATAACATTCTACTGCCATGATACAGACATTTTGGCAGAATGGTGATGTATTTTGGAATATAACTGAAACCTAAATGTCGGTTCTGAAAGATGGATCAGAAACACAGTTCAATTATATATCTCTAAAGACAACATAAAATTTGCGGTTAAAGGGAAATAGATCTAGCCTACAACATCTGCTTTGTCATCTTCATTGAAGACTGCGACTCCTACTCAAGCACCTAATTTCCTTTTCAGTAGTGCTGTAAAACTATTGAACTAGTTTACACAGGATAGTCCATTTTAACACAAACAGAACAGAGAAAGGATGACCTAGAAAATCCGCAAATTGGCTGTCTCTTTTTGTCTTAGTTGGTTTATCCTCTGAATATGGACCTAATCGCAGTTTGGTTTTTGAGCGCCTCCGAAGTTCCATCATGAATTGAATACCGTAGCAAAATATTATATGCCAGTTAGTTTAGTTTACATGATGTCCAACACTGCGCATAAACTGAGTTTTTATTTACTTCCTTTCAACGTAGGCTATATGCAATTATACACGCATGCTGACAAGCCATAAAATGCAAACATGCATGCACTCTTGCATTCTTGGTTGCGCTCCATCTTACCGGCGCGAACTCTGCCGTCCTGTGTCCGACGTTGTAGCGCGACTGGCTCTTCCCTCTGCCACAAAAGTAGAGCAACTAATTACACGGTTCGCTTATCTGCTAAGCATCGCCGAGTATTGTCGAATACAAGGCCCTCCGTCTGGAATGGGATCCCCCTTCGGATATACGCATCTGACCAATCAAACTTGTTTTTTATAAATCATTCGTCTTTTCCCATGGACTGGAAGAGCTCCTAGGGTAAGTTACTTGAAGGGTAGCTACACATGTCCATAGAATGAATGCAAGCAAAAATGGATACATATGCTTTCAAATTGTGTTACCTTAGTAGGTCTTTACAACAAGCCAAAGCTTACAGCAAACAATTACTGCTCGTCCATAAAGCCCAGCAGTACAATCAGGATGTAATTTATCTCAATGCGGATGTTGAGGCCAAGGAATAATTACCTATCATGCTTATCAAAGTCTCATACAGCTCATCATCTATATAATATGTTTTATCTGATGCAATTTGGCCATAGAGTAATAGTTATTGTAGTAGATTGTCAGTCGAGTATTCACTATACAGCCGTACAAAGTGCATGTAGTCATGAGTTTTGTCATGGCATATTATTCTGTAACGTTGGTGGTCATACTGATAACGCATGAAGCAATCTCTCCGGTGAATGGACAGAGCACTGTCATACAAGGTTGTGACAATGGCGACCATTTGATCAGCATTGTTGCTGAGATACAGCAGCTGAGAGTCGAATTGTTTGATCAGCTAAACAAACAGGTTCAAAGTATTAATGAGCTCAATGCATCGTTTCAAGAAATAAAAAGTCAGCATGAGATTTATAATGAATCACTTGAAGAAATGAAAAGTCAGCATGACGCCATTTTGACAAGTCTTCAAGCGGTGGACAGGCTTCTCGTGGAACGCGACATCTCCGTCAATAACCAAACTCGGGACTCCCTCGAGGAACACGACATCTCCATAGGGAACCAAACTCGGAACTCTCTCGAGGAACACGACATCTCCCTCAGGAACCAAACTCGGAACCCTCTCGAGGAACACGACATCTCAATCAGGGACCAAACTAGGAACTCGCGGACGTTCGCAAATGGTAAAGTGATTCATGTCAAGCATCCCGGTTGTTATCATTCCTTTTATAAAAGAAAAAAGCTTCCTCTAAGCTGTTCTGAGTCTAGAAAAGTAGGCCTAGTTATGATTTATGTCTTCTGTCATAAAATTTGCGTTATCGCGAATTGTTTCAATTGCATAACTTTTCACTGTGTCCGGTTGCGGTCTGTCCATCGGATTCTTCAATAAAGACAAATTATTAACTACACTGTAACGTTTCAGAATCGCCTGCGCACTTATATTACTTCCAACGATTTAAAACGGGTGTCCAATAGCTATACGACACTTTATTAACAGTACTGTTCTCGGTTTCCTTAACTACTGGCCTGGTCGGGAGCGCCTCTGTGTAGGGACCTGGGAATGCGTTATATAAATTCTGACTGCTTTCGTTCATTCATTCGTTCATTTCAGATATTTAAGCTTATATAGCGACTCTTCAAGAGTAACTAGTCAGAAGCGCTCCCAACCCAACCATTGTTAAAGAGAACAGTCTTAAACTCAATACCTGAAATGATTTACTCGGTGTTAATACAAATTAAAATTACTTAATGGCAAACGATTTCAGTAGGCTACAAGTAGGCTACCAAATTTACGACTGTCTTAACACATAGTAACCTACATTGAAGTCCAGTGTATAACTCGAAAATCTTGATTATGGGAATTTTTGTAGGGGCGTGGGAGTTTAAATAAACATTTTCTTGACAAACAAATCGGACCCCAACATGGAACGTGTGAAGTCGTTCGATGATTCGATCATTTGTTCGATGTGCGATGTGCGTTGTATAATTTGTGATGAATATTACCTTGATGAGTTGCCTCTGATGAGTAGTCCCTTGATCAGTAGTCCCTCCATCCCTATATCAATTGTCCTATGATCAGTAGTCCGCATACCCAATTAAGATTTGTTATCAGTGTTCTGGGTTTTTTGCACTGCTTATAAAGAAATATCCGTAACAATGAACGTGTAATACCTTTGCTTTTCTAGGCAGTTGTAGCCCTGCGTCTGATGTTGTAATATACTAGGCACAAATGACTTTAATAATTAGTTTTATTTTAAGTCTAATTATTGCACACAACGGAAACAGGAAGACGACTGTCCCAGAATTCAACAAGGTGTCCAAGGTAGTTGATAGGTGCGGTGGAGTAACATATACTACATCCCTCCCTCCTAAGATAATGTCGCCTCTGAAACTCTTAAACTATAATCTGAAACTGTTACTGTTTAAAGATAATGTTCCATCTCCTCAGCTGAAACAGAAATTAGCATTCTGTAAAATGCTCCTTAAACAGAAATTAGCATTCTGTAAAATGCTATTTAAACTCCTGTAAATAATATTCCTTCTAAACTGTCTGAGCCACAGTAACATCCTGTACAGTGTACAAAGTCCTTCAAATATTCTGGTTTCTTTAATAAACGTTTTGGTCGAGTTGCAACCAATGTCTCATCCGGTTGTGTGATTTCCGGCCTTCTCTCCTCCCTTTGTGGATGCTCGGCCTCAAGTGACGTGCCCACAACTGATGGCACAACCTCAGATTGAACCGGTGACATAGTCTGTTTCAGTGTTTCAGCATAAGCGGTTTTGTTGTGTGACTCCTTGGTATTCTTGAGACCATGCTCTGATACTTGTTCCTCCACAGTAACCCTCTGCTCGCTTGTTCTTGTCTGAATATCCTCTGATACAGTATTTCCAACAGTGATATTTTTTTCATCCGCTCCATATCGGTGACGTAAGTGGTCCTGATGTCGTTTGGCCTGGCTGCCATCCTGCCATTTGATATCCCACGACACGGGCCCAGTCGGTCGGATAAGTGTGGCCTTCCTCCAGCTAGAGCCGTGGCCAAATGAATTTGCCCACACGGTATCTCCTGCCTTGAAATTACGAGCTTGTGCATGCTGATCATGTCTTTGTTTTGCATCAAATTGTTTTTCACTTACTCGTGTGTGTACCTGTGGAAACAGAAGGTCCAACCGTGAATACAACTTTCTTCCCATGAGTAATTCTGCTGGAGAAATTCCTGTAGTGGTGTGGGGTGTTTTGCGATAATGAAATAAAAATTTGGCTACTCTTGCTTCCACAGTGCCTTCAGTAATTTTTTTCATGCCCTTTTTGAAAATTTGAACGGCATTCTCAGCCTGCCCATTTGAAGCCGGATGATATGGAGCCACTCGAATGTGTTTAATGCCGTTACTCTCCATAAAATCTCGAAACTCCCCACTACTGAAGCAAGGGCCATTATCTGTGACACATTGTTCTGGAAGTCCATGTGTTGCAAAGATTTTCATCATGGTTTCAATTGTCATTTTAGCCGTGGAACCATTTAAAGGACAAACTTCCAACCATTTTGAATATGCATCACTGACCACCAAAAACATTCTGTTTAAGAATGGTCCAGCATAATCCACATGAATCCGAGACCATGGTCGTCGTGGATGCTCCCATTGATGTAGTGGTGCCTCTGGAGGAGTATTCCGTTGACGTTGACACACATCACAACTACGCACTATAGATTCGATATCAGCGTCCAAACCCGGCCACCAGACATAGCTTCGGGCCAGAGCCTTCATTCGACAGATGCCCGGATGTGTTTCATGTAATTCATTCAGCACCTTCCGGTGACCTTCTTTGGGCACCACCACTCGATGTCCCCACAGCAAACAACCTTCTTGAACCCATAACTCTAACTTCCGTTTAATATATGGATCAATTGCTGATGTTCCTTGTCCATCCTGGGGCCACTCTCCATACTGTACGCTCTTTAACACTTGCATCAACACCGGATCCTTGGATGTCCATCGTTGTATCTCTGATGCTCTAACGGGAGGCAAATCCAGATGAAATACTGGAATTTCTTGTTCATCTGCTGGCTCACTCCTGGTTGACTTAGAAAGAGGCAAACGGCTCAATCCATCTGCATGAGCTAGATCAATTCCAGGTCTGTACTCCAGCTTATATTCATAAGCTGCAAGTATGATAGCCCACCGCTGAATACGAGAAGCTGCCATCTGAGGTATTCCTTTGTCTTCTCCCAGTAATCCTAATAAGGGTTTATGATCGGTCTGAATTGTAAATTTGGATCCCCAGAGATACTGATGAAATTTTCTCACTCCAAATATAATAGCCAAACTCTCTTTCTCCAGTTGTGAGTAATTTCTTTCAGCTCCTGATAATGTGCGCGATGCATATGCAATAGGGCGTTCTGTTCCATCCGCTTCTCGATGAGAAATCACTGCACCGATTCCATATGGTGAAGCATCACAGGCCAAAATAGTATCTTTCTTATCATCGTAGTGTACCAAAAGGTTGGTCGATGTCAACAACTTTTTGGAATGCTGAAAAGCATTTTCCTGTGCCGCTCCCCATGTCCAAGCCATTCCTTTTTTCAATAAATCATGTAGTGGGGCTAAACTGGTCGACAGACATGGCAAATAACGATGGTAATAATTCAACATTCCCAGATAACTTTTCAGTTCCGTGACTGACAATGGCGATCTGGCATTTAGTATAGCCTCCACATTGCTTTGTAATGGTCTGGTGCCCTCGCTGCTCACTACATTGCCACAGTAGACCACCTCTGGTTGAAAAAATGAACATTTCTTCTTGTTCAATCGCAATCCCGCATTCTTCAAACGTTCCAACACTTCTGTCAGATTTTTCAGATGATCCTCCTCAGTACATCCTGATATAAGAATGTCATCCAGACGAACGACGACTTTTGGAATGCCTCGAAGAAGACTTTCCAACATCCTTTGAAAAATTCCTGGGGCAGACGACACTCCATATGGAAGTCTATTGTAACGATATAGACCTCTGTGCGTATTGATTGTAACATACTCTCTGCTTCTCTCGTCTAGTAGCAATTGCTGGTATGCTTGGCTCATATCCAGTTTTGTGAAGCTCACTCCGCCTCCCATGACTGCCAGTAGATCCTCTGTTTTAGGAATCGGATAATTATCCAACTTAGAAACTTTGTTAACAGTCATCTTGTAATCTCCACAAATTCGAAGCGATCCATCCGGTTTGACAATAGGCACGATTGGAGCAGCCCATTCAGAAAACATTGCTTGAGTCACTGTTCCTTCTTTCTCCAACCTCTCCAATTCTTTATCAATCTTTTCTTTCATTGCGTATGGCACTGGTCTTGGTTTACAAAAAACCGGAGTTGCCTCTGGATCAATGTAGATTTTGGCCTTGAACCCTTTCATCGTACCTAGTTCCTCTTTAAATACATCCGCAAATTGTTGCAGTAACTCTGCTAACGGCTCTGGTACACCGGTCTTTTCTAACCGGAGTATCTGCCCCCAGTTCAAACGAATTTCCTTCAACCACGTACGTCCCATTAAGTCTGGTTTTTTCCCAGGTACCACAAGTGCCACTAAGTCAGCTTTTTGTTTATCATACTGTACTTTAAGTGCAACTTCACCCAGAACTGGCAGCTGCTCTCCAGTGTATGTACGCAACCTTGACTTGGTTTTCATTAATTTCAAACGGTGTCTGCCTTTGTTGATCTGGTTGAAGGTTTTTTCACTCAACACTGTGACTGCGGCCCCCGTGTCCACCTCCATTGAAACCTGCTTGTTGTTCAGCCATACATTTACGCATACTGGCTGAACCCGATTTGTTCTTACTGTTTGAACCGTATAAACATCTGCTTCCCCCTCATCAGAATTTTCCTCCTCTTCCAACTGATGGGTTTTTTGGTGTCTAATGGGCATGGACTTTTGGTTCTTGGTGAAGCATTTGACCGCTGTATGACCCTTTTTCCTGCATGCATAACATTCGGCCTGTCTGAATGGACACAAGCTAGGTACATGTCTTCCCCCACACCGAGAACAGTCATATGTCAAATTTGGCATACTTGCTTTGTTTAACGGCTGTCCAATTGCAGTGTGAATTTTCCTGTCCTTCACCGGTCTCTGTGTCAGAGGTTGAAGACGATGAATTGGGTCAGTTTTGGGTTGCAAAAACCCCACAGTCGCCTTTGTTTCATCCGTCTGTAATACCACCACATTTTTTGTAGCAAGTTCCAATGACTGTGACACTTCAAAAGCTCGCTTGAATGTTAATTCCGATTCTGCCAATAATCGCTTTTGGGTCGCTTCGTCTCGCACTCCACAGACTAACCGATCCCGTAACATTTCGTCCAATGTAGTTCCATACTCACAAAATTCCGACAATCTTCTCAATTCTGCGACATAAGCCGATATGCTCTCGTGCGGTTGTCTGTTCCTTGAATTAAATTTAAACCTCTGTACAATAACCGACGGTTTTGGCATCAAATGTTGTTGTACACACTGTTTAAGTTCTTCAAAAGTCTTTTCCGTGGGTTTCGCTGGCGCCACCAAATTTCGGATCAATTTATAAGTCTTACCGCCACAAACACTGAGAAGCACAGCCCGTTGTTTATCCGCGTCAACGAGATCATTGGCACAGAAATACTGTTCCATGCGTTCAATATATTCATTCCAGTCGTCCGTTTCTTCATCAAAACTTTCTATTTTACCGTAAGTATAAGCCATCTTCGTCGCCAATGTAATATACTAGGCACAAATGACTTTAATAATTAGTTTTATTTTAAGTCTAATTATTGCACACAACGGAAACAGGAAGACGACTGTCCCAGAATTCAACAAGGTGTCCAAGGTAGTTGATAGGTGCGGTGGAGTAACATATACTACAGATGTGTGTGATTGTTCTGACATAAAAGCACGCGGCCATACTCGAAGTGGCGTCTACGAGGTGTGCGTCAGACATCAACTCAAGCGAACTTGTTCTTCTGCGTTCTGTGATATGGAGACTGCTAATCGTGCATCGCTGGTTTGTGTTTAACGATTGAAATTTAGCATTCCTACATTGCACTAATTTGTGTTGTCAGATGAACCTACGTCATGCGATCATCGATTGAAGCTGTGTATGTTTATTTTTACGTCGCTATATAAGTCTTAAGGATTAGTTTAACATGTGAGGCAATCATTTAAACAGAATGAGTGAAGGTGAAGATCATACTATTTTCGAGGCTTCAGTATTCTATTGTCTGAACAAAATAAGACAAACTATTTAGGCTAAGACTAAGATAGAAGCTTAACTGTTGTTGTCCTACACGACTTATTTCAAGTGTAGGATCTCAGTGTAGGACAGTTAGCAACAACAAAAAGCATTCCATCAACTGTTTAGGCCCTACAGGTTTTTCAGAGGCGTAAAGATGGCAGTGTCCTTTTCAACCGAACTTGGGCCGAGTATAGGGATGGATTTGGAAATCCAGATGGCGAATTCTGGCTAGGTACGATTTATGGAAATGTCACAGGTCTATTTGTAGCTTGCTAGGTTCAACCTGAGGAATTCTAAGAATTATTTTGAAAAAATTAGAACACGCCGACAAAGTAACCACTTAGGTTAAGTAAAAAGGTTGAGAAAATTTAGGGTTTTCAGTATTATTAGCTCAATCCTTGAAGATACGGAGAAATTATTAGGAATAATGGGGAAAACCAGAAGAAAAATACAAAAAACGAAACTTTTCGGACCAGAATAAAAAAACTTAAAATAGTTATTTACAACTCTAACTATATCAAAATGCTTTTCTTCAATTGGACTTAGTTCTGATATGTTGCACATTGTAGGGTCTTTTCACTTTATAAAGAGTGCGAGATAAGATTGGAATCTACGAAGAGGATGATGATGATGATGATGATGATGATGATGATGATGATGATGATGATGATGATGATGATGATGATGATGATGGTTCTCTGCCCGAAGGCAGCTTGAAGGGGCGCTATAAAAGTGCACGTGAAAACAAACGTAGCTAAGCGGACGGATGGCTGTAATAAAAAAAGCAGTTCGTCATCGAGGGCTGTAAGTTAGACCTTGCAGACTTGTGGTGCACTCAACTGTATGCATCAAGCGGAATTACATGGAACGTTTTCTGTGCACCCATGATCGTTGCTCTTGGTGTTCCCTCTGTGATCATGTTTTGATGACTTCTCCAATTCCATATATTAGTCTCTCACATGTAGGCCCTATATGGGGTCTGTACTGACTGCGTTTACACATACATCTTGCTAGGAGTCTGTCTTCTACCGTAACGGTGCTCGTGCTATTTGGTTCTGGGCATGAGTATCGTTCTAAGTATTATAGAGGTAGTGTAAATAGGCGTTCTATAATAGTTCGAAAGTCTTTGTTTCTCTTAGTTAGGCGTAGGCTAAGTGCATTAGCTTTAACCCTAGACGACAGGCTAACGATATATAACAGAAATAAATGATACGATGCGATTATAATTAAGCTTTTATCGGTCACGTCTGCGATGATTTAGTACGATTGCTTGATCCTAATTTGCATAAATCAGTGTGCTAAGTTTTGTGGAAATGGATGTCAGGATGATTCGGGAAGAAAACACTGCATGTACAATCGTAGGTAGGCCTACAAAGAAATAGCTGCAGGAAGGAAGAATGATTTCGATGCGTAAACCTAAAGTAATTGATTCCAACGTATAAGTAGGGTATACTACGTAGAAAAATTTGACATCGAATGCGAAAAAACTACTGAAGACAGTGCATATTTAAAGTTGTTGGTAAATTCGCAATTAAGTACTGGCATATTGTTTTACAGTTGAAAGTCGGCAGGAGAGATTCAGCCATAATTCAGTTTTCATAATTATACCATAGCCTTGAACCATCAACGTTTTTTGTTGGAGGATTGGAAAATGTATAGACTTTCAAATCATCTCGCTTTCGAGTTTTAGAAATGTAGGCGGGAAAAGCCAAGCGCTGGGTTGTGAATGCTTCCCCGTTCCTGTTTCTCTATGACAAACAGATTAAAACAGATTAAAACCCTCGAAATCGCGGAGTCCTATAAATACCTGGGATTGCAGGCTGGATCAGAGGGCTCAGGAAGGTTTACGGGATCTTCCTGCAAGAGAAGCTGGACTGGCTGAGCCGCACTCCTCTGAAACCGCAGCAGCATATGCACATCTTGCGCTACTATTTCCTACCGAAGATGTATCATGGCTTGGTCATCCGGGGGAACTAAATCTGCCGCGCTTGAACTGTAGGGCCTACGACCGCGCAGTGAGACATGCAATCTGCAAGTGGCTTCGTCTGCCACATGACACAGCCACGGCGTACTTTCATGCAACGGCAGTAGATGGCGGACTTGAAATTAGGTTGGCATGTAGGCCTAGATAATTGATGATGATGGTTCTCTGCCCTAAGGCAGGTTCATTGGCTTTACGCCCCTGGGGATGAGATGAATGAGGTGGTTTCCCGTTGCCTTCCCCACAGACAATGATGGGTAAGCGACTTGCCCAAGGTCGCTCCGCGGGAGCTTGCACCCCTGCGTCCCACACGTGCTAGCCCGAGATATCTAAATCTCTGAATGTCAACTCCCAGCCCGGGGCTTGAACCGCAGTCCGTTGCAACCAACAGACGTATGCCGCTCTCGCTTACCGGTGTAGCTAACTAGAAGATACGCCTGAAGATACGAAGAGGATATGAAGAATATTAGATCTAAGTAGGCTTTGTATGTATATACAATAATACATGTATGTATGCATGCATGCATGCATTAGGGTGTCCCAACAAATATTTTTCTAGAAACTTGAAATGCAGTCCCCCTAAAAAGTTTCCATATGGTCCCATAATAACACCTGTAAAGTTTTATGACACTAAAAAAATATTTAGGGGTGGCTCAAGCCGCCCAAATTTAACCCATATTGGCATAATTTGCGCCTGATGTGTCCAACTTCTAAATGCCTTTATATCCCAATCGTTGATCCTATTATAACAAATTTACTACCCTTGGAAAGCTCGTGAATGGTAGAATTAACAGGTATTTAACTTTATTGGATACAATGGATATTTTGGGCATAGTCTTATGCTCAAAAAATGCAAAATCGAGAAAAATTTGAGATTTTTGAACTTTGGACACAATATCAGTGCACACACAACTAATCATTGGGAGTAGTCATTACAAACTCTTGATAATGTAACAAGTCGTGGTTTTAGCTCCTCCATACCTTCATCTGCTTCATAGTAAGAAATTCTGAGGGGGCTGTGAGGTTCAACCCCTATTTGTCCTAGGACCACACAGTAAAGTTTTAATTGCACACCCCATGCAGCTACACAACAAATCAACGTCTGGACCATTATTTTTTTACTATTCTCATACTGATCTGCTGATTCTACATCACTGCACTCAAATTGTTCTTCAGTTCTACGTTCTACATTTACACATGTCAACAAGATTGTCACAATTGTGGTTAGAAAACATGTGCCTGTGTTTTTCGACAACCTGTACGAGAAATTGTCTCCGATCTACGTTCTTCGTTATCGTTGAGCTGAAATTCTGTATCAAAGCTGCGTCATGTTTGTTCAGCACAGTCATTTACACAGACCAACGTTATGAAAAATCACACGTGGTCTTATACGATTGGCTATCTCGCCACTCTTTCACCGAAAGATCGAGAAAACTATATTTGAACGCAGCATGGTTTGGGAAAAACTTTTAGGAAGAGATAACCCCGTTATTCCACATTAATGAGAACTCACTGAAAGAACAGAGAGAATTGCTATCTCTTATATCTTAGGTGCTGGTATACCAAGAATGATGTTGCATCATTTTCAGACTTGTCATCTAGAGCAGCATTGCCAGAATTATAAAGCTATGGATTAATTCAAAGAGAGCAGTGACTCTACATGAGAACACCGCCTGACTGTAGATGTCAATCACAAATCTGAGACTTGTTTGGGTTGGATGCCCTGTAATTCACGGTCGTCAACTGTATATGTGATTCGTTTCCATCATAAAGCAATTAGATCTATATTGCCTTACCCATCCAACTTGCTCTGTGATGGCAACAGGCTTGCGAAATGCTACCGAATTGTTCAATCCAACCATGAATACCAAGAGTTTTGAAAATTCTTGATAGTCATATTTCGAGTATGGCCACGCTAAAGCTGTTCAGTAATGAATTCTTATGATTTGTTAGATGCAGACTGCAGTAGCATTGGTCGAGGGTTTGGTTGATGGTGAACCAGATTGGAGCATTCATCTTTAAATGGCTTGCAGAGCTTAATTACAGACCATTGATGGACAAATTTTTACCAAGGACACAAAGAATGCACCAGGCAACTGGACTTAAAAGATTTCTGTGATGTTAACAAGATGTTACGACTGATGGCTGATGTAGAAGGGTGCAAGGCATTGCAAACTCTATTTAATATGCAGTTATTGAAAGCCGTTGTCTCAAAGCATTTGCCAATAATTAGGCCTAATGCATCACACTTTCACGACTTCAAAAGGTTCAAACTGCAACCGTTGATTCCTGTCCTGGTCCAGAGGTCAACTTTAGCACACCAACATGTTTGTAGGCTACTTCCACCAACTAGAGAAAAATCAGACTGACAATCTGTTAACCTTATTCATTTCTACTCCACTGATGATTGCCATGTGGAGGTAGCGACCTGCAATCCTAGTGCACGACATTTACATCATTCGTTTGCTCGAGAGCTTAACTGTCGTCCTTATGCTTGAAAAACCTCATTCGCAAATACAATAAGGTTGCATATTTGTAGATTTTAGTATTTCAGAGCAATATAAGGTTATTAAGCAATACATAAGCACGCTAGTGGGATCAAAGTGTGGACCTCCGAAAATTTCAAACTCATAGGCCTATATGTCGCACGTATAATTTGTGACAACTTACACATATTATATGTGAGCTTTGAGCGGCCTCTAAATATTTTCAAAATGTCCAGAAATTTGGCAGGTACTATCATAGGACCATAAGGAAACTTTTTGGAGGGACTGCATTTCAAGTTTCAAGAAAAATATTTTTCCTGTGCAATCGTGGGACACCCTAGCATGCATGCATGTACGTATGTATATATGTACGTATGTATGTATGTATGTATGTATGTATGTATGTATGTATGTATGTATGTATGTATGTATGTATGTATGTATGTATGTACGTGTGTATGTATGTATGTATGTATGTATTTATGTATGTATGTATGTATGTATGTAATATGTATGTATGTATGTATGTATGTATTGTATGTATGTATGTATGTATGTATGTATGTATGTATGTATGTATGTATGTATGTATGTATGTATGTATGCATATGAACATTTATGTAGCGCCTTACACTAACCTCACGAAGGCGCAAGGCATTATGTTTTAGCGTGTATCTTTCACTTAAGGCTTTGAACAAAAATACTATTACTATAAAATTCTATTATAATACTAAAAACCATTTGTTAGGTAACGAAATGCTTTATCTTCTGACATCAAAACGGAACTACAAACTGCGCGTTGACTTGGAAGACTGGCTAGGAACGAAACGCTATGCAGAGTATTCGACATTTGCCATCAATTCATCGGCAGATAATTACAGATTAACGGTCGGCGGATATTCTGGGGATGCTGGTAACTTTTCAAGAATTTTTAGCTTCTGTGGAAAAAACTTCGAGCAGGCAGAGAAGGAAATTATGCAGATGATGATGAAAACGACGACGATGATGATGATGATGATGATGATGATGACAATGATGACGACGATGATGATGATAACGATGACGATGGTGATGACGATGATGAATATGATGACGATGACGATGTTGACGACGATGATGATGATGACATGATGATGATGATGATGATGATGATGATGACGAGGGATGATGATGATGATGATAATGATGACGATGGTGATGACGATGATGACTATGATGACGATGGACGATGTTGATGATGATGATGACGACGACGACGATGATGATGATGATGATGATGATGATGATGAAGATGATGATGATGATAACGATGACGATGGTTATGACGATGACGATGATGATTATGATGGTGATGACGATGATGATTATGATGATGACGATGATGTTGATGATGATGATGATGATGATGGACACGACGACGACGACGATAGTGATGATGATGATGATGATGATGACGATGACGATGATAATGATGATGACGTATGACGATGAGGCGGATGACGATGATGATGGTGAAGTTGGAAGAAACAGAATAATAATTAAAACAACAAAAGTTTGTCCCCTAACGTTCTTATGCCGGTTAAATGTCCTGAATGTTGTACTGAATTAATTTTCGTAACATAAAGCTTCATCCCGCAGAAATTTATCCAAGTTAACTTTGGTATATTCTTGCAGAGATGCAACATTTGCTCTAAACAAGAGTTCAAGACGTCTTCTCCCGATAATGATTAGGTTTGGGAAACATAGGCCTAAATAATAATATCATTATTAGCTTCAATATTTGAAAACGCCTTTGCTTCGCTATGCTTTCAATGCGTTCGCTTTTCGCAAGACTTTCTTCTTAGAAGACCTTGAGCAACTGTGGCAATTCCAGATGTTTCAGTCATCACTTTAACCACAACATCAACGGGAATTGGAAATATGTTTTTAAAGATCACTTAATGAATACAATTAGCCTAACAAACATGCACTGGCTCCTTTTTTGAAGTATAAAGAATGGCAGAGAAATAGCAAAGAATGTACTCCTTAGATAAAACTGAAAATTAGGGCTCTACTGGTTCAACAGAAAACAACTGAATCGCAATATAATATTATAACCATAATTTATTTTAAATCATTGCATGCCGTTGAAGAGAGAGAGTGGGGGTGAGAAAATGTACGAATGTATATAGGCTACACCACAATCATGCTTGTATGGGTGCAGACATAGGCTTGCATACTTACATGGACACATAGATATACGGATACACACTACACAGATAATGCATTGATACATAAATATATTGAGGCATTATTTTATAATTAAGCTCATATAATTATATGTAGTGCTAGTTCAATCGTTAGTGTCTGATAAGGCCTACTGTTTAGTCATAATAAGCCTAATATATGCTTTCCTGTCATATCTTCCTTATAGGAATGCAGCTGAACGGCAAATGTTTCCAATAAATTTCTGGTACTGTCATTAATTGTAAATAAAGGTGTAATATAGGAAAGTTTCCATTATAATCTGCAGGTGACAGTTTGATTTACAACAGCGGAAAACGATTCACTACCATGGATGTAGACAACGATGACAGGGAAGGATATAACTGTGCCCAGCATTCTCTCGGAGCGTGGTGGTACGGCTACTGTTCCTCCGCTTTTCTTAATGGCAAATATTATAAGCGAAATGATACTGTTATGTATGCAACGGGAATTCATTGGTATGCTTGGCGAAATAACAATAATAATTATGATTCATTACAGGCAACCGAAATGAAACTTGTTCTGGTGGTTTAGAACATTTATAGGCTTATTTTTGGCTTACTTTTAGGCTTACTATAGGCTTAGTTTTGGCATATAAGCTTACCTTTGCATATGTGTTGCATATTCTGTTGTCATTGTCAGAAACAGACTCCAATCGATTACTTGCCTTTTCCTCCAGCATCGTTAAAATTAACTGCGCAAAATCTGCATTTTGATGCAAATGTTCACCAGAATGCCGCAAACGTCGATCATGGCTAAGTAGTAAATAGCATACCGCGGTGCATCATATGCTGTAAAATAGTACTTCTAATTGCAGGTCTAATAAGTTAGCCTTAGGCTATAGAGATCTTATTATTACCGTTATCAGAGTTCGATTATATTTGTTGTTGTTTACTTTTTGTAACGCGTTACTGTTTTTCTCAGGTGACAAATTATTTGCACGGTAAATTCTTTTAAACCTGTTGGAAAAATCTGCATAGAGGACTGCATAATATTAATTTGAATTCAAATCCAATTTGTAAAAATTGCTACAAATAATTTGATTGTCGTGAGACTTTGACGTTCTAAGGACGAGTTGCATAGCCTTGCTAGTCGTTTTCATTAAGATTTAGTTATCAAAGTGTTAAAGTGATGTCAAAATGTGTATACGTTTGTAGGCTACAGTTTGCAGACTTTTGTTTTCTGACTTAATTTTTGCGCTTAATTAATTATTTGAGTTGCATCTTAATTGGATTTTTAAAGCACCTATTGTTTATTGTTGGCCTATTATAGATGACAATGTAACGCAGACCATATCCATACTATTTATATAAAGGATAATTAATCTCTTAACCTGCTTCTCGTAATAAATCGACTTTTCATACGCAGAAAACGTTACAGAATTGTAGCTGTAGGCCTATAGCCTAGCTGTAATATTTCATCACTTGTTAGATAGGCTATCTATTTGTTTATTGTAATCTTCTGCTCTAAAACGAGCAACATAGTAGGCCAATTGTGACTATTCAGATATGATGCCATCGCACACGTGGCCGATGTTGTTCTTTTGACTTATTCAATAGTTTACTAGGCTTTATCGAATAAATTTAGCAAAGAGTTTGATGAAAATTTGCTTTCTTCAAGTCGTTTTCAGTGTTGTTCCAAATATTGATATTGCAGACCTATGTCGGCAAGATACGCGTTCTAACCTGCTATGGTTTTTGTGGGTCTACCGAAAGTCAAGAAGGGCGATGTTTAAAAAATTAGTAATCATAGTAATGCACAAACTCTTATTGCAGCCACCTTAATTCTTTTTGACTCGTTTCTTTCAAGATCCCAATAGCTCTTAATAGAGACGTCATTATCTATGTTCTACCAATTTTGGAGTAATGTAACGTACAGTAAATCTATAGGAAATTTCTCAGAGGATGCAATAGCCATGTCAGGGAGACCAGTTAAACACCGGAGCTTAACCTTCATCTTACCAACACGTCTTACATACGTTGTTTACCAACTGGGGTCCGAACGGACCCCAAACATATATACATATAAATTATACTTGTATTTATATAGGCCCTACATAAACATACTTAAATAATAGCATGTATGATTGTATGTATGTATATATGTAGCCTATGCGTGTATGTATGTATGTTTGTATGTATGCATGTATGCATGCAGTGGTAGGCGTACATGTAGTGTACATGTAGTGTATAATATGCATGTATATGTAATAGTATGTATGTGTTTGTGAATGTATGTATGTATGTATGTATGTATGTATGTATGTATGTATGTATGTATGTATGTATGTATGTATGTATGTTTGTATTGTGTGTATGTATGTATGTATGTATGTATGTATGTATGTATGTATGTATGTATGTATGTATGTATGTAGGTATGTATGTATGTATGTATCTATTTATGTACGTCGTTGTACGCACGTACGTATGTATGTAAGCTGTAAGTATGCATGAATTTCTATATGTATGCACGTAAGTAAGTGTAAATACGCATATGTGTGCATATACGTACGTATGTATGTAAGCGCGTTCGTGCATACATGCATACAAACATGCATACATGCGTACATACATACATACACACACACATACATACATTCATACGCGGTCGAAGATACATACATCAATATTGTTAGGCTCAAATGGCTATCTAAGGGTATGACTACAGAGTAAGGCCCCAATCTTGTATAAAATAACGTCGATTTATTCAAACAGAGCAGTATGACAGTAAAATGTATAACGTTACCCAACGGTTGACCAGAAGTAGGACAGACCAGCTGACTCAGCATAGAAGACGTCGAAGACGAACCAGGCTAACAGAGCCGAAGAAGACGGACCACAGGCCAGAACACCAACAGGGTGGGACGGCGCAGAAGAAGTAGCCCAGACGAAGAACTCGCGTAGAAGCGAAGAGCACCAGCACATCGAAAGTCTCAACGAGAGACGAACCACACGCCACAGCATCAAACCACAACTGCCGTCACCTCCCACGGTAACTGTCCCTTATATAGGCCCTGCCCAACCTTCATACTCCCACATGCCCAAGGAAAGGTAGAGTACGGTAGACAAGAAGGGTCGTAGACATCCAATACCAACATATCCCCCCCCAAAGAAAACATGAGGAGTCCTGCGGGGACGACGAAATACAATATGCAGAATCACCAAGCACAATATCATTACAATTTAAACGTACTAAGTAATTCAACATGCATCAGCAACACGTATCACCAACTAATGCATCGCAATACGAAATCAAACTAATAATGCAACACAACGAAGAGTATATGCAACAATCAACCAGAGTTCAAATGTCACATACAAACGACAAAATACACAATGTACCTACAAAACAAGAAAATAAATTTGGACACGAAACGTGTATCAAAAATGAGCCAAAATAAATTCAAAGTATCAGAGGCCAAACCCATCCTAGACTACAATCCACAGTTCCCAACAACAGCAGTCTACCATCCACTCTTGAACAGTTCAGGAACCAGTCTTTACCGAACCACACACTTTTTCTTGAAAGTGCCAACACGCAAGACACCCACTGAAGTGTTCATTGCCGAAGACGCCACTGACGGAACAACGGACAGAATCTTTCCATTGTTTGACGTTGTCCTTACTGACTTTGTTATTTGACAGAATTTTCCTTTTCCGTGACGTTTCCTCGAGTTTTTTTTTTTATTCGGACAGTTTGTTCTGACTGACTCACTGCCCTCCTGCAGTACCAACGACAGACTCCCGCCCACGCAGTCACTCGCAGACGATGGACGTAACAGAGAGCGTCACTGTCACGCCTGATGACTCCCACGTCGAGATCCATGCTGAGACACCGAAGCCACGTGTCCCACACGATCCCATCGACGCTATTCCGAGGGACGACTGAGAATGTCCGGCAGAACATTCAGATTTCCCGGCCGATGTCGAATGTCCAGATTGTATTGCTCGAGCTCTAAACTCCAGCGCAAGAGTTTCATATTCTTGTTCGCCATTTGATGGATGAACTGCAGAGGTTTATGATCTGTGTAGACCAATACGACCGCTGATCCGAAGTACACACTGAAGGCCCGCAACGCGACCATCAACGCCAACGCCTCTTTCTCGATCGTGGAATAGCGAACTTCTTGTGGCAGAAGCTTCCGGCTCATGTAACAGATCGGGTGTTCCAAGCCATCCTTCATCTGAAACAAACAGGCTCCCACACAGAAGTTAGATGCGTCTACACCAACACAAAATTGTTTAGTGAAATCAGGAGGTATTAAAATAGGTCTAGAGGCCAGACGAGATTTCAGTTCCAGAAAAGCAACCTCAGCTTCCTCCGTCCATCGAAAAGGAATCCCTTTCTTCGTCAAAGCCGTGAGCGGCAAAGTAATGTCAGAAAAATGAGGCAAGTACCGTTTATAATACCCCGCAAGGCCTAAAAATGATTGCACCTGTTTTTTATTTCCCGGCCTAGGAAACCTCAACACCGCTTCCACTTTCTTTAATCTTGGCTGTACTCCATTAATCCCAATGTGATGACCCAAAAAATCCACATCCGCATTCGCAAATACACATTTTGCCAAGTTCAACGTCAAGCATGCATCAGCTATTCGAGACAAAACCTTGCGTGAATGTATTAAATGATCCGACCATTCGAGACTGAAAATGATGATGTCGTCTAAATATGCATCACAAAAATCATTCAATCCACTCAGCACCTTAGTAGTCAATCTTGAAAACGAAGCCGGAGCGTTTTTCAGGCCAAAGCTCATATATTTCCACTGGTAATGACCCTTTGGTGTTACAAACGCAGTCAACGGGACTGAATCAGGATGCATTGGAATCTGCCAATAACCTTTCGTCATATCCAACTTGGTGATATAACGCGAATGACCCACACGATCAATTAAGACCTCCACCCGGGGCATAGGAAACGGATCCGCCACCGACAGACCATTCAGTTTCCTAAAATCTGAACATAAGCGATCCGAACCGTCTGGCTTAGGAACCATGACAATCGGAGCCGCCCACGGACTATCCGATTCTTCTATGATCCCAGCCTTCAACAATTGATCCACCTCTTTCTCCACCTTAGCCATCCGCTCGGGATTCAATCGGTACGGTGTTTGTCGAACAGGGCGAGCACCCTCGACTAACTCAATCTTATGGGACACCATAGTTGTTTTCCCCGGCATCACACTAAATACATGTTGAAAGTCATGCAAAACGTCACGCAATTCATCACGACATTCAGCAGACACTTCACATTGTAAGACCTTATCTTCTAAAGTCACCTCATGCACCCCCACATCATTATTCACCAACAACACAGAAGCAACCACATCCTCTTTTGGTACGTCATGCAACACATCCACACGATCCACATACCGCTTCATGAGATTAACATGCACCACCCGTTCCGTTTTCCGTCTATCCGGCGTACACACCAAGTAATCGACCGGACCAAGTCGACGCAATACCACATATGGTCCACAATATTTGGTCTGCAAAGGTTTACCCACCAACGGAATCAACAGCAGCACCTTCTCACCTTCGTCAAAAGACACAGCACGTGACTGTCTATCATAAAGCTGCTTCGATTTACTCTTAGCCTCAACAACATTATCACTAGCCATTTGCAACCCCACACGCATGCGTTCACGTAATTGTAATACATACTCAATCACATTCTTTCCAGAGACTTCGTGTACAACATCTTTTGACAACCATTCTTCTTTCATTAACTGAAGCATGCCTCGAACATCCCTTCCATACATCAAGTCAAATGCAGAAAAGCCAGTGCCCTGCACCGGAACCTCCTTATATGCAAACAAGATGCACGGCAACATCGCATCCCAAGAACCCGGATACGTTTCAGCCAAAGCCTTCAACATATCCTTCATCGTACGATGAAAACGTTCACACGAGCCATTCGACTGTGGTCTATAAGGACTAGTCTTCAGTTGTACAATACCACATTCATGCACAAACACCTGCATCACACCTGACATGAACTCACTCCCACAATCAGACAACAGTTCTTTCGGAAACCCGAACAACGTAAATACCTCACACAAACATCTAGCAACATCTTGTGCCGTATGAGTCTTTAACGGAAACGGAAATGGAAAATGCGAGGCCAAATCAATTACTGTGAGAATAAATCTATTCCCCGTAGATTCACACACACTCAAGGGACCCACGATATCCATGGCTAACCTCTGAAACACTTCGTGCATAACAGGCACGCTCACCATAGGCGCTCTATAATTCCTGTTACCTTTTCCCAAACGCTGACAAACATCACAAGAGCGACAATACTCACGTACATCCTTATTTACATGAGGCCACCAGAAATGCTTCAACAACCTGGCCAGTGTCTTCCGTGTTCCCAAATGACCCGCAGCTGGTATATCATGTGCCACATTCAGCAATTTTCTTCTCAATGTACGGGGAACCACAATTTGTGTACAACCCATCCCATATGGCGTAAATTTATCGTCCCACCGACGCACCAATACACCTTCAACCAACTCATACGGTTGTACACGCCCATCGACGTTCATTTTATCGTCTGTCAGCGCCAATAGTGGACGCAAATCAGGACAATTTCTTTGGCTCATTATAAATTCAGATCTGGGAACACAGAGCCCAGTCCATTCGTTGTCAACACATTCTGTCGCTTCAAACAGGCGCGATAAATCACCTGTATCGAACATCATAGGGTCATTTTGTACCCCCATTAATTCACCTGTCATTAATTCTCGCTCCGCCGACTCTGTACTCTGACCCACACTCGGCGTCTCCTCGCGCCTCGGTTCACTGCACACAGCCGTCTCTATTTCATTCCGTTCGGCTGCAAATTGTCGAGCCTTCGCTCGAGTCGTAATCGCTACATCAAGAATATTCCCTGCCAGCGCAACATCATTGCCAATAACAACATGTACGCCATAAATAGAGAGCGACTCCACAATACAACATACAATCTCGCCTTGTACAAATGCACTTTCAACATTCACTGTCACCAGAGGGCATTCTATAATTGTTCCACAAATACCTCTCAGTAACCTGGGCTCATTCAACGGTACAAAATCATGTTCATTCAACCAGTCAGCCTTCACAAGAGATTGAAGTGCCCCAGAATCCCGAAGAAACACTCCCTCTTTGCGTTCACCCACATCATTAATGACACACCCATTCACACAAAAAGGCGCATACAGTTTATCAACCGTTTCAATGGGCTTCAGAAAACTCTCTGTTTTAACAGGTGCCGATAGAGTTTGAACCAAACTCACGGGTTTCGGACCCCTCCAATTTTCAATTTGCGGCCCCTCCTTTCGTTTTAGTTTCAAACAACTGGCCTTCAAGTGCCCTTGGGTTCTACAGTAGGAACACGTGACCTGCTCCCCGAACCCATTCACGTCATCATTTTCCCGCATAGGCTTACTAAACCCATACGTCCCTCTTTGAGGTGAACGTTTACCCCAATTTGAATCACGGCGCGTACCTTCTTTGTACCCCGCGCCTTGACGCTCCCACACGTCTTTCTTCTCCCTATCTTCACATGAGAATCCTCTTGTACGCTCAGAAAAATCCCTGTGGAATCCCCCAGCATAATGACTCGGCCCCTGTTTATACAAAACAGCGTAATCATCTGCCAAACGTGCAGCACTCGCCACACTTTCAGGATTCTTATCTAAAAGCCACCTGTGTACTTCTAGAGGTAACGCCTGTACAAACTGCTCCATCATGACGACCTCTTTAAATTTTGCCAAATTATCCCACGAATTTGTTCCCTCAATCCACCTCTGAAACGGACTTTGAAGGCGATATGCATAAATAGCAAATGTTTCCCGTGGTTCTTTTTTCAACCCCCTAAATTTCCTCCGATAGAATTCAGGTATCCTTTCGTATGCTGTTAGTAGCGCACTTTTAACTACATCATATTGTACACAGTCATCCAATGACAAAGCTGCAAAAACCTTCGCTGCCTTTCCCGACAGTTGTGGCTGTAACAGGGATGACCATTTCTCCATCGGAATTTTATGCAACGCCATTGCCTGTTCGAAAGCCGCAAAATAATGTTCGATATCTGTGGGCTCAAATTTCGGAACGAATTTCATAGCTGCCCCAAAACGAAAATTCTCATTACCCTGCGCTGGTCGTTCAGCAACACCACCTATTTCCACTCTCCTCATTTCAATATCCAATCTCTGTCTCTCGACCTCCATATTCATCCTTCTCTCCTCCATGTCAAATCTCCTTTTCGTCTCCTCTGCCTCACCCTCCATCCTCATTTTCTTCTCCTCCGCCTCAGCCGCCATTCTCATTCTCTCTTTCTCCGCTTCAGCCTCCATTCTCATTCTCTCTTTCTCCGCTTTCGCCTCCATCTTCATTTTCTTCTCCTCGGCCTCCGCCTCCATCTTCATTTTCTTCTCCTCGGCCTCAGCTGCCATTCTCATTTTCTCTTTCTCTCTCTCCCACTCAAATTCTCGGTCCTCTTTAAATTTCAGGCGCTCCAAGTCTGCCGCCTCTTTCTTAGCCTGTGCCCCAAGTTTCCACTCCTCACTGCCCTGTTTAGGTGACAACGCTCTTCTGGCTAATTTCTGTAATTGAGGCTTCGATAAACCTTTGACACCCTCCCCTAACGTCACACAATATTGTTTCAACTCTTCCACCTGCAATTTCAGAATCTCGTCCCATTCGAGAAGATTCCCCTCGTCGGAAGACGCCATTGTCTTCAACAATTTTGGTGCCGACCAACGCACACCCAAAAATTCTCCCCAAATTCCAAAATTCCCACGACAAAACTGTCAAAAACGCACAACGCGACCCTACGCAAAAGCACGAAAACGTCTCCTCCACGAAACTATTAAAACGGCCAAAATTTTGCCGAGAATAACCTCACAGGTCATAGAACGAATTTTCCCCAAATTCTCGAATTAACGCCCGAAATTAGCGAACCGACGAGCCCCCATATGTTAGGCTCAAATGGCTATCTAAGGGTATGACTACAGAGTAAGGCCCCAATCTTGTATAAAATAACGTCGATTTATTCAAACAGAGCAGTATGACAGTAAAATGTATAACGTTACCCAACGGTTGACCAGAAGTAGGACAGACCAGCTGACTCAGCATAGAAGACGTCGAAGACGAACCAGGCTAACGGAGCCGAAGAAGACGGACCACAGGCCAGAACACCAACAGGGTGGGACGGCGCAGAAGAAGTAGCCCAGACGAAGAACTCGCGTAGAAGCGAAGAGCACCAGCACATCGAAAGTCTCAACGAGAGACGAACCACACGCCACAGCATCAAACCACAACTGCCGTCACCTCCCACGGTAACTGTCCCTTATATAGGCCCTGCCCAACCTTCATACTCCCACATGCCCAAGGAAAGGTAGAGTACGGTAGACAAGAAGGGTCGTAGACATCCAATACCAACAATATACATACATACATGATGGGCTAACAATTGTCAAACACGCGGGTATTCGTGCATGAATGTACATGTATGCATGTATGTTTGTATGTATGTATGCATGTATGCTTGTATGTATGCTTGCATGAGTGTGTGCATATTTGCATATATTCGTGTCTGAATATATGTTATTATTCAGCATGCATGTATGCATGCATGTTGTTTTGCTTTTATGTACATTCATTCAAGTTGTACATGCGTTCGTGATAATTATATGATTGTGTGCATGTATGTTTGTTTGTATGTTTGTGTGTATGTATGCATGTATATATGCATGTATATTTTGGGTTATATGCATAAATAACATTACCTTGACGAATTGTTCTTTGAAAAACAGTCCTAGGGCCCAAATCTTCTAGTGCAAAGTTGCAGAAATCCAGCTCTGTATTGGCTAAAAAGCTCATACGTAATCTTTTTTACGTTGGGGTCCGATCGGACCCCAACAGAAAAAAAATATTAAAAATTCAAAATAATTTTTTTCTAAACAGTAGCCACAACATATCATGTAGGACAGACTTATAGACAAATTCATAAACGAAGTGATTAGCGGACCGCCAGGCGGCCGTCCAATTTCAATTACTAGCGGACCGCCAGTCACGTGTAACCTGTCACATGACCCGAGTCACGATTCTTGAGTCTTGAATATTGTTACAATGGCGGCTGTTACCGATAGTTTGTTTTATGTCGGACATAAGCTTTCTTGTTTTAATGACTTAGAAAATTGCCAAAAAAGAGTATGAAATGAGTAACTTTTCTAACCTAACAATGCGGAATGCAAAAACGTTGCAATCCATGAAAAATTCAAGAAACAAGGAGAGTTAGCGTTCTATAATGACTCGGTAGCAAGTAAGCTTAATTTTTTTTTCATAAATTTGATGAAAAATATTTCCTCGCGAAATAGAAGCGGGATTTAGCGCGTGAGGGTCGGTTAGGGCTCAGTTTAGGCGTCGTGAGGGTCGGTTAGGGTTAGTTTTAGGGTTAGTGCAGTCATTCTGCTGAAATTGAAGCTGGATTGATGAACAATAATTTTCAATGAAAAATGGATGAAAAATATTTGCTGACGAAATTCTTGCCTAAAGAGAAGCTGAATCGATTAAAAGGATTCTCGGCAAACTAGAAGTTGGATTTATTAAAGATAACAACGCTGCAACGTTATCTAACGAGTCATTATAGAACTATTACCGAGTCATTATAGAACACTACCAGTTAGGGTTAGGGTTAGTCACACGAACATTATCTTCACAAATCCAACTTCAAATTACATAACAATTATTTGCTAGTATTCGTTATTGGACGGCCGCCACTTGCGGTCCGCTAGTATTCAGCATTAGACGACCGCCTGGCGGCTTGCTAGTATTCCGTATTGAACAGCCGCCACTGGCGGTCCGCTAGTATTTGAAATTCGAGGGCCGCCTGGCGGTCCGCTAGTCACAGCCATTCATAAAATGTCGACTCTTAATCATTTATTGCAAACAAGTTGCACAGAAGTTTATGTGCTTGGGGTCCCAACGGACCCCACTTGGTAGGATGAGGGTTAAATTAATCGAGTACTGTTCACAATGTCGAGACTTCGCTCTGTTTGATCCTCTGCCAGGTCAGAATCATGGAAGGCCTGTAATTATATCAAGCGGAGGAGGACTGTGCATCTGCCTTGTCGAAGCACACTCCACCGCTAACCGCTGATTATAACAAATATTGGTTCAAGCAGTTCAGTGTTGCTTCGCTAAGCGCATCTCCGTATTGGCCATTGTGACATACTGTAACACGCATCGCTGACTTTCTTGATCTAAAATCATTGGAGTCATTGAGACTAAACTTGACCTTCTGACTCGCTAGAAAATTACACGTCGTCACACTTTGTGAGCATCTGGTTCGTATTCCTTGTATTGCAAACATCTGGAAGGAACTCCTTCCAACTGTGCCTGAAACCATATCACCATATAGGGTCATTCAAGAGAGGAAGTGAAAGACTCAAGTTTGTAAGCAAGCCTGAAGTTAAAAATCATGGTAATTTCCGCTCGTGTTGTTTAATAATTTTGGTGATGCTTACGTAGGCTATATTCAGATGTGGTTATACTCAGTCAGTGGAAATGCAAATAATATTATAGGCCAACATGTTTTTATGCAACTATCATAGTTATAACGACCTCGGCCATGCTCGTTGTGCAATGAATATTATTGAGATCCTCGCTCAGCGCTTCGGGGTGAAACTCCTATGCAGTACCCGCTCTGCAATTGGGAGCGCCTCTGAGTAGGGAGCTTGAAGGGGTGCTATAAAAAGTGCACATGCAAACAAACGTAGCTAAGCGGACGGATGGCTGTAATAAAAAACAGTTCGTCAACGAGAGCTGTGAGCTTATATATATAGACCTTGCAGACTTGTGGTGCCGTCAACTGTATGCATCAAGCGGAATTACAAGGAACTTTTCTGTGAACCCATGATCGTTGCTTTTGGTGATCCCTCTGTGGTCATGTTTTGATGACTTCTCCGATTCCAAATTAATATTAGTCTCTCACACGTAGGCCCTATATGGGGTCTGTTCTGACTACGTTTACACATACATCTTACTAGGAGTCTGTCTTCTATCATAACGGTGCTCGTGCTACGTGTATTTGGTTCTGGGCGTGAGTATCGTTCCAAGTATAAAGGTAGTGCAAAATTAATAAGCGTTCTATAATAGTTCGAAAGTCTTTGTTTCTCTTAGTTAGGCGTAAGTGCATTAACTTTGGCCCTAGACGACAGGCTAACGATATAACAGAAATGAGTGATACGATGCGATTATAAGCTTTTATCGGTCACGTCTGCGATCATGTGCGATGACTTACATGTAGCCTAGTACAATTGCTTGATCCTAATTTGCATGAATCAGTGTGCTAAGTATTGTGGGAATGGATGTCAGGATGATTCGCGAAGAAAACACTGTCGAAACGTGCATGTACAATTGTAGGTTCAAAGAAATAACAGCAGAAAGAAAGAATTATTTCGTTGCGTAAACCTACAATAATGAATTCCAGCGTATAGGCTAAGTAGCCTACCACGTAGACAAATTTGACATCGAATGCGAAGAAACTACTGAAGACATATTTTAAAGTTTTAGGTAAATTCGTAATTAGGCCTAAATAGGCTACTGACATAATGTTCTACGGTTGAAAGTCGGCAGGAAAGATTCAGCCATAAATCAGTTTTCATAATAATGATTATTATACTATCGCCTTGAACCGTCAACGTTTTATATTGGAGGATTGGAAAATGTAGGCCCCTATTATAATAGACTTGCTAATCAACTCGTTTTCGAGTTTTAGAAATGTAGGCGGGAAAAGCCAAGCGCTGGGTTGTGAATGCTTCCCCGTTCCTGTTTATCGAGGACAAACAGATTAAAACCCTCGATATCGCGGAGTCCTACAAATATATGGGATTACAGGTTGAACCAAGGGGCTCAAGAAGGCGTACGGGAGTTTCCTGCAGGAGAAGCTGGGCAGGTTGAGCCGCGCTCCTCTGAAACCGCAGCAGCGCGTGTACATCTTGCGCTACTATTTGCTACCGAAGACGTACATGTATCATGGTTTGGTCATCGGAGAGGGGGAGGGAAACTAATTCTGCCGCGCTTGAACAGTACGACCGCGCAGTGAAACAGGCAATCTGCAAGTGCCTTTGTCTGCCACATGATACAGCCACGGCGTAGACCAGCTTTCATGCAACGGCAGTAGATGGCGGACTTGAGGTTCCGCGTCTACGTTACGTAGCCTAATCCCAGTCTTCAAAAACGGTCGAATCATCGGATGGCAAAACTAGAGTCCTCGGTGGACTCGATTATGCAATACGTCGTAGCGAATAGTTCTTGGTTCCTCGGGGCGATGGTCAGAAGCAGAAAGGCGGGAAAAGTGGATGGTCAACTGTTACAGATGGAAACTGGAAGGAACGTGCAGAGACTCATGACGAACTAGCTGTACGAATCCGTAGAGTTTGACTTCCCACGTCAACGATTGGGTCCGGGATTAATTCGACTTGCTGACTGGTTGAGATTAGTTGGAGGCGGTCCTTGTTCGGGAAAATCTGCTTTCTACTCAGGAGAGGTCTTCGACGAACCGTGTCTCCAGTGTGTGATGCAATGTGCAATGCGTCCGGTATACATGCTCACATCTCTCAAAGTTGCATGAGGACTCACCTGCTGCGGTGTGCCAGACACGACTCGGTGCTCGGCTGCATTGTCTCCAAAGCGGAAACTAGAGGACACCCTGTGTTACGGGAGCCAGTCGTACCTACTAGGGCTGGCAGGCGAAAGTCTGACTTGGTGGCTGAAGTAAACGGTTAGGTCCTAGTTGTTGACGTTACAATTGTAGCGGACCATAATTATCAGCCCTGTTAATGCATTTAGGCAAAAGATTGATTAATACGAGACTAGCGATGTGATCGACTGGATCTCTGCCAGATATCCAGTCAAACCATGCAAATTCGGCGCGTTGATGTTCAACTGGCGTGGAGCGTTGAACCGCACATCCTCGGGGTTCTGACGACGACTCGGAGTGAGCGCCAGGGATGAAACCTGTTGCCTTGTCGGGTGTTGACTTTTACAGCGAGCATGTTTGAGTCTTTCACTCAATCGACGACGCGAACGGGCGGTATACAATGTAGTTCTCTGAACCCCCAGTCTCAGGAACTGCACTCATGACAGGTCATGCTCACGGCGGTCCCCGAGCTCATTAAGGGGTCGTCCACTGTCAGGCCCGAAAGGCCATTGCACTGGGAAGTCTCTGATTTCGATTACCCCCACTGTTCCCGAGGCACGAGGAGATAAGCTAACTCGAGAGAGATCTTGTAAACACAGATTTAACTGTTATGTTAATATTATTTTGCTCTACAACGTTACTAGGCCTATCAAAAAGAGGTGCGTTTTAGAGGTTTCGCCTATTTACCATCATGATGTTAAAAATAGAGTCTGATCTCATTAGCCTATTGTTGCCTATGTAGGCCTACATATAGAATCATTCTTTGTATTTTTGTCATTTAATTTGTGCTCTCATCCTAAGACAAATCTAATCAGTCAAAGCTAAAGACATTCTATAGGTATTTTATTGTATTTGATAAACTGCTTTTTGCACCTGATAGCGGTGTGTCTATCAGTTTTTGTTACCATTAAACGAATATAATAATAATAATAATCATAAGCTCATGCGCTGCCGCTCTCGACATACATGTAAGTCTCGATCTGTTCTGGTTACTGACCAGTAGGCTGTAACTGCTCTGACTATGTCCTGCTTAAACAAGCTTGCCGCCGTCCAAACTGTCTGAACACATGAGCTTTTCGGATGCCATTTTAGTTTCTCTCTCCAGAACTCATTCCACGGCATGCTTGTGGTTCTGTTTGATCTCAGCTTTCCTGGTCAAAATGTCTGTCGAATCAAACTAATTTGCTTACGAGAAACTTGGTGCTCATATGATTCTTCAATGCTTCCAAATCCATCTCATGACCTTGGAATTTGGAACCATTCACAATATATGGGACGAGGATCAGCTACCACCACATGACATTGCCAATTTTTACACGACGCCTAACACACCCGCATCTGTAATTATGGTGTTTGTGTCAGATAATACGATGGTGTGTTTCGACACATGTAATATGTATCCTTGTAACTAAATAACTACTCTTTGAAAGTACTGCTAGTTTGCTTAGAATAAACTTGGCACTCACGTGATTCCGCCATGCCTCCAAATCACATCACATTGCCCACAGTTGCTTATAAGGCGCCCACCAAACCCGCATCTATGGTGCTCGTGTAAGATAATATTACAATTATGATGGTGTGTTTCGACACGCATATCCTGTTATCTATCCTAACTAAATAATTACTCTTTGGAATTACTGCTGGTTGCACTATCATGGCAGACCTCGATTATCGTCTTGATTTTTAAATGTGCCTTCAATGACTTTGCTCAGAATAACATTTACTACAGACCCTATATCTATAACCAGGAAGAATCTTGTATGATGGTGTACATGTATGCTGGTTTGCTCACATGAGTCCACAATTCCAATACGGTCTGTTCGTTTTCATACAGACATTAACCACTGCAATTGTTCCTGGTATTGCTCTGCTTAGTTTTATCCTGTGATTTTCAAGCATGCGTTTCTAAAGTTACTTGTTCCAAGTTATGGTAATTAACTAAGGCATGTGTGCTGTGTTCGACAGCAGGCCTATGTCAGTTTGTGATCTTATCGGTATCGCCCCGATACGACTCAATTTCCAAGGCTCTCTAACTTCTATCAGTCGCAGAATACAACTCCTAGTTAATACTTTGGCGCCTGCAGGAACTGTAACACAAAATAGTAACACTTAAATGTTTAGCAAGAACTTGAGAAATGCGAAGCAGTAAATTAAGAATATAAAAAATTCTCAGTTTTCTTTGTGTATCATTAGTATCACTAGTGCTTTAGTGCGATGAAATTTGTTGAAATAAAAAAATTGTGGTTAAGAGCTAAGTATCAAAGTTTTTCCACGAAGGAAATATGCCCTCTCTTACCTGTGTGTGAGAGAGACCATAAAAATGTCGACAAAACAATTATATTTTCTCTTTTCGTGGTCGGGTGATATCATGACTTATCAACTGCCAAGAGTTTTTAGATTCACTATAAAATGGGCGACTTCGAAAGAGCGACCATCAAAAGGGCATTCTAACTAAGGATTCTGTTATCAAAGATTCAAAATGTCCATGAAGCACAACGATACAACAAGAATTGGATTTTTGGAGTTCAAAAGAGCGCCGCTTATAAAGGCGCTTGTTCGAAAGGGCGACCATCAAAAGAGAAGCAAACTAAAAGGCGACATTCAAAAGGGCAATCTATATATGTTAAAATCTTGCAATATGGAACCTCATAGTAGTTGAAATCGTGTATCAAATTATCAATTTGGACTAAAATAAATTTAGACAAAAATCTGCTAATAAATCGAATTTTGTCGTAGTCTGAATGTGCAGCCATCAAGCATTATTATAATCTCGACCTTGGTTGCTCTTCACAAATTCTAAGTTCATTCTCACACTTTCTTAACAACTTAGATTAAATTAACTGCAAATCGAAATCTCTACAAATCTACTGCGCATCACTGCACTATATGACACGCTTAAAACTGTCCATTTATTATTATGCCATAAGACATAACTATTGTCCAAGCAGCAAATGCCGACACCATTGTCTTTAATAATAATATAATAATATCTTTTCTTTAATTAAACGTCTTCAAGACGCACTGCGCTTTACTTTTACAAGTTAGCCTAAGCAGTAATCTTAATTATACTTAACTACTAACTGAACAGACAGCTTTGTAATTACACGGCGCTAATAGCAGCCTACAAAGCAAATCCGCCCAACGGGGGCTCGAACTCACTACCTCTCGCACTCTTGGCCAGCGTGTTAACCATTACTCTACCGGGCCCCCCGACTTTGAACCACTGAGAATATTCGATGCTCACTTTTTTGATCGACGCCCTTTCGAACACCAGTATTTTGCATGTTCTTTACCGCAGGGTTTCTCAACCGGCGTGTCGCGACACACCAGTGTGTCGCGAATAGACCGGCGGTGTGTCGCGTAAAAATGGTGTGTCGCTGGTGTGTCGCGAAGAATTGGTGTGTCGCGAATTTTCAAAGCATATACACCCGTCATTCTTGCATTACACTGACTTGCATATTTTGGCAGTTTAGCCGGCGTAAGCTCTGAGAATTTGTGGCACTCTATATCTATTCCATTTTCATCGCAATCTGGAGCAGCCAAAATGTTTGCCGTGTTGGCCAGTAAGTCACAAATTTACTCGCAATCTCTATGCATAGGGCCTACATGGCATATTCTTGCGGATGACGCGGAAATGTGCCATTTCACCCTAGAATAAAAACGCGTTAACGAACGAGTCGAACAAACTGTTACCAAATACTGTAACATCAGAAAACAATGGGAAAATTATTTTAAGAAACGGAATAGGCCTACTATCCAAAGAAACCCAGGAGCAAAAATCCCAATAAATGTTAGGTCAAAAAATTAACGTGGAGAAATAATTATAACGATGCAGAATCGTAGATTTAGATCGTTAGAATTTAGAATTGTATAATCATTAGAAATTTAAAAAGAATTCAGTGTCAACATTTTCATTCATTAGAAATTTTAACAATTTAAAATAGATGGGCTGTTTTAACTTTAACGAATACCTATTTTCATTTTAAAGATATTAACATATGACGATTGCATGGTGTGTCGCCAAATTTGTTAGCAACTTTAGGTGTGTCGCGGACGGAAAAAGGTTGAGAACCCCTGCTTTACCGTATTTATTCGTTTCAGTAGAAAAGCTTTTATGGTCAATATTATTATTATGCAGACACATGCAGAGTATGATATTGGCTCGTCTCTCCTGCAATGCTTCTGTCATTTTCTTGGAACGCTGCACACGAAGATGCGCGAAAGGAAGATATAGAAAATAAGAATTTTCATTGTCCGTACATAATTTATGATAGGCCTACATCAGCACAGCAAGGATTCAATATTGCATTTGTGCGAAAGAGAAAAGCGGAATGTTGCAGTGGGCAACCTCTTCACAAATCAAATTCAGTAGCGATCTGCATGAAACAGTAAGTTAGAGAATTGACATTTTATTAAACAAGGCTCAAGCAGTGACCATAATATCCATTCTATACGACTCATCATTAGGTTTCGTTACCATGATCCACCAGAGTAACTGGTGTGTTACATTCTCTAATTCGTAAGCACGTGATATAACTCAGTAAAGCAACAAAAAAGCTGTCTGCTAATGTTTAGCCTTGTAGGCCTATGAGTAATTCGGTGTCATATGTCTTCAATCACATTGCTAATAATACCGCTTAAGAGTGACCTCTATGGATATCTGGATCAAATCACTGGCTGCTGCCCATCCTCATGACCCACCAGGGCAACTAGTCTGCTGCACTTTCAAGCTTCGATGTACGATATTATACATGTATATATAAAATATATATATTATATGCAGCAGAGTGTTTTTATCTATAGCACTCTGTTCACCAGCCTTTTGTAATTATCGCTGCTTTAGTAACACCCCCGTTTACATGCAGTACAAATTTCGCTAGAGTGCACATGCGTTGTTAAGAAGGAAACAGCTAGAATTCACTACAGAGGTACTCACAGTAAATCTGAAAGCACCATGAGTTTTCATGTGGCATTTTACCTTGTGGCATCAGCCATAATATTAACGCAAACCACGATCGACTCAGTTAACGGACAGTGTACTACAGAGGGTTGTGGACATGATGACCTATCGATGAATATCATAAGAGAAATTCAGCAGGAGATTGTTCAGGCATCTGGTCAGCAAAACCAGCAAATTCAGAACATTCATGATCTATTGACTGCATCGTTTCAACATTTGACAACTCAACTCAGCGCCGTTATGAGAAGTCTTCAAGCAGTGGACCGACGTCTCGAGGAGCATGATATCTACATCAAGCAAGGTCAAAGTTTTCATGAGCTTCTTAATGCATCGTTTCAAGAAATGAAAAGTCAGCATGAAACTGTTAATAAGAGTTTACAAGCGGTTGACCGACGACTACTGGAGCAGAGCCAAAGTATTCTTAATCGTCTTAATAAGTCATTTCAGGAAATGAAAAGTCAGCAAGGTACCGTTATGACAAGTCTACAGGAAGTTGTACGTCGTTCTCAGGAGCATAATAACTACGTCAAACAAGTGTCCAGTGTTCACGAGCTTTTAAATGAATCATTAGAAGAAATGAAAGGTCAACACGAATCAGTTATTACAAAGCTCCTAGCGGTTGATCGACGTTTTCAGGAACATAATATCTGCATCAAGCAGGGACAAGATATCCAAGAGCTTCTAAATGCATCGTTTCAAGAAATGAAAAGTCAGCACGAAACTGTTAATAAGAGTTTCCAAGCGGTTGACCGACGTGTTCTGGAACAGAGTCAAAGTATTTATGATCGCCTTAATGAATCATTTCAAGAAATTAAAAGTCAGCAAGGTACTGTTATCAGAAATCTGAGGGCTGTTGACCAAAGTTCGCAGGAGCATAATATCTGCACCAAGCATATTTCCGGTATACACGAGCTTTTAAATGAATCATTAAATGAAATGAAAGGTCAGCAGGATACAGTTATGGAAAAGCTTCAAGCGGCTGAACGACGTTCTCAGGAACATGATATCTGCATCATGCAGAGTCAAGTTATTCATGAGCTTCTTAATGAGTCTGTTCAACAAACAAAAGGGCAGCATGAAACAGTAATGGTGAGTCTCCACGAAATGAAAGGTCAGCATGATACAATAATGATAAGTGTCCAAGCGGTTGATCGACGTTCACAGGAACATGATATCTGCATCAAACAGAGTCAAGGTATTAATGCGCTTCTAAATGAATCCATACAACAAACAAAGAGTCAGCATGAAACGGTAATGGCAAGTCTCCAAGACGTTGATAGATATTCACAGGAGCATACTATCTACAGCAAGCAAGTTTCGAGTATTCATGAGTTTTTAAATGAATCATTAAAAGAAATGAAAGGTCAGCATGCTACAATTATGACAAAGCTTCAAGCGGCTGAACGACGTTCTCAGGAACATGATATCTGCATCAAGCAGAGTCAAGATATTCGTGATTTTCTTAATGAATCCGATCAACAAACGAAAAGTCAGTATGACTCTGTTAATTTAAGTCTTCAGGCACTTGACCGACGTCTCCAGAGTTATCAGATAGACACCAAGAACCAAACTCAACAATCGTGGAAACTCGTGAACGGTAACGTGAACAGTTTTAAATATTGGTATCATTGTCACATTTGTCGTCACCGTCGTCGTTGTTGTTGGTGTTATTATTGATATTGTTATGGTAATGTGTAAAATGTATCGAATAATGGCCGACATAGCATCATCATCATCATTTTGTCGTCGCTGCCGTCGTTGTTGTTATTATTACTGTTATAATCATAATCATGAAGGTCACCATTGTCATATTCACCACCACCACCACCACCACCACCATCATCATCATCATCGTCATCTTCATCATCATCATCACCATCATCATCATCATCATCATCATCATCATCTTCATCACGACCTATAGTGGCTAAAAGTAGGTTCCGGGAGGGGCGCAATAAGTCTATTGAATGAATAAATGAATGAAAAGTATTCTTCGGTTTCCCAAGTGCATGTGCTTCCTCTAGTTACGGTACTTCAATATTTTAATCGTAATCTCTAGAGCAGTGCTGTCCAACCTTTTTGGTACCGCGGGCCGCAGACGATATAATCTTAAAGCCGATGGCCGCAACCGTAAATTCAAAAGCAATAGTCAAAATTTAGCGATAATTATTAAAGGTATTGACATTAATTTTGGAATCAATCCAATGCAAAATGCATGATAATACACAATATATGAATGACAATACACAATAGCATATATATACATATGCCATATTATCCATGCCTTACAACGGTTCAGCACCAAAAAAAGAGTAGCCTAGCCACAGTTTTGATGGCGCAGCATCACTTTATGGTTGAGTCGGATTTCCATCCTCCTAATCAGGGCTTTTTTAAACGTGCAGTTGTACACAAAATGTGTAGTTGTAGAAGCACTTCTGTAAGTTAACTTAAAACTACCAAAAAAGGTCATTGTCCTCCGATTGGAAGTAATTTACCATGGAGGATGGGAAGGGAAAGAAGGGGTTGTGCAGTTCTAAAAATTCTTTAAAAACAACCCTGCTCCTAATCGTCGAAGATGTCGAAGCCAGTCCTCGGTCTAAAGATCAGTCATAACCGTCGGTCGGGAAATATCCCAAGACATTGCGTCGCCTCAGAATTATCTTCGCGTATGTCAATTTTTTTCAAAATCGAGTTTAGATATCAAAAATTTGCTTCTCTTTCATCACTTTTAATAGATAAGAGATACGACAAGTCGTTTTAAAGATATTCAATGAAAACTACCTGTCGTATGTCCATTTTCAGGAGGGAATTCAAGACGCTTGTCGTATATCCACTTTTTGCATGCATTTTTTCGTAAATTTTTACCAAAACGTCAACTTCGATTATTCCAGTGGGTGACAATGGGGGTGGAGAACTGGAGATACGCTAAGATAATTATCATGCGACGAGTTTTCAAGCAGTAAAAGCTACTGCAGAATTGGATATACGACAACATGAAACTGAATTACTGATGGACATACGACAAAGCAGGACTTTTTTAACGTGCAGTTGTACACAAAATGTGCAGTTCTAAATGTATTTGTGCAGTTGTAGAAGCACTTATGTAAGCTTACAGTGAAAACTAGCAAAAAGGTCATTGTCCCCCGATTGTAAGTAATTTACCATGGAGGATGGGAAGAGAAAGAAGAAGTTGTGCAGTTCTAAAATACCCTTAAAAACAACCCTGCGACAAAGTGCTTTTTATCAATTCGAAGCTACAGTACCGTATGTCCATTTTTTACAACATTTTCAAACATTTCACAAAAACCATTCTAAGTTTCAATTTAATTTTAATGCAACACCCTTTAATCAATGCCGATGCTTTAATGTGACGTCTTTGCCTGAAGTTTCATTGCACTCATTTTTTAATATTTCCGTCCAAAGTTCCGAAACTTCAAACTCGATTTTCTCGGAATTCACAAAAGTGGAGATACGCGAAGATAATTCTCAGGCGACGATTGGCTTTCGTCGACCCTTGGGTCTCTTAGACCTAGGCCTATCGATTGTTTCCTTCCAGCCCTCAGGACTAGAACTAGACTATCTCTCGAAAGGAATGGTCGCATCCACTTACATACATGGTTCAATGATGTTTGAACTCTGCAAGGAATGACTAGAAGTGAACGGTTTGTGATGGTTTGCAAAGTCATGTTTCAGCCTCACGGACAGACTACGGCAACCTACCCCCATGTAGGCCTATAGAAAGAAGACATTAGTTGTTGGTTTGCCTTCCTAGTTTAACTGTCCACACTCCGGAAACTGTTACAATTATTATCATTAAGAATAAACATGCGGCCCGCGGGTCGCACGTTGGACAGCACTGCTCTAGAGACTTCTAAGGAAAGACTCAAAAGTCAATCACAGGCATTTTGCTTATTCACGAGCGCTGCATCGAGTCATTTCTTGTGTTTTGCTACAATGCGCGCACTATTAACTGAGTTTAAGCAAAAAAAATTATTGGTCGAACTGATATTCCGTTAGGAAATGTGGGTTCATTGGTTGTGCTCTGCCTGGGTACTTGATCTTATCCGGTTGAGCATATTGCATTTGGTATACACGAGCAACTTCCACACCTCCACAGAAAGCAAGAAGGCTCAATGGTTTTCTACTGGCATGATGTTGTCTTGCAAGACAAGAGTAGGCCTAATGCACTCTACATCATTAGATCCGAAATGAATGCAAACAGTGGCAGTCACCATTTTTTGTCCTCATTGTGATTCTGTTGGTAGTCACATTAGGTCAACTTCACATTAGGTCAACTTCACCAGCATCGCCTATTGTGTTGTGCGATCTAACAATTTCATTTTGCCGGGAAATTTTCAAGACGATTCCGTCATGGCATCCAACATGTTCAAGCAGTTTCACTCAGCAGGACAGCTGTCAAAAGCATGGCTTGGAAGTGCTGACAGTATTTCAGACGGCGGGTCGAGTACAAATGAGCTGCATCATCAAAATTGAGACCGCTTACGCCTAGGCCTATATTAAAAACTGAGCGTTACACGATTTCCGCCTAAATCTCTCAGTCTCAGATATAGAGTAGGGCCTACTGCATTCATGCCTTCAATATGCATGTGTGTCATTTTGTTGCATTTACTAATATAGGTCTAACACCAGGTCTATAGCCTACTGCTGACACAGCACATCAGTATTTGTATTACAAGTATAAAATAAATTGGGTTCAACATAGGCCTACGTTAGTATAACATGTTCCTAATTTGTTATGCGATGTGGTTATGTTGGGTAGCCGCGGAGTCCCCAGTTGCGCGGGGCCCTAGGCATGTGCCTCGCGTGCCTAGGCCTTAAAACGGCTCTGCCGGTAAGTTAGCCTAACTCTGGCACATGGAGAAGTCGTGGACTTATTTCAGCGGGTTTTCATGCTTCATGAAAGATACGATGTGTTTTGAGTTTTAAAATGCCGATATTCCTGATCTACATGTATCAATAATTGTTGTCCTATAATTATTTCCTGCAATGTTTCCACAACACTTCCAGGTCCTTGAATTTAAAGTGCTCATTAGAAAAACAATCGAGCCAAAACTGAGTCATAATCGCAAACTGAACGCGATTCTCACAGCCTTTCTTTAAAAAAATTTGGTATCGTTATGATAATTATGATTTTATAGTCATTTTCTATAATTGCTCAGCGCTAGCCTTCTGTCTAGTGTCCAGTTTTCTAATAATTTATGTCGCTGAGGAAGTTTGAGTGAAGGATTTTCTTGATGTAGTCTAGGCCTACCAATGCTACCATGCACAGAAACAGTCTTGTAAAAGATTCGAACCTGCAGTTTAAGCGATAAAAGTATGCTCTCAACTAGCTGGCAACGGTAGCAATTTCAGGTTGCTACAGGATCTATTTTATAATGACAATTCACAATTCTTCGACATTGCAGTATCATTCAAGAGTAGGCTACTTTAACATTTTTTACCTTTTATTATTGAGGCAGTGCTTGAGCTTCAGGTTGGTCGTCGGGTTCATTTGAACTTGAAACTTCTACTGTAAGTATGTCAAACTGGATCCAATTTAAGGATGCGACTAAAGGTCACAAGTTATTAACCCTTATAGGGTCACGATAGCCTATTTCTCAACCGATTTTGGTCACCGAAGGGAAAAAAATACCCCCACTGTGATTCGCTTGATTCCCATAATTAACTCCGATTTTCAAGTGTAAAACTAAAAGAAGTTATCTATGGAAGGTTCGCGGAATGCACTGGAACAAAAAAAATTGCAGCACTGCATGAAAATCAAAATGGGGGACAAAATGGCGGCCAGAATCTTAAATGGCTATAAGTGCAGCTATGTATGCAATGGAAACATGATTTCAGAGTTTAAATCTACATTTTGAGGTCAAGGAATTCAATGGAACCAAGGTTACATATGCGGCACTGCACGAAAATCAAAATGGCGGACAAAATGGCGACCAAAAATATTCAAATGGCTAATAGTGAAATCATATTGCAATGGAAACATGATCTCAGGGTCTAAATCAGCATTTTCGAGGTCAAGGAATGCGATTGAACCAATTCCACTTATATGGCACTGCACGGAAACAAAAATTTGGATAAAATCGGGGCCAGATTCTTGAATTGGCTATCAGTGAAGTTCTGTATCTAATATGAAATACGATTTCATAATTTCTTGGTCAAATAATTTCAAGAAAGCCACATTCTATATGTAGCATTGAGCCTATCATGCAATGAAATTATCATAATATTATCTAGTCGAAAATTTTAGTAGCCTATGATTACACTGCGGTTTAACTATTGCTGGCATTATATATGTACCATCTTCATACTTCAATGTTTCATAACTTGATCTATCATTAGTTTCAATGTTTCATGACTTGACAGATATAGAGTACCTGGTGTACACTATACAGTTCATTCAGGCCTTGTTGCTGTCAATGCAATTACGTTCAAATGTACATGGCAAGATCGCACTTCGACAGCAGTAGGACTGTAGGGCTTGATGCTACACTTGTTAACTTCGCATGATTTGCTGTAGACAATCTCATTTATTCATCCTAATTTTATTCAACAAAACGATTTCTATATATAATGTTCAGACACTGATAAGGAGACATTGTAACAGCATGTGTAAAGCATGCATGATGTTATGTTTATAAATTCATGTGCAAAATAGCTACGGTGCATTTTCGTACTTTATAGCTGATTTGGGTGCATGATAACTAATGAAACTGGATGCATTCTGTGCATGAAATATATTTAGGAAAAGTCATAGAAGGAATTTCTTCAGCTATTTTCAGGGAAAAAATTTCCGTGAAAAACCGAGATGGGGGTATTTTTTTAACCCCCGGTGACCCTATAAGGGTTAACTAAATTGAACATAAAATTGTATTTCTTCGCGCACTTCTATGTGTAAGATAGGCACTATCGTACGTCCAATTATAGCCTAGCCATATGCTAGGCTTTCTATGGCTATGTTGTGTAGTGCCACCGATGACATCAAGTCATCAGCACGGGAAGAAACTTAGACTTAGATAGCGTTGCTGCCATGTTCTGGTTTTTGAATTTCGGGATGATTGAATGCGCCATTTGCGTGCTATTCTAGGTGTCTGTGATCCAGTATATCCGGGTAGAGATTGTTCTGACATAAAGGCACGTGGCTATACTGCAAATGGCGTCTACGAGGTTTGCGCTGGACATCAACCCAATCGACTTTGTGCCAATGCATTTTGCGACATGCAGTCTACCAATGGCACATATCTGGTTTGTATTTAACCAATATAATTTAATATTATACTATTTTCACGAAATGTATTATGAACCTTGTACTCGGAGAACTATCAAGTGACTGGCCTAACGCGAGAACTTCAGCAGAGAAGTGGGTATATTATGCCTAAAGCTAATTTGATGAGAGGAAACATATTAAATATTGACACGTGACTCCTTGACGGGCTGTGCCTCAATCCTCGTCATTGCGGCACTATTAATAGCCTATAGTGCTGTCTTGAGAAATATTCAGATAAAAACAATCAACATCTGATGCAGCAGCTTTGCAAGAACTAGTCTGTTTTAAGCACGGTATAGGGTATATGCGTTATAAGGTGAACTTTCGAAGACGCGGGGTTTTACCAAAATGGTAGGCCCTAAACTCCTATAGCCTACTTGCTGATATGACCCATGAGTTCTAAGGATCTGTAACTTGCTCAATCATTTTCACCAGTGGCATAGAGACAAAAAATTACGGGTTGCCATATGTATGTATGTACGAATGTATGTATGTATGTACGAATGCATGCATGTATGCTTGTATGTATGTATGTATGTATGTATGTATGTATGTATGTATGTATGTATGTATGTATGTATGTATGTATGTATGTATGTATGTATGTATGTATGTATGTATGCATGCATGTTTGTATGTATGTATGTATGTATGTATGTATGTATGTATGTATGTATGTATGTATGTATGTATGTATGTATATATGTATGTATGTATGCATGTATGTATGTCTCTGTATGTCTGTATGTATGTATGTTTGTTTGTGTATGTCTGTCTGTCTCCGGCCTGTATGTATGTATGTATGTATGCATGCATACATGCATGCATGTATGTATGTATGTATGTATGTATGTATGTATGTATGTATGTATGTATGTATGTATGACTGTATGTATGTATACAAGTATGTATGCATGTGTGTATGAATGCATGTGTTTTTATTTGTATATATTTATCCGTGTAGATATGTGTGTACGTATGTAATCTATATAGGTATGATTGTATGTGTTATGTTTATAAATGTAAGCTTATGTATTAGGGTGTCCCAAAAAATATTTTTTTCTAAATTTTCTACGCAGTCCCCCTAAAAAGTTTCCATATGGTCCCATAATAACACCTGTAAAATTTTATGACACCACAAAAATATTTAGGGGTCCCCAAGCCACTCAATTTTTACCCATATTGACATAATTTGCGCCTGATGTGTCCAACTTCTAAATGCCTTTAGATCCCAACCCTTGATCCTATTATAACATATTTGATACCATTGGAAAGCTCTTAAGTGGTATAATTTGCAGGTATCTAACTCTTTTGGATACAATGGATATTTTTAGCATAATCCTACGCTAAAAAAATGCAAAAATCGAGAAAAATTCGAGATTTTTGGACTTTCACAGTATCAGTGTACTCACAGTTAATCTTGGGAGTAGTCATTACAAACTCCTGATAATGTTACAAGTCATGGTTTTAGCTCCTCCATACCTTCATCTACTTCAAGGTAAAAAATCTGAGGGGCTGAGGGGTTCAACCCCCTATTTTTCCTAGGACCACACAGTGAAGTCTTAATTGCACACCCCATGCAGCTACACACAAATCAACGTCTGGTCCGTTTTTTTCACTATTCTCATACTGATCTGCTTATTCTACATCACTGCCCACATCTCAGATTGTTCTTCAGTTCTACGTTCTACATTTATAGGCTATATGTCAGCATGATTGTCACGATTGCGGTTTGAAAACATGCGCCTATGTTTTTCGACAACTTCTCTGTTCTTCGTCATTGTTGAACTGAAATTCTGTATCAGAGCTGCGTCATGTTCGTTCAACACGGTCATTTATACAGACCAAGTTATGAAAAATCACACGTGGTCTTGTACGATTGGCTATCTCGCCACTCTTTCACTGAAAGATCGAGAAAACTATCATTGAACGTAGTATAGGCTAGTTCGGGAAAACTTTTAGGAAGAGATAACCCCGTTATTCCACATGGATGACACAATCACTGAACGAACAGAGAGAATTGCTATCTCTTATATCTTAGGTACCAAGAATTATGCTGCATCATTTGCAGACTTGTCGTCTAAAGCAGCATCGTCAGAATTATAATAGCCTAAAGCTTTGGATTAATTCAATAAGAGAAGTAACTCTACATGAGCCTGATTGTAGATGTCAACCACAAATCTGAGAATTGTTGAAGTTGGATGCCCTGTAATTCACGATCGTCAACTGTATAATTATGTGATTCGTTTCCATCATAAAGAGCAATTCGATCTATATTGCCTTACCCATCCAACTCGCTTTGTGATGGGCACCAGGCTTGGGAACTGCTAGCGAATTGCCATCTATGGATACCAAGAGCTGAGGAAATTCTTGATGTCATAATTAGAGGATGGCCACGCTGAAGCTGTTCAGTAATGAATTCCTATGATTTGTTAGATGCAGACTGCAGTAGCATTAAATTTTGTCGAGGGTTTGGTTGACGGTGAACAAGATTGGAACATTCATCTTTAAATGGCTTGAGGAGCTTAATTACAGACCATTGACGGACAAACTTTACCAAGGACACAAAGAATGCACCAGGCAACAGGACTTAAAAGATTTCTGTGATACAACAAGGCGCTACGACTGATGGCTGATGTAGAAGGGTGCAAGGCACTGCAAGGTCTATTTAATATGCAGTTATTCAAGGCCGCTAATTTGTCTCAAAGCATTTGCCAATAATTAATGCATCACATTGCCACGACATCAAAAGGTCCAAAACTGCCACCGTTGATTCCTGTCCTGGTCCAGAGGTCAACTTTGGCACACCAAAATGTTAGTACTTCCACCAATTAGAGAAGAAATCAGGACTGCCAATCTGTTAACCTTATCCATGTCCACTCCAGTGATAATCATTGTCATGTAGAGGTAGGCTATCAGCCTGCAATCTCAGTGCACGACAGATTTACATCCTTGGTTTGCTCGAGAGCTTAACTGTCGTCCTTATGTTTGAAAAACCTCATTCACAAACACAATAAGGTTCCATTTTTGTAGATTTTAGTATTTCAGAGCAAAATAATGGTATTAAGTAGGCTAATACATAAGCATGCTAGTGGGATCAAAGTGTGGACCTCCGAAATGTTCAAACTCAGTGACGTCGTACGTATAATTTGCGACAACTTACACAAATTGTATGAGCTTTGGGGGACCTCTAAATATTTTTCAAATGTCATGAAATTTGGCAGGTATTATCATAGGACCATAAGGAAACTTTTTGGAGGGACTGCATTTCAAATTTCAAGAAAAATATTTGTCCTGTGCAATTGTGGGACACCCTATTATGTATGTTTGTATGTACAAATGTGTAGAATGTATGCATGTTTGTATGTATGTATGTATGTATGTATGCATGTATGTATGTATGTATGTATGTATGTATGTATGTATGTATGTATGTATGTATGTATGTATGTATGTATGTATGTATGTATTTAGGTATGTATGTATGTATGTATGTGTGTATGTATGTATGTATGTATGTATGTATGTAATACTATGTATGTATGTGTGTATGTGTGTATGTATGTATGTATGTATGTATGTATGTATGTATGTATGTATGTATGTATGTATGTATGTATGTATGTATGTATGTATGTATGTATGTATGTATGTATGTATGTATGTATGTATGTATGTTTGTATGTATGTATGTATGTATGTATGTATGTATGTATGCATGTATGTACAATACATACATACATTCAAACATACATACATACATATCTGCATACATGCATACATACATACATATATATACCTTGCATATACATGTATACATACAGTACACTGTACCTACCGTAAATGTAAACAGACGGATGTAAACAGACGGATGGGGGGTAATGGCGGGCAATGGGGTAATGGTTGGGGGCAGTGGGGCGGGGGTAATGGTAGTGGTCATGGGTCGAAGGGTTTGTCCTGTTCCCATTATGCTATTGTCGATGCACCATGGGCTTATCAATGCTGAAGCCTGGGGTCCGTTGGACCCCAGGTGTGCTAAATATGCCCTAGGTGCATTTATCAATTTTTTCCCATTCAACCAGTGGTGCTACAGTCTCCCAACTTTTTCGTACATGTAGGGGGATGAATTGTTGAGGATTTTAAATTATTTCAGATTTTTAGTATTTATATCAATAGAGATATCCAAGGTTTTGCACCTCTGGGGTCCGTTGGACCCAGGTGTGCGTCATAGGGTTAATTTTCTGCCTCGCATTATCAACATCTTGCTGAAAGCTGGAACAATGACCATTTGGCTGTTGACCCTCCGGCGGGGGCCCGTGCAAGTAGTAGAGCCTATCGATTATGGCCTCCTTGATTGCGATCTCGCTGTCATGCAATCTTTCACATCTGCAATAAATTATATATATTATATATCCTAATAGCAATACCAATGTCAACATTTGAAATTTCTCAACAGTGCACCGAATTCAATTATGCCCTACGTCTGGGAGATCTGCTTGTTCACCAGTATTATGTACCAGGTAAATCAAGTCTGCTAAAAGCCTGGCTGCAGTTTGTCCATTTTGCAAGCTGCCGGTATAGAATCTATAGGAAGGTCAAACTGTGGAGAACCTTGGATAGAAAGCTCAGGTTATAACCCTTCGGGAGTTCCACCCAAAACTGCTCAAAAGAACTGATAGCACCCACTGACTCCACCCACTCATCTGATCCCCCCACCTTCCTTTAAAGATACCCGCATTATTTGGCTACCGGACTCGGGTTTACTGTCAATACCGCGCACACAATACCGCGCACACGAAACCGCGCACACAATACCGCGATTCACAAGACCGCGCACGATCATTACCGCGCACGATCATTACCGCGCACGATGATAACCGCATACAAGTATTTCAACATGCATCCAGCTTCTACGTCAGATCTAAAAATACCTTCATCCAGCTTCTATTTCTCATGCGTTATTTTCATCAATCCAGCTTCCATCTCATTTATAAAAATACCTTCATCAAGCTTCTATTTCTTATGCGTTATTTTCATCAATCCAGCTTCCATCTCATTTATAAAAATACCTTCATCCAGCTTCTATTTCTTATGCGTTATTTTCATCAATCCAGCTTCCATCTCATTTATAAAAATACCTTCATCCAGCTTCTATTTCTCCTCCATGGTAAATTACTTCCAATCGGATGAAAATGACCTTTTTGCTAGTTTTAATTGCACAAAATGTGTGGCAGAAGTGTTTCTACAGCTGCACAAATCCATTTAGAACTGCACATGTTGTGTACAACTGCACGTTAAAAACGCCCTGCGGACTCGGACCTCATTCTGGCTACCATATGAACAACATTCTGACTTGATGCAGCACTTGTGAATAACCTGGAGCCCTGCGATCGGCTTTAGAGTGGCGCTTTATAAGTTTGGAAATTACAATTGCAAATATAGAAGTACCTAGAGGAACGCTTGAACTTTGAAAACTGACACATATTTTTCGTTCATTTATTCATTCATTCAACGGACTTATAATATTACAGCGCCGCTTCAAGAACTCACTTTTAACAAATTTATTCGCACTAAAGAAACTATTTATATTAAAACTGATACACAAAATGAAGCTGAAAAATTTGCATTAAGAACCCTCTTTGAAAAATACTCGTGTTCTTAATCTCCAGCTTTGCATTTTTCAAGCTCTGCTACTAAAACATTTAACCGCGATCATAGAAATGTTTTGCCCCCATGCAAAACTTTATTCGGGCGCCCATGTATGGTAGGCCTATGTCTAAATAAATTGAGCGTCTCGGTTACAGGCTGGTAGGGTGAGTGATGGGTAAGTGGGACACTTAAGAGAATGACGTGCAGTCGAGGAGTCGATATATTAAAACAGACCAGACTAATTGCACACACAGATACAGTTTAGACTGTGTCTGATTCCAGGAGCTACTAAAGTGGGACAAAATAGTTATTAACACTTTGACCGCGTGGTACGTGTATACACGTACCATATTGAGCCATTTTACACAGCAAATCAGCGGTCAACGTGTTAAAGTGGTCCATTACTTGATTTTGCTTAGGAAGGCACGACAATCCTAATTTTCTTCGAAAAATGGTAAAGTGGTCCACTATTGCTACTAAAGTGGTCCAACACTGATAGGCTCTATGAGCATCAAAACTTAAAGGGCATATGGGCCTAATTAACATACAAAAAGATAGTCAATGATAACTTAAGGCTAGAAGGTAAGTTGTTGCGCACAGAGAGCACACAAAGAAATCATCATCATTTAAAATTCCGATTATCAGCAGATCGCTGTCCCACTTTGACAACACAGTGTCGCTAAAGTGGGACACCTGTACACCAGCAGGCTTTGTAAATGCATGTTGGCATGTTATCAAGCACCCTTCCCATCTAAAACAATCAACGTAATCGTAATCCAGGATTTATATAGGCTTATATTCAACAGGCCTATCAACACTTATGCTTAGTTCAGCTGCAATAGGCTGTCCCACTTTAGCAGCAGATCGCTGTCCCACTTTGACAACACAGCTGTCGCTAAAGTGGGACACCTATACACCAGCAGGTTTTGTAAATGCATGTTGACATCTGGTGATTAAAACCGTTGCTAGTAGTTCATTTCGTCAGTAGGCCTATATTTCAACATAAATTGCATTCAATAGAATTATTTATCATTAGTGTCGACAAGGGCCTTAGCAAGTTAATGTTATCAAAATTATGAATACCGCAAATTCACTATCTTTTGAAAATCGAATGTTACACGCACAACCAAAGGGCATTAAACACGTCCAATAAAACATGTGTACGTACATATTAATGACGTCGGGTATATTGCCATGGATTATGTATTTTTAGATTTTGGATGTATTGGACATAATAAGCCTGTAAGCCTCACAAGCTTAGCTGTCCCACTTTAGTGGCCTGTCCCACTTACCCATCACCCACCCTATATTGTTTAGTGTCTTCGTAAAATTACCACACATTATTCGAATAGGCTTATATCTTCTTTACCCTGTCGCGTGCTTCTTACCTGTAATCGATATTTTCGACTGAGGCCCAGCTGAACCTCTCTCCAAATAATTATGTGCTTTGAAAATAATGATAATGTTTTGCTGTAAGTTAAACTAATAGGCCAATGTTAGACTGCAGTTTTAACAGTAGGGCAGATGATCAGTTTTGATCAGGCATTCAATGAAACTTGAGTAAAACTGTTTTAAACACCTTAATTCATTTCAGTTTTAAGCCATCTCTGCATTTCATCCAATCAAAGGGTAGGCCTACACTTGGTGGCGGATTTGTTTTGCTTCGAAGGTCACGCCGGAACGTGTTTCGCCTCTCAACACTGCCTTCACCGTTTAGACATTTTTAATTATTGGCTCCTCCTCCTTCTGAATTGGGCAATTATTGCGTCGAGTGATATCCGCATCGACAATAATTTTGCATAAATTAAGCAGCAGAGAAGTCGCCGCTAACATAATTCAAAACGCGAAATCAACTCATTTCGATATTAACTGTGCGACAAAGTTCGTTCTAAAACCCTAAATTTTGGGCACTAAACGTCAATTATTCACTCATTTCACTCATTATGTACAGGCCTGACTCTCAAGACTATTTATTTGTTCGCCGTTTAGGCCAAGCACTTCAATTAGCAAATGCCAATCGCATACAATTTTCTCTCAATCAACGTAGGCTTATAGGCCAACGCTGGAAGTTCTTGGACATTACATTTTTACAAGATGGCTTGTCCAAACGCTTTATATTAACTCCCCAATTTTGATGCATTGAAAGGTGAAGATAAGAGATCTTGTCTCAGCTGTCCAACTAATGGCAGTCTGCGTCAGTTGTTTTCTCTGACTTTGCTCATTTCGACAGGAGTGATTAAAGAAATTATGCAACGACAACGATTACAATTGATGCTGTGTATGATATCCGAACGGCGCTATATCAGTCACTGGATTCGTCTAACAATTGAGGAAATATCTAAAAAAAGAACAAGCGTTTTTTCTTTGTAAGGAATCAGTATTTTATTACTTGTGAAGAATAAGAGAAACTATTTAGCTTAAGACGAAAATAACAGCTTCTGCTGTTGTCCTACATGATTTTTTTAAACAGTTACCAACAATAGATAGAATATCACTCTTTCAACTGTTAACAGGTTTTTCAAAGACGCAAAGATGGCAGTGTCAATTTCAACCGAACGTGGGCCGAGTATAGAGAAGGATTTGGAAATCCAGATGGCGAATTCTGGCTTGGTAAGGTCTATGAGAATGCCATATTTGTTACTTGCTAAGGCGCACATAAGGAAACTTAGCTATTATTTAAAGAAAGTAGAAATTGCATAGAAAGTCCTAACTATCCTGAAAATAGGTATTTTGCATTGTTGTGAATTATGCATAAAGTTGCAACCTTTCTAGTACTACCAATGATTGAAAAATGAGTTGATTGTAGTTGTAAAAGTACAAACATGTAGCCTATGATATTTATTATTGGCATCTTCCATTAACATCTATAGTTCAGTAGTGTTTCAAATTGTGGAAAAAAATTGTGTCTGTGAGATAGAGAGTTGCCAGCTGTTGACATTTGCCAGCTGCTGTGGACTTACAATTAATGACATAATGGAATTTTTTACAGGACACAAAGAAAATAGTACAGATTTTCATATCTGATATTTTCAACATACAAATAATCGATTCTGTGCTTCGCACTCAATCAATGCTAGAATCGACGATTCTCAGTCACTTATCCACAGTTTGTTACACAGTGCTATGTTCTGGGTGCCCCCAGTACATCTAAGTTGTACTTCAACGAATCAACGTACAAAAGTACACTCACCACAACTTTAGGCTACTGCATTCTCTGCTCCACTGCATTCCCATCGCAATTAACCGACAGATTTAGATTTCCTAACGGTTTTCAGCAAGACACCCATCACTTGAAGTCTTGCTAACGCATCCAGCGTCAGAAGCGTTGCAAAATATGGCGCTATGGATAATTGGATATAATGAAATAGATTCAGCTCGTTATTGTCACTGCAGTTTAATTTTTTTATCTGTTAGAATTATTACTGTTTCTATTATTGCATGATATTATAGAATGACAGAGTAGTTGTGGCGTTCCTCCTCGTTCGACAGACGACGGGCGTGATATCTCGCCTCTATCACTGCTACTCGCCTCTGTCCGAGCGAATCGTTCGCTCTCGGCAGCGCCTGCCTCACCGAGAGCCTTTGGCTGCCCAGGACCCGAGAGGGACTCTATCTTACCAGGATACCGTGAGTCTCCCGGGTCGCTGTGTGCCGCGCGTGCGCCGTCACCGCTGTCCTCCTGGGACGAAGAATTTCCCGACACCGACGCCTCCGATCAAGTGCACCGCTCGGCCGCATCGGACTCGCCCTCTGCCTGTTCCGCGGTGACCGAATAGGCGACGTCCTGAGCAAGAGGATGACCGACTCTCAAAACAGGGTTCATGATCCCACCAGCAGAGCGTCCTCGCCGCGAGCCACCCGTCGGTGCGCCGGTCTTCGTCTTCTTGCCCGTCTCCTTGCGCACCACGCTGCATCTGGCAGCCCTTGAACCGTCGCCACCAGCGGGGACTACTGAGCACCTTCCGAGGCCCGTCACCGTCCACAGTGCCATAAACCACGGCCATTCCAACGGCCCCAAGCCAAGACCACGCCACGCTTCCTTTCCCATCTCTACGACAATGACCCACACAGAACCCGCACCGCCGCCTCGCACAGATTATGCGGCGGGCGCCTTGGGTGCTCGCCTCACCCGTCCAACTGCCGGCAACACGGTCACTTCCCCGAGACTTGGTCTTCTCGGCCGCTCGGAAGAGCGGATAGGTGCGATGCTGTTCTTTTTCCCAGATCCCGCGAAAAAATAAAAGACCTGGCGGTCTTGGGGAACAGGTAACGGGAAACCCCGTCTCCGAAGAGACGTATTATTTGTCGTATATTCTACCGGCGCCGTCCGCCCTTACACTCAGCAGTTACGGACCTCACGTCAGAAACCCTGCTGAAACTTGGTCTTATCGCTCAAGTTTTACTCTGCTTCCCTCGTCAGGACACTAAGTCCACAAAATATCCACTGTTTAACTGTTAACCCGAATAACTTGGTGTCCCTGATATTTCAATTACCTTGAACGTATCTCACCGACGCATCGGTTTCAAGCGCACCTCAGGAGTCACAACTCCCCAAACAGACACCACGTAACCCAGCACGTTACGATAAAGAAATCACTACGATCGCCTACACGGCAGGATCGGAAAGACACTCAGACCACCCGGTACGTCCCTTGCAGGAAGAAGCCCAACCAGTCCTGAAGAAAAGTACACACAGGTTTAGGTAACACTTCACCAGGGGATTTAACCCTTTGCTCCAACGCTTTACACTCCCGCAGACCAACGGAGCTGCGGCGTCTCCGACCGTATTATCACGTACCCCTGAAACGGAAGATTGAACCCTGAGAGATCAATGACAAGGAAGAGAACCCTGAAGGATCACATCGAAGAACTCTCACAACCGCATACACTCAGGATCGCCGAATCATGTTCGAATGGCCAAAGCCACTCCTGTAGAGACAGTCGAACACAACCGAAGTCACTATGCACGAATGAACGGAACACAGTACGTATGGAGTAGTCGGTCACTACTCCACGTTATAAGCAGCGCACCGTATGGCAGGCTTTATACCACCGGCAACACTCTATACTTTGGCTTCGAAGACCAAATCGGTCTTCCGTACGAACTTTGACGAAACCGAAATTCAGGTGAAACCGATTTCAGATTCTTGTCACCAAGTCAAATGGCTACCCAACTCGCGTCAGGGTTACTCCCGCGAGTTACTGGAAATTTATCTTTTACGTGTAACGCTCTTGTGGCATGTCCGCCACATAGTCCCTAACTTAAAATAAATTTACTTTCTCAAAAGTTCGTTTAAGAGCCTTTTCGAAGGCTAATAATTCACTGGACAACAAATTTTTACAAAAGTCATGTTACTGAAATGAAATTAGTCAGTTCTTATCAATTTGTATGTGCTGAACACGAATATGACATTGAAATTGCTTAATTGGCTTTAGTTTTTTTGTAATCTCAAATGAAGTAATTTTATATCGCACAATGCATTCCAATAGTGATACATACACTTACGGTTAATATTTGTAAAAACCAGGTCATAGACTAGTTCTTAGATTTTTTTGCCTGTCTCTTGTAGGCTACAGCTGTTCGGGAGCATCTCTGCGGAGTGTCCAGCAGTAGTCAGCCAACATTGTAGTGGACCATTTTCCCTGGTAGCCTACCTTTGCTCCATTGTTGCGATATCTTGATGAAAGCGTTCGCCATGTTCGTCACTAACCATACCACAGTTGTTAGGGAAGAAATCCAGATGGGAGTGAAGGAAATGCATCTTCAGCGACATATTGCAGCGAAATTTCTGGTACAGCTTGAGCATGTCTTCTACTAGTTCCTTGTAGTTTTCTGCCCTAACATTCCCCAGAAATTCTGTAGACACTAGACGAAAAGCATTCCATGCTTGTTTCGCATTACCCTCCAGCAAGTTGTTGAAGCGGTCATCTTTGAAAAGTTCTCTAATCTGAGGACCCACGAAAACTCCCTCTTTAATCTTTGCTTCGCTGAGTCGATGGAATTTTTCAAGCAGGTATCGGAAAGCTGGCGAAGTGTCCATGGCTTTCAAGAAGTTCTTCACCAAACCTAGTTTGATGTGAAGGGGTGGTAGTAGGATTTTGTGAGCCTCGACCAGAGTTGGGTGCTGGATGTTCTTCTGTCCAACTGCCATGTTTTGTCTGGGAGTCCATTCCTTCCGCACGTAGTGCAACTCTTGCACGACTATCCCACTCACACAAGAAACACATATATTTTGTATATCCTTGCTGCAGTCTCATTAAAATGGCAACTACCTTCAAATCACCGCACAGGTGCCATTTGTACCTGTTATAGTTGTGGCGTACGCTGTTCTACCGACTCCTTCGCCGCCTCCTCGGCCGCGCGAAGAGCCTCGTCAGCGAGCTGCTTGCTTCCCGGGTGATACTCCATGAATTTACCAGGATCCGCCGCGGAGTCACCCGAGTCGCTGTCTGCACAGTGTTGACGGCTCACCGGCCGGGGTTCGGCTGCCCTGCCTTCACTCCCACTGTCGTCCGATGACGACTCCGAACTGGTCGCTTGCGACAGGGTGTATAGCTCTGTCGCCTCCGAGTCTGCCTCGGCCCCGTCCACGGTCACTTTGGGAGTAACGTCCTGAGCCTGAGGATGGCCGTCGCTCAACACAGGGTTCACTAACTCTTGGCCGGCAGACCTTCGCTTGGAGCCACCCTTCGCGGCTACGGGCTTCTTCCCCGTGCCCGACCGATTTCCCTTTAGCCGCAACATATGACAGACCACAGCTTTCGTACATGTGCCACCGACAGGCAGTACCGAACGTTCCCTGAGTTCCGCAGACCAGAGTGCCCGAAACCACGGCCACTCTAAGGGGTTCATCCCCAGGCCACGACAGAACGACATGGTGCCCTTCTTTTCTCGAGAGACACAGCAATAAATTCACCAAGTGGAGTCACCGGGACTAGGCGGTGACCACCCCAACTCGGTCCAAGATATGAGACACCGACAATAATCACCAGGAAAAGACGGACAGTCTACTAAGGTGCGACACCGACAGCTAAGCGGTGACCACCCCAAGTCAAACGAAGACACGAAGACTTTGTATTTATCCAACAGGTAACGTACACAATGCCCAAGACAAGCAGGCTGCAGTGCTCGCGTCGATCGGTTGATACTACGACCGACGCCGGCCGGAGCTCCGATTAACCTCCGCCGGTATTTCCACAGTCCGTCGGTAGCCTCGCTATACTCGCGCGGCTTACCCGACGTCGGTACCCAGTAACAAGTCACTTCTCCCAGCGGCGATCTCGTAGCAGCGTCCGAGCCCGTCAGTCTACAAACAAGCCAGCACCGGGCCTGAAGAGAGGGACAGGACAGGGACCTAACTACGGGTGAACTTCTATTTACTTTAACCTTATCTAATGGAGCTAGACAGTAAGGTGGAGTGAATACAATGGTGAAAAATTTTATGTCATAAATTAAAAATGCCTGGGTGTGCAAAAGTTGCATTTTGATATGGTTAGTTGTTTTGCAAAATATGTTGAACTAATTCCTTTGTTAAGAGGTGCCCCAACTATAAAGAAAATCGAAAATTTTTGACAAAATTTGCAATTTTTCGTGAAAATGTACTTTTGGCCATAGGTAACCTAAGATAATAACCAATTGTTGCAATGCTGTTTAATGATGATAGAATTAACTACCATATTCCATATTCCAATTAACTACCATATTCCATATTCCAAAATTCGCCTTCATTCAGGCCTACATTAAGAAGTTTCTGTCTGTTTATTCTAATTGAGGTGAAACTCTGATTTAGTGTTAAACGTTTTCATAATTTGTCTTGATGCTATTCCTGCCCGAATAAATCCATCTCTTGCAGTCTGACCACTGACTTTTGCCGAAGCTTCTGTAACAAGACGTATGCATCGCTCTGTCGCTTGGGTGTGGCATGGAAACAGAGCAATTTTATGTGCCTCTGCAACACTGTTTGATTTTACATAATTTGCAATATCCTTGTCCGGAATATGCTTCATGAGAGGTGGCTCATATCGATCGATCGTTTGCCATTCGACTAGGTCAGTATAATCCTCAGAGTTAAAGTTGAGTAAGGGTACTCGAAATTGTCTGATTTTTGTTGATAATTCATTTTCAACTCTTGCTGCAAGTATTCTTCTGTATGCTAATTCACGGATATGAGATCTTTCGTCGGTCAACATTGCAAGCAATATATTTTCTGCATGCCCGAAATATCCATTTCTTTGAATAACTTCATCCACAATGTCTCGTAAATTTTGTGGCAGATATCTGGAATATTTTATCATCCTCCACAAGTGCTTAGAGCCTTCAGTGCATGCTGACTTCGTCTTGATATGAAACCAAACTGGTGCATAAACTTTCATGATAAACGTGGCTAGCGTTGTAAGATTCTCACTTGGACATTCGGTTGCTATATACAATCTCAAAATTCTATTTGCTGTTGTCAACCACCTTGAGTGGCAAACAGGACCTGGCTTTTGAAAGGCAAGATCTGGTGAACAAATTCCGTATGATACAGCTTTACATATATTGTACAAATATTGCTGATCGGTACTTAATTCGATACCTTCCATATCTGGGCAATTCTCGAACTCAATTGCGTTGTAATGTACCAGAGGTAATGATTCACAGTTTCCAAGAGCCTTGCCTATGTTTCCTGAAAATAGTGTTGGGCCCTGTGTTCCGCCATCCAGCCTTTGAATTAGATGTCGCAGAGGCAATTCGTTGGCATGCAACATGCAAATAAACCAATGCAAAGGACTACCAAGTTGTATTTCCAAAAGACGTATTATCCCTCCAGTTACACCAGTATTGACATTGGTTCCGTCGCAACCAATAGCAACTAAATCTTTGTTTCGTTATCTAACAGAAACTTGTTGATACTTGTGTGAATATTTTTGGCTGATCCACTCTCAGGAGTGACATGACCCAGATATTGTGAATTCGGTTCAAGTACCAGTGTTATGTGCTCTTGAGAAATTATTTTAAGATACGATTTCTTGCCATTTTTCATTTGCACTCTGGTCCTATCTTTACGTCCATCGAAGTACAATCCAGATAGTTGCTTTACGGAATTGCACTGTAGACGTTTTCGAACTTTTGATCTTTCTCTTCGAACTTTGCTGCGATCGATCACCATAGATAAGTCTGTGTCGTGCACAACACCAACATCCTGTAAAACTGCGGTAGCAAGAGAAGCAGCACAGCGATCAGAAATTCCATGTCTGTCGCATTCACGAGCCAAAGTAGGTAAATCCGAGCGCATTTGTGCACTTTTACATTTTCTTGAGTTAATTGTAATCAGTTCATCGTCTGATTCTTTGTTGTGTAATACTGTTGACATATCAGTGAAACTACCTGTTGAAGAACTTAATTTCATATCTGATTTCTTGTGATTTGGCATATCTGAGTCAAAATAACTGAAACTACCCGGCTGTGAGTGAGTGACGGAAAGTTTAAGACACTTGGCTGTTGTAGCCCTCTCTATTTCTTTGCGTTTCCTTGCTTTTCTTCTTTTCACAGAGTTAGTCATATTCACATCAATACCACCAATCATCATTGCTCTTGTTTTCCTTTGATCAATGAGAAATTTTCGTTCTGCCATTGGAACTTTTTTATCCTTTGCACAAGTGCAATTATTTATTTCCATACATTTACAAGCTGCAATATCGAATAATTGAGTTTCAGATTGCTTCGCAAATTCTTCAAGTTTCGATATGTATTTCTGGTCGTATTTCCGAGATTTGTATGGTTTGAGCAAGTTTCTGTACTTGTCATGATAGAGTTTTAGCATTTCTGGATGGTACAATGCTTTACATAACAATATAACATGCTATCGACAAGTTCATTAGATTTTATTAGACATTTTAATTGAATTTTTAATTTTATCTCAATCACAACCCATTTAATTGAAATCATAGACCAAAGCACTTGACAATGTATGAATACTTTTACACATATTAAGCATTTTAGAGTGCCCAAATAGCAAGATAGGGCCTATTTTTATTATTTAAGTATTAGACAAATTTTGACAAAATAGGCTTATGTAGGCCTAAATGTAGATTTTATGGCAAGTCTGGAATCACTTAAATGTGACAATAAAATGATTTTGGACAAGAATTCTCTTTAAAAGCATTATTATCAGTTGAAAACTTGCTTTGCAATGTGGTTAAGTGATTCACAAACTTTACTAAGAAAATAAAAAAATTCGATTTTTTTACAAATTATGGCAAATTTATGATGCCGTTGGGGCACCTCTTAAAAAAGGAATAAATTTAAAAAAATTTTCACATGAACTTCTTAGATCATAATGCAACTTTCCCGCACCCAGGCATTTTGAAATTCAAGCAAAAAAAATTTCACTCCACCTTACTAGACAGGCCGTTTAATGAACTCTTTTATCGGTTAACCAGACGGGACATTAAGGGACGGAAGACCAATGCTACGGGCGACAGCAAAGCCGAAAGACGGACGACGGTCGCCTGTCGATCGCGCGAGGCTGGCCCCGTATAACGTCACCCAGGCGGGGACGCGCAGCGGACCCTCCCTAAACAGATACCAATTTCCCTTCGCGTCCTACTCGCGAGTTATCAACACTTTCAGGGGCAACCCACACCCCAGGAACACACGGATGAAATCAGAACCAGGCTAAGTATCGCCAGACAAAAGATAGGCGATCGGCAAGACGATGCGGCGCGTAAAGAGCGGAGATCTTAGCAAGCCTTTAACATCGAAACCGGGACTGATATCAATGAACTCTCGTTAGATTTACCCGAAAACAAGGTACTACGAACAGTTTAAGCCCAAGATTGAAACGATCGGACTTCAAATGACAAAGTTGCACTTTTACGGGAAATGCTACCCAACTCGCGTCATAGTTACTCCCGCGAGTTTCCCGATAACTGTCTTACGCGTCGAACCAAGCGAACTATCCTTCTTGGTCGATGCGATAATTCCTTACGCTGACAGATTCTCAAGGGAGCTGCACCCTTATGTGAAACAAGCTTCTACCCGGCAGACTACGGGTGGCCTTACGTTAACTTCAACACGTATCTTAAAGTATATGTATCAGCGTCGAACGAGGCGTCTGTCTCCCTCGAACGATCACTCAAGCACTGCGGAACCACTGACAAGGATTATCAAGTATATTTCAAACGTACCCAACTTCACCAGGTGTTAGCCATCAACCGTGGAGAAAGTCGGATCGTAAAAGACTGAAGATCTCGATGGCCGATGCCCTCCGAGTCCCTTGGCGGCGACCCGAACGAACAACCGAATGAATGTCACGTCTCGTCAACCTCCCAACGACCAGGCAACAATTTCAAAGTCACCAACACTTGTATCAGATCTGACAGTAGGCAAAAATCCCTGACAGATGGGAAGAGTAAGATCGGTCAGCGGCGATATGAGCGTACGCCCGCTGAAGGCAAATGGACTCGACCCCTTATTCACGATCCGGCCGATATAGCCAAGCGAACCTTCAACCACGGCCCTGCTACTGGCCAAATACAAAGACCAACAGGCGTAATTCAAGTAGCATAAAGTCGTTCAGGTTAAATTATAGATGTAGCTGCGTGTACCAATATTACCACCCTCGGACCAACGGAGCCGAGGCGTCTCCGATGCCTTCACCAACTTTCACCGAGGCAACGATTAACCAACGGAATAAACCACCACCTGGCGCGACCGTAGCAGAGAGGGGGCTGAGTCCTACAGCTGCCGGGTCATCCGCACAGGGGCAAATGCAAGGAAACGTAAACGAGTCAAATTGTCAACAGCGTTCGCCCCGAACGCAGAGTTCTCTCACTTCAAACGAACAGAATGATTACCACCGTAATAACGGTCACTGGTGCCGATCACAAATAGCTCAAAAACATATATTCTCTCTGAAACAACGGACCACGAAGCTTCCCTTCTTCGTATATTTGTGTAACTGTGTAGCCAACCTGGCGTGATCGTGGCAGACGGGGCCCAGCCGTACTACCGGATCAACGACGCAAGTATAAATTGTGTGAATGCCTTTGTAAAACTCTATCCGTCACCAAGACACGAGGTCTTATTACTGTCACAACCGAAGTTGCTAGGAAACACCTGTGATCAAGTCACAGTACATGTGGAGCGGCAGAAACAACTCTATCACTTCGTATAGCTCTGAATGCACCGCCCCACGATATAAGCGAAGCACCGTGCGGCAGGCTTTAGTCCACGGGAATAGCCCTGTTTGCACGCTATGCTTTGGCTTAAGACTGGGCATTGGTCTTCCGTAGGGAATAAGGCAATATTACAGTAAATCGTTAATCCCATACGAGCTTTATTATACGATGTCCTAGAGAGTTTCTGAGGTTTGTACGTCCTCTTATACCCTTTACGGACAAATATAGATGTATGAACGCCTATCGGAGGCACTCGCCTTACCCGACTAGGGATCCTAGCGGCCAAACTTTCATAATGCTCAAATTGACTAATATTATCATTTTCCACCATATTTCGTCTTGTGGCCTGTCCGCCACATAGTCAATGTAATGCAGTAGCTGTTTTAGGTTATCGTATGTCTCTTTCATGTGGACAGCATGCGCTAATGGAATAGATGGAAGACGGTTTCCATTGTGCAAAAGCACAGCCTTAAGACTCAGTGTCGAAGAGTCTACAAAGAGTTTCCATTCTTGTGGGTCATGAGTGATCTGTTAGGCATTCATGAGGTCGTCAATATTGGAAGAGAATACCAGATTACCTTCCTTCATGAAGAAAGGTTCCAACTACTGATGGCGCTTTCTATATGAAGTGATTGTGACATCTTCTTCTAGAAGATTCCATTGTTGGAGTCTTGATCCTAGCAACTCTGTTTTGTTTTTGGATAAGTCCAAATCACGAACAAGGTCATTTTGTTCTTCCTGTGTTATTCTGTGTTGGGTTGATGATGCACCACAGTGAAAATCGGGATCACTGCACGCTGACGGACCAGGAGAAGAACATGTCGGCTCACCCATGTCCTCATCAGATGAATCAACGAAAATATATTCTGCTGGAGGTTCTGGAATAGGAAGTCCATCACCATGTGGAAATGGTCTCAATGCAGACGGAACGTTTGGGTAGACTATTGTCGACTTCTTTTGCTTCGTTATTCCACTGGAAAGAGGAGGAACCAAGCAGAAGTAACAGTCATCTAAGTGGTTGCTTTGCTCTCTCCACACCATGGGAACTGCAAACGGCATTGATGGTCTTTTGCCATTCAACCACTGTGAAAGCTGTGTTGTACATGTAGCACATGCATAAATATACATGGTGAAACATAAGAAATGGACTACATGAAATATTTTCAAAACGAGAGCCAATAAAAACTTTTTATGGTTATATTCGTGTTCAGCACACCAAGATGCTACACATCAGGGCCTTTTCCAGTCAGTAACGATTTCTATGTTGACCAGTGTAGGCTGTTGACGGAACGACCCTTCTTAAAAATAATTAAGCTTTTTTGATCGCTCAAATAGCAGTATGCAACATATTGCTATATTAAAATGCTTTAATTCAGTGGTTCTCAAACTGTGGTACGCGTACCCCCGCGTACCCCTGGGGGTACGCCAGACGCCGGTAAGGGGTACGCGAAAAAATCCAGATATAAATTTTCGTTGAGTTTATGTACTTTGTGTCCATCTTTCTTTGATTAGCAATGATTTTAACGTTGCAAAATGTAACAGCATCGTCATTTATTTCTTTCATAACGTATAATAAGACTCACATATTACGGCATATGCAGCATAAGCTTATGTATGTTTAGGCCTATTCCTATAATTTTGAAACAAGTAATGTATATATGGCCGAAAATACCAAAGCCAGAAATTCTCAGTCTATATTTAGAGCTCAAAATTTAATAGCGGATAGGCCGGGATAGCTGAATTGGCCAAAGGGTTCATTTCTGGTCTTTCCGAGCTTTAAATTTTGCCATTCCTTTCAGCACGTCATATCTGGGTGAAACACCGAAACTGGTTTTTAAACTCTTCTTGCTATCATAAACAAAATGGGGTAAATTTTGAAATTGACAAATATGAAACCAAATATTTTAAATCTGTGCTAGTCTGCTTAGACTAGCACAGTAAGAAAGCCCCAATCTGTAGTGCTGTGGGCTTGCTTAAGCCCACAGCACTACAGATTGGGGCTTTCTTACAGAGGCTCTATGGACCAAATTTACTCTTAAATTTGTTGATAAGATTTCACGATTCGAACTAAATTTTGCTCCCTATAATTAGGCCTGTACGACTCTAATAAACGATGTGACCAATGATTAAATGGACTTTTAGTTGTCACTGCAAGGGGCCTTCGCAATGGCATTTTGTTTCTGATCTGACTTTGCTTGGGTGTACGCCATCATTCGAATTTTTAACTTGGGGGTACAAAAAAACTAAAGTTTGAGAACCCCTGCTTTAATTGATCTTTGTTCGGATATTGCATAGGCTATCATTTTAGAAATATCATTTTAAAAGGAATGCAATATAAGATTAGAAACTATGAAGAGGTATGGAAGAATATTAAATAAGCTTATTAATATCATTGCGTGAATCTTTAACTTTTATTGAATTTGAACAATGAATAAGCCTACACTTTGTACATGTAGGTAACGAAATGCTTTATCTTCTGACATCGAAGCGGAAATACAAACTGCGCGTTGACTTGGAAGCCTTTAATGGAACAAAGGGCTATGCGGAATATTCAACATTTTCCATCAGTTCATCCTCCGATAATTTCAGACTAACGATCGGCAATTATTCTGGCAATACAGGTAACTTTTTTCAACTTTTCAAAAACAATTTAGCTTGTGAAGACCTAAAGATGAGAGAAAAAAGAAGAGGAATAAAAAGAATATCATGATGATGATGTTGACGATGATGATGACGATAACGATAATGAAGCCTATGATAGTGATGCTGATGCTGCTAATGATAATGATGACGCTGAATTGGATAACGATGACGATGACATTAAAGATGATGACATTGGTGACGGAAGGCCTCGAAACCCGTCGTATGACGATTTTGACTTTTTATTCAGCCATATTCTACAGTTAATCTGCTTCAAAATTCTTTTTACAGAATTAAAATATCTTTTTTCTAACTGAAGTTATATGCTTTTGAATCTGCAATTTGCTAAATTCTTACAATTGAGAAAATCGGCTTCAAAGTTTTGGGACATTTGTGTCATGAAAGTCCTTAGTAACCATTTCTTGATTCATCTGAAATTAGACTGGTCAATAAATGGCTATGCCCTGTATCCTATACATCAAACGGCATGAAAATCGAACGATTACTTTCTAAGTTGTGATTTAATTACAGACAACTGCTGAATTGAAAGATACGAAGAAATGCAGTATAATATGAAGCGCAAACAAGTGCACCCATGCATGTCGTGACGACCAAACACTTGATCGTAGACACGGCATATACGCTGAATGAGGTGTAATACTTCTAACTAAATAATTGACCAGTCTTGGAGACACGCTTGAATAGGAATATTGTGTTCCAATTTATGATTTAAATAAACAGAATCAGGCTATTTTACGACTGATTACAACGGCGGCGTTTTGCTCATGGGAGTATTACCCTCTGTATACTGTATGGGCTACCTCAAAGAAATGTTTAGGCTACACAATAGGCTATGGCGATCGAACCCGATAACACCCAATAATACGAATAAATTATGCCCAATTTCAATGTTGACTCTCTCTGAGAAATAAAGCGAGCCTCTTCAATTCCAATAAAGAACATCTATTCTAGACCTAACCTATGCACTTAGACAATTATTGTTCCTACGTACTTATATCTCGCACGTTGCGCTTTGAGGTGGGACAATAAGCTATCAAAGCCAGTACTAATTAAACTTCCTGTAGAGCTATAACTATGATGGGTGGATGGATAGATGGATGATGGGTGGGGGATTGCCAGTTCAGCCCTATTATAATTGATAACGCCGTCAATGTTTACCCACGCTACACCCCTATCGTATTTATCTAAGAATGACTTCGGCTTGTCTTTGTCGCCATTTGAGCAGTTTAACAACTTTGCAATTTCACTTTCCATTATGTAGCCTAAAGTAATGTTTAGGCCTACGCAAATTCTTTCCGAAATAAACGCAACTCGAACGCAAGTATAATTATGAGCAACAGTAAAACGTTTGCGGGTCTAGCTACATGTAGTATACAAGCGCAAGATAATCGAGAGCCAGTCTCGCGAGATTTCTGTTAAACCAATAAGACTCTTGGAAAGCTGAGTCGGAGGCGTGCTCTGATTGGTTGCTACGAAGGCCTTTCCATGACGCTTCTTGGTTTAGGTAACCCTATTGGTAGGCCATCTACGACTACAGATGTTTAAAAAATAGTAGCCAACGGTAAAATGATAGTTTTATAGCTGATTTTAGCTAAATTAACTTTTGTTAACGTGGAAGAGTTAGGCCTATAACTAATTTGTACGTAGGCTGTGTGAAAGTTCACAAAATGTACGAGTTGCAACAGGATGATCGGATCAAATTTCGACTCTTTGCGTAGGGTATACGTAGCCTAATAATAATGGCTGGGCCATAGAAGGCAATGGCTGGGCCCTTTGTCGTCTATAATATAAAAAGTTCGAAATTTGTGCGTTTAGCCTGCTATGGCCCGATGGGACTCCAAAAATGAAAGGGTGTGGAGTCCATGACTCTCATCTATTTAGCGTGGACTCCAATTTTTTGTGTGTGATGCGTCCATGACTCCAAGAATTCAGGCCTTAACGGAATCACTGCTGATAACCTGACCAAAAACTTGGTCTATTTTAAATAAATTACAACGTTCACCAGGACTATCCAATAGCATATTGAAGGCATAATTAATTAAATGAAACACGGGGCTACAATAAATAGTCCATCAATACGGCCAGCGTACGGCAACTCGGTCTTTCAAGAAGAATTTTAACTTTGAAAACAAGCCTCATTGAGCATTGTTTCAAAGCAATTCTTGACACCGCATGCGCTAGAAGTCATTTTTCACCCACTAAATATTTGAATTAAGCATTTTTTAATGCAGATATTGAGAGTAGACATATTTTTAAATGATAATACATCATAAAACAATTTTCGATATTTTTTACCCCTCTCGCTTGTTTTGCCTTTTATCTCTCTATCTAGATCCCGACAATCGACGGGAAAAGAACGCTTGCGTCACATTAAATTATTATTATTATTGATGGTACTGATGCTGCTGCTGATGATGATGATGATGCTGATGATGATGATGATGCTGATGATGATGATGATGCTGATGATGCTGATGATGATGATGATGAGGAGGAGGAGGAGGAGGACTATGATGTCACGACGACGACGACGACGAAGACGACGACGACGGCGACGACGTCGACGACGATGATGATGATGCTGATGATGAGGATGCTGATGATAATGATGATGATGAGGAGGAGGAGGAGGAGTATAATGTCACGACGACGACGGCGACGACGATGATGATGTTGATGATGATGATGATGCTGATGATGAAAATGCTGATGATGATGATGATGCTGATGATAATGATGATGATGATGAGGAGGAGGAGGAGGAGGAGGAGGAGTATGATGTCACGACGACGACGGCGACGACGACGACGACGGCGACGATGATGATGATGATGATGATGATGATGATGATGATGATGATGATGATGATGATGATGATGATGATGATGATTGCGTGTGTTTATTTCCTGATCCTGATAAAAAAAATGAATTTATTGCAGTGCGCATATTAATTCAACCTAATTTGGTCAGTGGTCACCCAGAAGGGATGGACAAATAAAGGGCCGCCCAGTAATCATGCAAAATAATATAAAAACACAATAGCGCATGATGTTCATTCAATTGCCAGAACACAAAGATCATTAGGGAGGAACACTTATCAATAGACAATCGACAAATTTGTAGAGTACAATGCAGCAAAAATAAACATATGCATTGCAAGACTTCCACCTTTGGATGATAGCAAAAGGATTTAGTCTTGATCCCTGAAAACTCAATCGATCTGCTTTGGAACCAATCAACCGTTACAAAAGCTTGAACTTCTTTTGCTTGTCTCATTATTCTCTGATTTAACCTTTTCCTCTAGTGTTCGTGAACTGGGTGTCACACTTAATAGTGCATTGACGTTTTCTGAACACCTGTCCCTCCTGACCCGATCCTATTCTTAGGCCCTACCTAATGAGACGACTTATTGCAATTAGGAGTCTTTCAATGTGTTTACGACTATGATGCATGCCTGTATCTCCACATGAATTGACTATTGTAACTGCATACTAAATCAGAAATATAAGATAGGAGATGGAATATGTTGCACACGGATAATTTTATTATAACATAATATTTATCATCTTCCAATAAATCAGTGGAAAAGAAGGACCCTGATTAACTCAAACCTGAAAGAAATAAGGGTATACGCGTGTATACAGCGTACACTCACCTCCGGGAAAAAACGGCATCGTATAATTATAATCAGCTTCCGAAAAGTAGGGCATACGCGGTGAAAAAGGCTACACCGTACACGCTAGTAAATCAGGCGCATGCGGCTGTTTAAGATGGTTTTTGGCCGGATGACTAAAAAAAGTCGTCAGATTTTTCAGACGGCAAAATTGACGAAATTTTGCCGAGATCAGCGTATACTCACCTCAAAAGTTACCAGTACAGCCCTGGAGAGAACCAGCCAGCGTGCTATACCATAATAATTCAATGCTATTGGATGAACGAACCACAGCTGATGAAGTTGGGTCGGGAGCGCCTCTGAGTAGAGTCCTTGAAGGGGCGCTATATAAATTACATAGATAGATAGATAGATGGATGGATGGATGGATGGATGGATAGATGGATGGATGGATGGATGGATGGATGGATGGATGGATAGATAGATAGATAGATAGATAGATAGATAGATAGATAGATAGATAGATAGATAGATAGATAGATAGATAGATAGATATTGGTTGCCTATCGATCGTCATCAACCAGGACTTTCGGTCCATAATAATTAAACTGCAGTCTTTCAATGCTACGATTCTAGATCACTTTGGCAACTAACAATCATCGTGACAACTGAAAACCAAGTATGGCCTAATGTGTAGACCAGTCAAAGGCATAGTGGAAAAAATTGTACCGATTCCATAACAATTATCATATCCATGCAGGACATGTATATCGTATGAATGATTAGGCTATAGAAGAGTCTAACCTGTGATGCCCTAGGATTCTGGAACGAAGAATAACCAGAAACGATTTGAGATTTCTGAAGACGTCGTGGGACAAGGCTCAGGAGCAGGCGATGGACAGTTACGAGTGCAGAACATGCGTTGCCCGATGTGCAGACCTGCCCAGGAAGGCCTTTTAGATGCGTTTTAACTATAGACCTTCAGTGTAGCTAGTCAAAGTGCATAAGTGTGCAATATTATGTTGTGAAGAAACCATTGAAACATTAGCACTAGTAAAGGACAAAGGATTTGTGATTTTATCAGAAGCCAGTGACATCTTTCAGTCGTTGGATCTTGCCGAGTAGGCCTGTCTACGTGCAGGACCTTCATGGGTCCTTGTTCCCAGATTAAACTGTCCTAAAACATAATCAGAAACACGCCGGCTAAATGAAAGAAAATTCGGTGAGTTTTTTATTCAATTTTGCCAACAAGCAACGAGCTTAGAAGATAATTTATGCTGATTCAAATTGCAGTATTTGAAAACTTTCAGTAACAAATTGCAGGTGACGATCTGAATAGCCACAATGGAAAGCAGTTCACCACCAACGATGCAGACAACGATGACTATTCCGGAGGCAACTGTGCCCAGGATTATGATGGTGGTGGAGGATGGTGGTACCGTAGCTGTTTTTACGTTAATCTTAATGGCAAATATCGTCAGCGATATGAAACTTTTAGCGGTTTTAAGGGTATTCATTGGTTATCTTGGCATAGTGCTGGTTCTTTAAAGTCAACCGAAATGAAACTTGTTCCGGTGGCTTAGAAGACATTTTGCATGTTGTGTAGTACAAAACAGAATCCAATCGATTAAGTGCCTCGTCATGGCATGGATGAAGATTGATTCCTCTGTGTATTATTTGCCTAATTCTTGTAGCCTACTTATAATTGCAATTAGACAGAGTTTTATAACGTAGGCCTAGTTATCTTTGAACTAACCGGAGTCTGGAAATTTTTCTTTTTAAATCTAAATTGCATTTCTGTGTGTATGTTCTCGAATAGCAATTTGTTTTCATGGTAAATTCGAAATAAAGTTGATGAAAAATTTATTGACATGGACTATAATATTCAGTAATTTAAAATCGGTCGTAATCTGTAAATGAAAATGGATATAATAATGTCGTCAGTGTTTTACACTTTAGGTAGGAGCTGCTTCTAATAAAATTGCGTCTGATGAGTAGGCCCTATTGTAGCCCACATATTTAGTATTTAGTGCCATATCCAATTATATAAGCTTATGTCGTCCTTCTTCGATTGTACGTTTGATTCATTTGAGTAGCATAATGGACAGAGTGAATGAAACATCTAAGAAATATGGGCTGGAAATAAATATCAAGAAAACAAAAGTGATGGTGGTGAGCAGAAATCGAGAGAGGATAGTGATCACATGTAATGGAGAAATCTTGGAGCAAGAGGAGTCGTTCCGTTACCTAGGCGCCATAGTGGAGGAGAGTGGAGATGGAGGCAGGGAGATAAGAGCCAGACTGGGGATGGCGCGAACGGCCATGGGGTCTTTGACTACGCTGTGGAAGGACAGAACCATTGGAGCGGGGTTGAAGCTAAGCTTATAGGGTCACTGGTGTGGCCGGTGGCGCTGTACGGCTGTGAAACTTGAACGCTGAGGAAGGAAGACAAAAGAAGAATATCAGCGTTTGAGATGACAACATATAGAAAGATGCTGAGAGTCAGCTGGAAGGAGTTTAGTACAAAAGAATCCATACTGGAAGAGCTGCAGCCGGAGCGGCGCCTGCTGGAGGTTGTGAAAGGAAGGACGCTGAACTACTTCAGACACATGATCAGAGCAGACAAGCTGCCGGCATTCATATATCAGGGGGTGACAAGACAATTCGGCGACAGACAATTCGGCGACAGACAATTCGGCGACAGACAATTCGGCGACTGACAATCCGGCGACAGACAATTCGGCGACAGACAATTCGGCGCCCAGACAATTCGGCGACAGACAATTTGGCGCCGTTTGCGCGCGCCGTTTTATGACGAACATTACTTTAAGCGGTATCCGGACATTACCCCCGGCCCATTACCCCCTGACATTACCCCCCCCGAAGACAATTATCCCGCCATTACCCCCGCCATTACCCCCCGACTCCGCAATTACCTATATAGATGGAAGACAAATCATACAAACTGAGTTCAGAAATGTAACGTCTGAAACAAAACAACGACCGTTGTACTTAAAGAAGCTAATTATGACAATTTCTTAAATGGAAGCTGGAATGATGAAAATGCTATTTCTTAAATAGAGGCGGGATTGATGAAAATGTTCTTGCTTAAATGGAAGCTGGAATGATGAAAATGAATGGAAGCTGGATTGATGAAAATGCTCCTGCTTAAATGGAAGCTGGATTGATGAAAATGCTCTTTCTTAAATGGAAGCTGGATTGATGAAAATGCTCTTTCTTAAATGGAAGCTGGATTGATGAAAATGTTCTTGCTTAAATGGAAGCGGGATTGATGAAAATGTTCTTGCTTAAATGGAATCTGGAATGATGAAAATGCTCTTTCTTAAATGGAAGCTGGATTGATGAAAATGTTCTTGCTTAAATGGAAGCGGGATTGATGAAAATCTGAAAATTAAGCGCTATTTTCAATAAATTTACATGCTGGCGCCGAATTGTCTGGCACCGAATTGTCAGTCGCCGAATTGTCTGTCGCCGAATTGTCTGTCGCCGAATTGTCTGTCGCCGAATTGTCATGGAACCATATCAGGGCTATCTGGACGGAAAAGGGCTCTGGGAAGGCCGAGGAGAAGATGGATGGATGACGTGGAGGAATGGACGGGGATGGTGATGGATGGATGACGTGGAGGAATGGACGGGGATGGTGATGGTGGACTGTGTGAGGACCGCGGGGAACAGAGAGCAATGGAGAAAGATGGCGTCTTCGACTCTGATCCCCGATCCGCAGCAATGTGGATGATCACGACGACGACGACGACGACGACGACGACGACGACGACGACGACGACGACGACGACGACGAGTAGCATAATCTGATGCATGCGAATGTTTCCTCCAGCGTCTGCTGTTATTTCTTAATATGACACTGACAGTATAACGTCTGATGTATCGATATTAAGTTTATACAAACGATCATCGCTTAACTTGCTGCTCATAATAAACGTGCATTTCATCAACAGAAAACTTAGATAATTACGCCAAAATAGTCTTTGTAACGTTTAGTAACTTAGCCCATTGGATATCTGTGTTTTATTTTACTTTGTTCTTGTATATGAGCGACATAATATAGTAGGCTAACAGCGAAAAATATGGTGAATCGACTCATGAGGAGGAGAAGCTAAAAGGCTTATAACCATCCTCATTATAGTTAAACTGAGTGAAGAAACAACGAAGAACGAGAATCGACCCCGTGGATTATAGTCACAGTCATAGCTTAGGATACATACAGTCAGCAGGTTCCATATAAATATTTTTATAAACCAAATTAAAGGAATTCAGAGAGTTTACAGAACGGATTCTTAAATTTTGACACATATTTGCAGTTAAAACTCCAACACCCAACAAACGCTGTATTAAGCTCATATAAGTAGCTTTTGCTCCTGTACAGTTTTCGTCGCAGGAAGCATGGGCGGAGATTTGCGGGGGGAGACGAAAAGGCGGCCGAAGATTTTGGGCGGACGTCCGGCTGAGACGCCGACGAAAATTCTTCCATTTTTTGGCCGGCAAAAATGTGCCATGACCTTTTTTTAGTCATCACCTATTCTCGTCGTTGTTGTTCACCGTGATGACCTAACACTTACCGATTACAGATTGGGGGAACAAATGCATGGGCCGTCCCCCACCACATCCATTGAGGGGACCTTCCCTTCTAGTCCCCTCCAAAGTCTCCGCCTAAGTCAGGAGGTGTGGATATTATCATAAACGTTTTCATGGAGTTAGTAGGTTAGTCTCATTGAACCATTATCTTTATCTACGAATTACCTACCATTTGCAAAACACTAGAATTTCTGCTCAATTGTTCAACCGATGAATTTCAGAGATACAAAACTATTATTTGACTTCTAAATGGTCGCGGTCGGTTATTCGATCGCCTACGAACGTGTTTCAGGGAGGAATTTGCAAATTTAGTCACACGTGACATAGTTTTAATTATCCAGTATATTACGAGTTCTGGATATGTATGAAAGGTAAAATTGTCTTTAGATGCTCGGATTGAGAAGAAACTTACCTTATCCAAAGTGCAACGAGTAAGTAAGTAATTCGTTCGGCAATTAGCCCTGAAAGAAATATTCGCTGATTCGAAGAATATAGCCTAAACAAGAATGCTTGAATTCAAAAAAGAACAATGAGTTTTAGGCCTAATAAGACAGGTAGCCTGTAAAGAAAAACAATGGAGAGGCACCAACATATTCCCTATTATAACATCATGGATCAGCTCAAGAAAAAATCACAAGGATAGGCCTACGTGCATCTAATCATCTTTATGGCGCTTCAGCCTGATTCCGGGAGTTCTAGTGTTTGCGGATAACGATGTGGGTTCCCATTGAACGCAGGGTTCAAAGCAATGCATTCATAGCCACTGTCAAGCGAGGATCTGCTTAGGCTAGCGCCCATTAATATTTTGTAGGTCTACAGCACCCACTCCCGCCTATACCGTCAATGACAGAATTGTGTGGGCACCGAAACACGCCTTATCCTATAATCAAATAACTCCTTGTGACAACCTCGCTGCGTTATCGTGGAGCCCATGACTTAACTCGATGTCTAGATGTGCCTGGTATATAATTTTGTCCTTGATAATATAACTCGATATGTGCGTTAGCAGACTGAACCTTGTGATTGCATGTCAAATGATTTGCTGACATAGCCCACAGTTTACTATTACAGTGTCTTCTGTTCATTTTCATACAGGCCTTGTGGTCTTTTTCTTGGTAGCGGCCAGTTTAATTGCTTACCAAATGACTTCCAAACATAAATTTCTAAGGACACTTGTGGGTTGACACAGTGGCTAGCAGCTAGTAGTTACGCAAAAGTATGCTATAATGTATTCCGTTCCACAGGATGTCAGTTTAATGTCTGAACTGCATTACGAGATCTGCAGATGCTTTGTTGCTACGTTGCGGCTCAATTTTCAACTCTCTGTATCCAGTCACGAAATAGAAATCCGCGTTAATTCCGACGAGATTAGGCTAAATCACACCAATTATTCTACAGTTCATTTAAGCCTATGTAATATTATGTTTCTGGTTAATCCATAATCCAAGCTTTGGTTACTACCGGGAATTGATGCCTCTGCACAAACGACTTTATGTTATGGGTGTAGGGCCTGTAGGCCCTATCTCTTAATTACTGCATCATCCTGTATCCTGGCAAGTCGCATTAATGACATGCCATCCAACTCCTATGATACAGACACTTTTGGCAGAATGGTGACGTTCTTTTGAATATCATTAAAACCGTGAAGATGGATCAGCCAAGCGATTGAATACAAGGACAACCTAAAATGTGAGGTTCATAAGGAGAATGCAACAGCTGCTTTGCCATCTTCTCTTCAATGAGGACTGCGGCTTCTCCTCAGCCACAGAACATACTTACCAGTAGTGCTGCAAAACTACAGAACTAGTTTGCACAATGAAATTCTGTTAACAGGCTAAAGATGATGCCCTCGAAAATTCCACAAATAGGCTGTCTCTCTGTCTTACTGTTAGTCTACTCTCTGAATATTGACGTAATCGCGGGTATGGTTTAATGGGTTCCACGACAACTCGTCTACCGACAACTCGTCTAACGACAACTGGTCTCCAGACAATTCGTCTACGACAACTGGTCTACGACAACTCGTCTACGACAACTCGTCTACGACAACTGGTCTACACACAACTCGCACACGACAAAACGTTCACTGTGAATTTTCTAGTCAATGGCTGTTGGCGCTGAAAGGTGAAGCTGTATTGATTAAAAGAACTCCTTATAAAGCGAAAATCGACTAATGAAGCCAGAAATGCAAAAACAAACCGACGAAATGCACGTCGTTTTAACGAAGCAGAAATGATGAAAATAATGCATGTGAATTTTGGAGTGGCTTTCCGAAATGATCGCACTCGTAAAAACAATTACCATTCATCCAGCTTCTATTTCAAATATATAAAACCTTCATCCAGCTTCCATTTCTTACGCGTTTCATCATTCATCCAGCTTCTATTTCGGAATTATAATAACTTCATCCAGCTTCTATTTCTTAAGCGTTTTATCATTCATCCAGCTTCTATTTCGGATTAATAATAGCTTCATCCAGCTTCCATTTCTTAAGCGTTTTAGCATTCATCCAGCTTCTATTTCGGATTAATATTAGCTTCATCCAGCTTCTATTTCTTAAGCGTTTCATCATTCATCCAGCTCCTTTTTCGGATTAATTATAGCTTCATGCAGCGTCTATTTCTTTAGCGTTTCATCATTCATCCAGCTCCTATTTCGGATTAATAATAGCTTCATCCAGCCTCTATTTCTTAAGCGTTTTATCATTCATCCAGCTCCTATTTCCGATATATTATACCTTTATCCAACTTCCATTTCTAACGCGTTTTATCATTCATCCAGCTCCTATTTCCGAAATATTATACCGTTATCCAGCTTCCATTTCTTAAGCGTTTTATCATTCATCTACCTCCTATTTCGGATTAATTATAGCTTCATCCAGCTTCTATTTCTTAAGCGTTTCATCATTCATCCAGCTCCTATTTCCGACATATTATACCTTTATCCAGCTTCCATTTTTTAAGCGTTTCATCATTCATCCAGCTCCTATTTCAAATATATTTAACCGTTATCCAGCTTCCATTTCTTAAGCGTTTTATCATTCATCCAGCTCCTATTTCCGAAATATTATACCGTTATCCAGCTTCCATTTCTTAAGCGTTTTATCATTCATCTACCTCCTATTTCGGATTAATTATAGCTTCATCCAGCTTCTATTTCTTAAGCGTTTCATCATTCATCCAGCTCCTATTTCCGACATATTATACCTTTATCCAGCTTCCATTTTTTAAGCGTTTCATCATTCATCCAGCTCCTATTTCAAATATATTTAACCGTTATCCAGCTTCAATTTCTTAAGCGTTTTATCATTCATCCAGCTCCTATTTCCGAAATATACCGTTATCCAGCTTCCATTTCTTAAGCGTTTTATCATTCATCCAGCTCCTCTTTCAAATATATTTAACCGTTATCCAGCTTCCATTTCTTAAGCGTTTCATCATTCATCCAGCTCTTATTTCAGATATATTTAACCGTTATCCAGCTTCCATTTGTTAAGCGTTTTATCATTCGTCCAGCTTCTATTTCGGATTAATAATAGCTTCATCCAGCTTCCATTTCTTAAGCGTTTTATCATTAATCCAGCTCCTCTTTCAAATATATTTAACCGTTATCCAGCTTCCATTTCTTAAGCGTTTTATCATTCATCCAGCTTCTATTTCGGATTAATAATAGCTTCATCCAACTTCCATTTCTTAAGCGTTTTATCATTCATCCAGCTCCTATTTCAGACATATTATACTTTTATCCAACTTCCATTTCTAACGCGTTTTATCATTCATCCAGCTCCTATTTCCGAAATATTATACCGTTATCCAGCTTCCATTTCTTAAGCGTTTTATCATTCATCTACCTCCTATTTCGGATTAATTATAGCTTCATCCAGCTTCTATTTCTTAAGCGTTTCATCATTCATCCAGCTCCTATTTCCGACATATTATACCTTTATCCAGCTTCCATTTTTTAAGCGTTTCATCATTCATCCAGCTCCTATTTCAAATATATTTAACCGTTATCCAGCTTCCATTTCTTAAGCGTTTTATCATTCATCCAGCTCCTATTTCCGAAATATTATACCGTTATCCAGCTTCCATTTCTTAAGCGTTTTATCATTCATCTACCTCCTATTTCGGATTAATTATAGCTTCATCCAGCTTCTATTTCTTAAGCGTTTCATCATTCATCCAGCTCCTATTTCCGACATATTATACCTTTATCCAGCTTCCATTTTTTAAGCGTTTCATCATTCATCCAGCTCCTATTTCAAATATATTTAACCGTTATCCAGCTTCAATTTCTTAAGCGTTTTATCATTCATCCAGCTCCTATTTCCGAAATATACCGTTATCCAGCTTCCATTTCTTAAGCGTTTTATCATTCATCCAGCTCCTCTTTCAAATATATTTAACCGTTATCCAGCTTCCATTTCTTAAGCGTTTCATCATTCATCCAGCTCTTATTTCAGATATATTTAACCGTTATCCAGCTTCCATTTGTTAAGCGTTTTATCATTCGTCCAGCTTCTATTTCGGATTAATAATAGCTTCATCCAGCTTCCATTTCTTAAGCGTTTTATCATTAATCCAGCTCCTCTTTCAAATATATTTAACCGTTATCCAGCTTCCATTTCTTAAGCGTTTTATCATTCATCCAGCTTCTATTTCGGATTAATAATAGCTTCATCCAACTTCCATTTCTTAAGCGTTTTATCATTCATCCAGCTCCTATTTCAGACATATTATACTTTTATCGAACTTCCATTTCTAACGCGTTTTATCATTCATCCAGCTCCTATTTCCGAAATATTATACCGTTATCCAGCTTCCATTTCTTAAGCGTTTTATCATTCATCTACCTCCTATTTCGGATTAATTATAGCTTCATCCAGCTTCTATTTCTTAAGCGTTTCATCATTCATCCAGCTCCTATTTCCGACATATTATACCTTTATCCAGCTTCCATTTTTTAAGCGTTTCATCATTCATCCAGCTCCTATTTCAAATATATTTAACCGTTATCCAGCTTCCATTTCTTAAGCGTTTTATCATTCATCCAGCTCCTATTTCCGAAATATTATACCGTTATCCAGCTTCCATTTCTTAAGCGTTTTATCATTCATCTACCTCCTATTTCGGATTAATTATAGCTTCATCCAGCTTCTATTTCTTAAGCGTTTCATCATTCATCCAGCTCCTATTTCCGACATATTATACCTTTATCCAGCTTCCATTTTTTAAGCGTTTCATCATTCATCCAGCTCCTATTTCAAATATATTTAACCGTTATCCAGCTTCCATTTCTTAAGCGTTTTATCATTCATCCAGCTCCTATTTCCGAAATATTATACCGTTATCCAGCTTCCATTTCTTAAGCGTTTTATCATTCATCCAGCTCCTCTTTCAAATATATTTAACCGTTATCCAGCTTCCATTTCTTAAGCGTTTCATCATTCATCCAGCTCCTATTTCAGATATATTTAACCGCTATCCAGCTTCAATTTCTTAAGCGTTTTATCATTCATCCAACTTCTATTTCGGATTAATAATAGCTTCATCCAGCTTCCATTTCTTAAGCGTTTTATCATTCATCCAGCTCCTATTTCGGATTAATTATAGCTTCATGCAGCGTCTATTTCTTTAGCGTTTCATCATTCATCCAGCTCCTATTTCAAATATATTTAACCGTTATCCAGCTTCTATTTCTTAAGCGTTTCATCATTCATCCAGCTCCTATTTCCGACATATTATACCTTTATCCAGCTTCCATTTCTTAAGCGTTTCATCATTCATCCAGCTCCTCTTTCAAATATATTTAACCGTTATCCAGCTTCCATTTCTTAAGCGTTTTATCATTCATCCAGCTCCTATTTCCGAAATATTATACCGTTATCCAGCTTCCATTTCTTAAGCGTTTTATCATTCATCTACCTCCTATTTCGGATTAATTATAGCTTCATCCAGCTTCTATTTCTTAAGCGTTTTATCATTAATCCAGCTCCTCTTTCAAATATATTTAACCGTTATCCAGCTTCCATTTCTTAAGCGTTTTATCATTCATCCAGCTTCTATTTCAAATATATTTAACCGTTATCCAGCTTCCATTTCTTAAGCGTTTTATCATTCATCCAGCTCCTATTTCCGAAATATTATACCGTTATCCAGCTTCCATTTCTTAAGCGTTTTATCATTCATCTACCTCCTATTTCGGATTAATTATAGCTTCATCCAGCTTCTATTTCTTAAGCGTTTTATCATTAATCCAGCTCCTCTTTCAAATATATTTAACCGTTATCCAGCTTCCATTTCTTAAGCGTTTTATCATTCATCCAGCTCCTCTTTCAAATATATTTAACCGTTATCCAGCTTCCATTTCTTAAGCGTTTCATCATTCATCCAGCTCCTATTTCAGATATATTTAACCGCTATCCAGCTTCCATTTCTTAAGCGTTTTATCATTCATACAGCTTCTATTTCAAATATATTTAACCGTTATCCAGCTTCCATTTCTTAAGCGTTTTATCATTCATCCAGCTTCTATTTCGGATTAATAATAGCTTCATCCAGCTTCCATTTCTTAAGCGTTTTATCATTCATCCAGCTCCTATTTCAGATCTATAAATGTCTATTTCAGATATATAAATGCCTTAGTCCAACTTCCATTTCTTTAGCGTTCTTCTAATAAATCCAGCTCTTATTTCAGATATATAAATGCCTTAATCCAGCTTCTATTTCTTTAGCGTTTGTAATTCATCCAGCTTCCATTTCTTAAGCGTTTTTAATTTATCCAGCTTCTATTTCCTGAGCGTTCTTCTCATAAATTCAGCTACCATTTCTGATATATTTAACCGCTATCCAGCTTCCATTTCTTAAGCGTTTTATCATTCATACAGCTTCTATTTCGGATTAATAATAGCTTTATCCAACTTCCATTTCTTAAGCGTTTCATCGTTCATCCAGCTCCTATTTCCTAAATATTATACCGCTATCCAGCTTTCATTTCTTAAGCGTTTTATCATTCATCTACCTCCTATTTCGGATTAATTATAGCTTCATCCAGCTTCTATTTCTTAAGCGTTTCATCATTCATCCAGCTCCTATTTCCGACATATTATACCTTTATCCAGCTTCCATTTTTTAAGCGTTTCATCATTCATCCAGCTCCTATTTCAAATATATTTAACCGTTATCCAGCTTCTATTTCTTAAGCGTTTCATCATTCATCCAGCTCCTATTTCCGACATATTATACCTTTATCCAGCTTCCATTTCTTAAGCGTTTCATCATTCATCCAGCTCCTCTTTCAAATATATTTAACCGTTATCCAGCTTCCATTTCTTAAGCGTTTTATCATTCATCCAGCTCCTATTTCCGAAATATTATACCGTTATCCAGCTTCCATTTGTTAAGCGTTTTATCATTCATACAGCTTCTATTTCGGATTAATAATAGCTTCATCCAGCTTCCATTTCTTAGGCGTTTTATCATTCATCCAGCTCCTATTTCGGATTAATTATAGCTTCATGCAGCGTCTATTTCTTTAGCGTTTCATCATTCATCCAGCTTCTATTTCGGAATTATAATAACTTCATCCAGCTTCTATTTCTTAAGCGTTTTATCATTCATCCAGCTTCTATTTGGGATTAATAATAGCTTCATCCAACTTCCATTTCTTAAGCGTTTCATCGTTCATCCAGCTCCTATTTCCGAAATATTATACCGTTATCCAGCTTCCATTTCTTAAGCGTTTTATCATTCATCTACCTCTGATTTCGGATTAATTTTAGCTTCATCCAGCTTCTATTTCTTAAGCGTTTCATCATTCATCCAGCTTCTATTTCGGAATTATAATAACTTCATCCAGCTTCTATTTCTTAAGCGTTTTATCATTCATCCAGCTCCTATTTCAGATCTATAAATGTCTATTTCAGATATATAAATGCCTTAGTCCAACTTCCATTTCTTTAGCGTTCTTCTAATAAATCCAGCTCTTATTTCAGATATATAAATGCCTTAATCCAGCTTCTATTTCTTTAGCGTTTGTAATTCATCCAGCTTCCATTTCTTAAGCGTTTTTAATTTATCCAGCTTCTATTTCCTGAGCGTTCTTCTCATAAATTCAGCTACTATTTCTGATATATTATACCTTCACCCAGCTTCCATTTCTTAAGCGTTTTCCATTCATCCAGCTCCTATTTCAGATCTTTAAATGCCTCAATCCAGCTTCTATTTCTTAAGCGTTTTTAATTCATCCAGCTTCTATTTCCTAAGCGTTCTTCTCATAAATTCAGCTACTATTTCTGATATATTATACCTTCATCCAGCTTCCATTTTTTTGCGTTTTTCGTCAATTCCGGTTCTATTTCAGATATATTATACCTTCATCCAGCTTCCATTTCTTAAGCGTTCGTTCTTTCATCCAGCTTCTATTTTAGATATATAAATACCTTGATCCAGCTTGTCTTTCTTTAGCGTTCTTCTCATTAATCCAGCTCCTATTTCAGATATATTATACCTTCATCCAGCTTCCATTTCTTAAGCGTTCGGCATTCATCCAGCTTCTATTTTTAGCGTTCTTCTCATTAATCCAGCTCCTATTTCAGATATATTATACCTTCATCCAGCTTCCATTTCTTAAGCGTTCGTTCATTCATCCAGCTTCTATTTTAGATATATAAATACCTTGATCCAGCTTGTCTTTCTTTAGCGTTCTTCTCATTAATCCAGCTTCCATTTTAGATATATGAATACCTTGATCTAGCTTCTCTTTCTTTAGCGTTCTACTCATAAATCCAGCTTCTATTTCAGATATATAAATGCCTTAGTCCAACTTCTATTTCTTTGGCGTTTGTAATTCATCCAGCTTCCATTTCTTAAGCGTTCGTTCATTCATCCAGCTTCTATTTTAGATATATAAATACCTTGATCCAGCTTGTCTTTCTTTAGCGTTCTTCTCATTAATCCAGCTTCCATTTTAGATATATGAATACCTTGATCTAGCTTCTCTTTCTTTAGCGTTCTACTCATAAATCCAGCTTCTATTTCAGATATATAAATGCCTTAGTCCAACTTCTATTTCTTTGGCGTTTGTAATTCATCCAGCTTCCATTTCTTAAGCGTTTTTAATTCATCCAGCTTCTATTTCCTGAGCGTTCTTCTCATAAATTCAGCCACTATTTCTGATATATTATACCTTCATCCAGCTTCCATTTTTTAGCGTGTTTCTTTCGTTCTGTTAAAAAAACTCACAAATAATTAATAGTACGTTATATTGAGACAATGTATAGATGCGAGTTGCTGAGTTTTTCATGGGATATTTTGAATCTTCAGGCAGTGACTGATTCGACTGTCTCCATGCAAGAAATCCTGTGGGATCCCAAGTACATTATAATATGTGGATGGGCATTAAGTCTTCATACACTAAAAACTGTATTATAGAATGTGGCCATGAACGCTTTTAATGATTTTAATGAACCAAAGTTACAACGTTTTGCGGAACGTTAGAAAACCGTTTAGAATCACAAACAGAAACTAAGCTGAGAAATTGTAAACCAAGATCTCTTAAAGATTTTCGCATACAAATAGTAACCTTCTCGTCTACTATCAACATACATTGACATATGCCTTTTCAAACTTAGACACAGTTGGAGTTACCAAAGTCATTATAAGGAAGACAGTCAACACAGCAGACTATCTACTCAGAACGAAACGTAAAAATATCTGTATGCGTTAAAGTCTGTGCCGTCATTCTGTGAATAATATTCGTTTACTTAGTTCGCTAAGTACTGGAGGTCATTAGTACATCGAAAACATAAAAATCTATACGTTTTAGTTCTAATGGTGAACATTCATGAAGCCCGAGGCTCTAATCTATTTCACGTTATACATAGGATATTCTTGGTTTATAAACAGAGCATAACAGTTACTGTGAACGAAGTTGAACTTTAAAGAAGTTTGTATTAGGCGTATGTGAATCAATACAGGCAAGAACAATTGCATTATAACTAATCGGTTTTATCTGCCTGAGTAACTAGTGTGGCTTATCAAAATGTATTTTGAACAGTTCCAGAAGTGTCCTTTTAAGGAATCAGGATCATCACGATAATGATCATAGCAATGCTCCCCCAAACTCAATTTCATATTCAAACTTTTAAGCACATAACCCACATCCATAAGTTGTAACAATGATTCATCCATAATTATTATAAGGAACAATGAAGTTAATAAAGATTTTCTGAGAGAAATTTCGAATTGGGGCTTGGGATTTCAACACGCGTAGATGACAGTTCTTCAGCCGGTCTTGATGTAAGCAAAACGTATTCGTAAATACAGTTGCCGACTTTAGCAGGCAAGGTAAATCTCATTCCAGAAGGTGTTTACGTATTGATTTCCTAGAAATCAGTCCTGCTTGTGCTTTCGGCAACCTGTGTTCCCAAATGCATAGGCCTATTTAGATTGCTACTCGACTCATATGCATGACATTTGAATGTAATATCGCATCTCTTTAGTGCTTCACTGGTGTGTCTTCGCATGACATTTCAGTAAAACATTGCACTTATATGGAGTTTCTGCAGTAGGAGTTTGTGCACGGGAATTTAAATTGCATTTCCTAAAACATGCTTTGTTACACAAATTTCACCGGAATGGTTTTCTCCAATGTGGGTTGTGCAGTGATTTGTAAGATGACCACAGAGTGCAATGTTTCAAGGCAAAATTGCACTTTTAGTGTTTTATTCTTTGTGACATTGCTTGCACTTCAAAGGATTCTTGTTATGGCGGTTAGTTATATTTCGCAGAAGTGTGTTTGGTTCGAAATGCCCTGTGAGATCCCATTTGTATGTCTCCACCCCAGTGTGAATTCTGTTATAGTATGCCAGATATTGTCATATTGTAAGTTCTGTGTGACATTGCTTGCATTTATATTGCTTCTCATCATAGTGGGTAATTGTATGTCGCCGAAGATTTGGCTTAGCTTAAAATACTTTATGACAAAGAATGCACTTGAATGGTTTCTCAGCAGTATGACTAATTTGTTAAAGAGTTTATTTAACTAAAACTGCTATGTGGCAAATGTAGGATTTCTCTCCAGTGTGACTTTTAGCATGGTAATCCAGTGATCTTTTCGTTGTAAACGCTTTGTTACAGTGATTGCACCTATGTGGCTTTTATCCATCTTGGTTTCTTATATGCTATTGCAGATGCCTACTTCCCATATTTGTTAATGCTGATTCCACGACAACTCATCCCTCGTTTGTCTAGCAGAATAAAACTCATAACTCCAATATGCATCATCATTTCGTGATGGCATGGTCGAAAAGAGAATAGAAAAACGGAACTAAAAAATTTGGAGTCCTGTATAGGCATGCCTAAAATTACATCATTGTTCAAGAAGTTGTAATGTGTATCCACTAGTGCCCACCGTAAAGGAAATTGTGACTAATCCCTCGCAAGTACGTTTCCAGATCCTGTCTCTGTTGCCAAGTAGCAGTGACGTTTGCTATTCGTTCCGCCAGGCGAACATATTCTGGTCGCTGTTTTCTTCCTATAACTCCAGCGTTCATTTCTTCTATGACCTTTTCTGTTTCTACCTGTAGACCCTGCAATCCTCCGAGAAACTTCCACAAGTTTGGAAACTGTGCCCCCATTGTATGACCAACTTTCATGTGGAAACCTTCCACTTCATTGTCTGTTCTGCCATAATGTTCCAATGTACGATTGCGGACGTTCCAAAGGTCGACTGGTGCAACGCGGGGTTCACGTCTCACACCTGCTACCATTTGCCCTATGTACGACTGTTCAAAGTATATCAAAAGGTCGTCTATTTTGTGTTGAATGTCTAATGGTTGTTGCTGAATCCATGGTCGAAGGATAAGTAGAAGCTCATCCCAACTGTTAACAACCTCTGCGGGGGGAACAAAGGCCAACGCAGCGATCATTTTTAGTTTCGTAGCCGTTTCAGCTTCTTCTCCATAGAATGTTGCTAAACCTAATCCTTGAATCCGTTTCCAAATGTTTTGGTTCAAGTGGAAAAAACAGCAATTCATTTGTGCGTTCGGCTACTGCATCCGCAATGCATTAATTGTGGCTCGTTCAAAGTCCAACATCAACCGTTCAGGTTCCCATCCTGGAACAAGTACACTCACTTGATGAAAGGCACGTCTGTATGTTGCTTCTGTTTTATCCGGGAGCAAGAAAAATATCAGAGGTACTGCCTTTCCAGGTCTCTGGTTGGTCTCCAGCCGTGTTCCATGAATGGTGTAAAGTTGTTGGAATTGAGGAGGCGTTGTCCTAAAAGTCCCGTCCATTAAAATACCAGTACAGCTGCGTAGAAACTGCAAATTTCTTTGGGTTCCAAACATCATGATTCGCTCTTCTCCGGCAATTGCATTACCTGAGTCCCACAACAAGAACGGTTCTGCGTGGTTTGTGCTACCTGTTACCTGATACTCTGGAGGAATAATAATGGCATCACGTGATTGTGGAAGTGGATGTCGATATTGAGGATGTCTATTTCTGCTTCGCTGTATATTTCTTTTTAGATGGTCCGTCCTGGGCAGCCTTGCCCTGGCTGCACTAGATGCAGCTAAAAGAGCATTTTGTAGGACATTTGTTGTAGTACTGACACCAATAGCATTGGTTGCCGCCTGTTTCATACGGGTCTGAACAACACGCATCTCAGTTCGTAGGGTGTCCGGTAAATGACTGTGGTCCTGTGTTTGCACAAACTGTAGACGGTTATCGCTCGTGAAACCGCGCCCTGAACACCTTCTCCTCAGTTCACAAACCCAGTATTCCTTCCCCGAGTCAGCAACTGACCGTTGTAGAGTGTAACAATAACCTGCCTCACTTACCAGCAAAACTTTATTCCTTTGAGTTTTTTCGAAGCGAAAGTTCTGCATTTTCTTCAAATATATCGTTTCCGTCAAATGACCAAAATACTACGTAACGTTCCTAAACGGAAGTCGTAGCCGGAAGTTGTCGACTCAACTTTGCGCGCCAAACAATCTGGCAGCATAGTGGTGTTACAGTAGTGGATATGAAGACCGCAGCGTATTCGTAGATCTTATATATCCAAGAGGGTCCTGGGCATGACGTTAAACTGCATCCATCCTCTGCCACAGGGAACCAGCAACTAGTACTATACCCCGCAGTCGATCGAGTCGTGGGCTACGATCGACTTGGCTCGTGCGACGATCGACTCGATCGACTTCGTCGACTCGCCAACCTTTCTACGACTCGATCGACTTGGCTCGGCCGACGATCGACTCGATCGACTTCGTCGACTCGCCGACCTTTCTACGACTCGATCGACTTGGCTCGGCCGGCGATCGACTCGATCGACTTCGCGTCGACTTGACCTAGTTTTGTCTCTTGCTCACCATCTGCAGTTACATGATCTTAAAATGAAATTATACGATAGTAGATCTGTGTCATAAATCTGTGTGACTTAACAATATGCCTAATTTCGTATTCTCATTGAATTTATAGATTTGCACTGTAATCGTAGTGATGTCACAATAGGCCTCGTTTTAGATTATGTAAATGAATCTCAATAATTATTACGGTAGATCTGTGCAATAATAGAAGTTAGTTACAATAGGCCTAGTTTATAATCTCAAAATATACTTCTATAATAACAGTTCATTATCCTAATCGAGGTTAGCCACAATAGGACTATTTCATTCTCAAAATGAACTTCTTTAATAGTAGGTCTGTATCATGATCTAGGTGACGTCACAATGGGCCTAGTTTTATATTCTCAAACTGAACGTATAATAGTAGATTTGTATAATAATCAGAGCGATGTTGCATTTAAACAGCCCCAGTTTTGTATTATGAAAATAAAATAATATGACATCAGATCTGTATCATAATCGAAATCACGCCACAATTATAGACCTAATTTCGTTTTTTCCAGTCAACTTATTTTATAGTAGAATTGTATTATAATAGAAGTGACGTGACTGACGTCATAAAAGGCCTCGTTTTATATTCGCAACACGAACATAACATACTGGTAGATCTGTATAATAATCGAAGTGACGTCACAATAGACCTTGTTTATATGCTCAATATGCACTTCTATAATAGTAGGCCTACATTTGTCTCATAATCGACGTGACGTCACACTAGACCTTGTTTATATTCTCAAAATGCAATTCCATAATAGGTCTGGTACATTTGTATCATAATCAATGTGACGTCACAAATGGCGCTGTTTTTTAATTCTTGATGTGAACTTAATTATAACATAATAGCAAAATGCACCATAATCAGAGTGACGTTACAATAGGCATAGGCCTAGTTCTGTATTCTCAACATTAATGAAATAATATGACGGCAGATCTGTGTCCTGATCGAAGTGATGTCACAATAGGCCTAATTTCGTTTTCTCAGTGAACTTATTTAATTGTAGAATTGTATCATAATCGAAGTGACGTCATAGAAGGTATCCTTTTATATTCTTAAAATTAACATCGACATGACTTGCATATATAGGCATATAATAGTAGATCTGCATCATGCTCATTCATGAGCGGATCCAAGGAAGGGGGCCAATCCGGCCATGCCCCACCCCATTCAGAGAATCGCATATGACGTGGTCCCTCCCTCCATCAGGTTTCCAGAATTAAGCTGTAAATCAACGCAACGGGAACAGGAAGGTGAGAGAGAAAGTAGGCCTAGCACATGACTAAAAAGTCATCAGATTTTAAAAAACAGAGTCGCCACGGGTTTTTAGAAGTTTTTGGGGCGAATGATTAAAAAAAGATTCTTTCGGCTAAAGACCAAGGAAAATTTTTTGTCGGTTCAAGACCACAAATTTTGTCCACCCTTCCAAAATATTTGTATTCGCTCCTGTTACCCTGTATTCGTTCAACTCAAATCGAAAACGCACGTCTATTATAATAGTCAACTTTCACAGTTCCACTAACACGAAATCGACAGCTGCCAAAAGGTTCGTTAGCTGAACTTGTGTGCAAAAACTGTATAGGTCACTTTGAGACTTCAAGAAATAGTAGGCTAAGTAAAATATATGAAATAGAGGCTGGATTAGTGAGAAGAACGCTAAACAAATAGAAGCTGGATGACTGAAAAACGCTAAAGAAATGGAAGCTGGATGAGTGTATTTATATATCTGAAATAGAAGCTGGATGAATGAAAAACGGTTAAGAAATGGAACCTGGATAAAGGCATTTATAGATCTGAAATAGAAGCTGGATGACTGAAAAACGCTTCATAAATGGAAGCTGGATGAGTGTATTTATTAATCTGAAATAGAAGCTGGATGCCTGAAAAACGCTTAAGAAATGGAAGCTGGATGAGTGTATTTATATATCTGAAATAGAAGCTGGATGAATGAAAAACGGTTAAGAAATGGAACCTGGATAAAGGCATTTATAGATCTGAAATAGAAGCTGGATGAATGATCAAACGCTTAAGGAAGCTGGATGAGTGTAATTATATATCTGAAATAGGAGCTGGAATAATGAGAAGAACGCTAAACAAATAGAAGCTGGATGACTGAAAAACGCTTAAGAAATGGAAGCTGGATGAGTGTATTTATATATCTGAAATAGAGGCTGGATTAGTGAGAAGAACGCTAAACAAATAGAAGCTGGATGACTGAAAGACGCTTAAGAAATGGAAGCTGGATGAGTGTAAATATATATCTGAATTAGGAGCTGGGTTAATGAGAAGAACGCTAAAGAAGTAGAAGCTGGATGACTGAAAAACGCTTCATAAATGGAAGCTGGATGAGTGTATTTATTAATCTGAAATAGAAGCTGGATGCCTGAAAAACGCTTAAGAAATGGAAGCTGGATGAGTGTATTTATATATCTGAAATAGAAGCTGGATGAATGATCAAACGCTTAAGAAATGGAAGCTGGATGAGTGTATTTATATATCTGAAATAGGAGCTGGAATAATGAGAAGAACGCTAAAGAAATAGAAGCTGGATGACTGAAAAACGCTTAAGAAATTTAAGCTGGATGAGTGTAATTATATATCTGAAATAGAAGCTGGATTAGTGAGAAGAACGGTAAAAATATTGGAAGCTGGATGGAGTTTTTATATACCAGAAATAGAAGCGGAATTGACGAAAAACGCTTAAGAAATGGAAGCTGGATGAGTGTAATTAAATATCTGAAATAGGAGCTGGATTAATGAGAAGAACGCTAAAGAAATAGAAGCTGGATGACTGAAAAACGCTTCATAAATGGAAGCTGGATGAGTGTATTTATATATCTGAAATAGAGGCTGGATTAGTGAGAAGAACGCTAAACAAATAGAAGCTGGATGACTGAAAGACGCTTAAGAAATGGAAGCTGGATGAGTGTAAATATATATCTGAATTAGGAGCTGGATTAATGAGAAGAACGCTAAAGAAGTAGAAGCTGGATGACTGAAAAACGCTTCATAAATGGAAGCTGGATGAGTGTATTTATTAATCTGTAATAGAAGCTGGATGCCTGAAAAACGCTTAAGAAGTGGAAGCTGGATGAGTGTATTTATATATCTGAAATAGAAGCTGGATGAATGAAAAACGGTTAAGAAATGGAACCTGGATAAAGGCATTTATAGATCTGAAATAGAAGCTGGATGAATGATCAAACGCTTAAGGAAGCTGGATGAGTGTAATTATATATCTGAAATAGGAGCTGGAATAATGAGAAGAACGCTAAACAAATAGAAGCTGGATGACTGAAAAACGCTTAAGAAATGGAAGCTGGATGAGTGTATTTATATATCTGAAATAGAAGCTGGATGAATGATCAAACGCTTAAGAAATGGAAGCTGGATGAGTGTATTTATATATCTGAAATAGGAGCTGGAATAATGAGAAGAACGCTAAAGAAATAGAAGCTGGATGACTGAAAAACGCTTAGGAAATTTAAGCTGGATGAGTGTAATTATATATCTGAAATAGAAGCTGGATTAGTGAGAAGAACGGTAAAAATATTGGAAGCTGGATGGAGTTTTTATATACCTGAAATAGAAGCGGAATTGACGAAAAACGCTTAAGAAATGGAAGCTGGATGAGTGTAATTAAATATCTGAAATAGGAGCTGGATTAATGAGAAGAACGCTAAAGAAATAGAAGCTGGATGACTGAAAAACGCTTCATAAATGGAAGCTGGATGAGTGTATTTATATATCTGAAATAGAGTCTGGATTAGTGAGAAGAACGCTAAACAAATAGAAGCTGGATGACTGAAAAACGCTTAAGAAATGGAAGCTGGATGAGTGTATTTATATATCTGAAATAGAGGCTGGATTAGTGAGAAGAACGCTAAACAAATAGAAGCTGGATGACTGAAAACGCTTCATAAATGGAAGCTGGATGAGTGTATTTATTAATCTGAAATAGAAGCTGGATGCCTGAAAAACGCTTAAGAAATGGAAGCTGGATGAGTGTATTTATATATCTGAAATAGAAGCTGGATGAATGATCAAACGCTTAAGAAATGGAAGCTGGATGAGTGTAATTATATATCTGAAATAGGAGCTGGAATAATGAGAAGAACGCTAAACAAATAGAAGCTGGATGACTGAAAAACGCTTAAGAAATTTAAGCTGGATGAGTGTAATTATATATCTGAAATAGAAGCTGGATTAGTGAGAAGAACGGTAAAAATATTGGAAGCTGGATGGAGTTTTTATATACCTGAAATAGAAGCGGAATTGACGAAAAACGCTTAAGAAATGGAAGCTGGATGAGTGTAATTAAATATCTGAAATAGGAGCTGGATTAATGAGAAGAACGCTAAAGAAATAGAAGCTGGATGACTGAAAAACGCTTCATAAATGGAAGCTGGATGAATGTATTTATATATCTGAAATAGAGGCTGGATTAGTGAGAAGAACGCTAAACAAATAGAAGCTGGATGACTGAAAGACGCTTAAGAAATGGAAGCTGGATGAGTGTAAATATATATCTGAATTAGGAGCTGGATTAATGAGAAGAACGCTAAAGAAGTAGAAGCTGGATGACTGAAAAACGCTTCATAAATGGAAGCTGGATGAGTGTATTTATTAATCTGAAATAGAAGCTGGATGCCTGAAAAACGCTTGAGAAATGGAAGCTGGATGAGTGTATTTATATATCTGAAATAGAAGCTGGATGAATGAAAAACGGTTAAGAAATGGAACCTGGATAAAGGCATTTATAGATCTGAAATAGAAGCTGGATGAATGATCAAACGCTTAAGGAAGCTGGATGAGTGTAATTATATATCTGAAATAGGAGCTGGAATAATGAGAAGAACGCTAAACAAATAGAAGCTGGATGACTGAAAAACGCTTAAGAAATGGAAGCTGGATGAGTGTATTTATATATCTGAAATAGAGGCTGGATTAGTGAGAAGAACGCTAAACAAATAGAAGCTGGATGACTGAAAGACGCTTAAGAAATGGAAGCTGGATGAGTGTAAATATATATCTGAATTAGGAGCTGGGTTAATGAGAAGAACGCTAAAGAAGTAGAAGCTGGATGACTGAAAAACGCTTCATAAATGGAAGCTGGATGAGTGTATTTATTAATCTGAAATAGAAGCTGGATGCCTGAAAAACGCTTAAGAAATGGAAGCTGGATGAGTGTATTTATATATCTGAAATAGAAGCTGGATGAATGATCAAACGCTTAAGAAATGGAAGCTGGATGAGTGTATTTATATATCTGAAATAGGAGCTGGAATAATGAGAAGAACGCTAAAGAAATAGAAGCTGGATGACTGAAAAACGCTTAAGAAATTTAAGCTGGATGAGTGTAATTATATATCTGAAATAGAAGCTGGATTAGTGAGAAGAACGGTAAAAATATTGGAAGCTGGATGGAGTTTTTATATACCAGAAATAGAAGCGGAATTGACGAAAAACGCTTAAGAAATGGAAGCTGGATGAGTGTAATTAAATATCTGAAATAGGAGCTGGATTAATGAGAAGAACGCTAAAGAAATAGAAGCTGGATGACTGAAAAACGCTTCATAAATGGAAGCTGGATGAGTGTATTTATATATCTGAAATAGAGGCTGGATTAGTGAGAAGAACGCTAAACAAATAGAAGCTGGATGACTGAAAGACGCTTAAGAAATGGAAGCTGGATGAGTGTAAATATATATCTGAATTAGGAGCTGGATTAATGAGAAGAACGCTAAAGAAGTAGAAGCTGGATGACTGAAAAACGATTCATAAATGGAAGCTGGATGAGTGTATTTATTAATCTGTAATAGAAGCTGGATGCCTGAAAAACGCTTAAGAAGTGGAAGCTGGATGAGTGTATTTATATATCTGAAATAGAAGCTGGATGAATGAAAAACGGTTAAGAAATGGAACCTGGATAAAGGCATTTATAGATCTGAAATAGAAGCTGGATGAATGATCAAACGCTTAAGGAAGCTGGATGAGTGTAATTATATATCTGAAATAGAAGCTGGATTAGTGAGAAGAACGGTAAAAAAAATTAGAAGCTGGATGAAGTTATTATATACCTGAAATAGAAGCGGAATTGACGAAAAACGCTTCAGAAATGGAAGCTGGATGAGTGTATTTATTAATCTGAAATAGAAGCTGGATGAATGATCAAACGCTTAAGAAATGGAAGCTGGATGAGTGTAATTATATATCTGAATTAGGAGCTGGATTAATGAGAAGAACGCTAAAGAAGTAGAAGCTGGATGACTGAAAAACGCTTCATAAATGGAAGCTGGATGAGTGTATTTTTTAATCTGAAATAGAAGCTGGATGCCTGAAAAACGCTTAAGAAATGGAAGCTGGATGAGTGTATTTATATATCTGAAATAGAAGCTGGATGAATGAAAAACGGTTAAGAAATGGAACCTGGATAAAGGCATTTATAGATCTGAAATAGAAGCTGGATGAATGATCAAACGCTTAAGGAAGCTGGATGAGTGTAATTATATATCTGAAATAGAAGCTGGATTAGTGAGAAGAACGGTAAAAAAATTAGAAGCTGGATGAAGTTATTATATAACTGAAATAGAAGCGGAATTGACGAAAAACGCTTCAGAAATGGAAGCTGGATGAGTGTATTTATTAATCTGAAATAGAAACTGGATGAATGATCAAACGCTTAAGAAATGGAAGCTGGATGAGTGTAATTATATATTTGAAATAGGAGCTGGATGAGTGTATTTATTAATCTGATATAGAAGCAAGATGAATGTATTTATATATCTGAAATAGAAGCTGGATGAATGAAAAACGCTTAAGAAATGGAACCTGGATTAAGTTATTTATAGATCTGAAATAGGAGCTGGGTTTTTTAGAAGAATGCTAAAGAAATGGAAGCTGGATTAAGGTTTCTTTATTTCTGAAATCGAAGCGAGATGAAGGTTTTATATATAGGTGAAACAGAAACTGGATTTATTCAGCATCGAACATTTAGTGAAGCCATCATAAACTTTACAAGCATTAGGCTATTTTTATCAATTCGTTCATTTCGTCGGTCTATTTTTTTGCATAGAGGGTTTCATCAATCATTTTTCGCTTTATAAAGGGTTCTATTAATCAATCCAGCTTCTCTTTGACCGGCAACAGTCATTGACTAAAGAATTCCTAATGAACGTTTTGTCGTGTAGGCCTACGAGTTGTGTGTAGACCAGTTGTCGTAGACGAGTTGTCGTAGACGAGTTGTCGTAGACCAGTTGTCGTAGACGAATTGTCCGGAGACCACTTGTCGTTAGACGAGTTGTCGGTAGACGAGTTGTCGTGACACCGGTTTAATGCGGTGCCGAAGTCGACTTGTGAATTGAATAGGCTGCCAGCAATATAACACTGGACAACAAATTTTTACAAAAGTCATGTTACTGAAATGAAATTAGTCAGTTCTTATCAATTTTTATGTGCTGAACACGAATATGACAGTGAAATTGCTTAATTGGCTCTAGTTTTTTTGTAATCTCAAATGAAGTAATTTTATATCGCACAATGCATTCCAATAGTGACACACTTACGGTTAATATTTGTAAAACCCAGGTCATAGACTAGCTCTTAGATTTTTTGCCTGTCTCTTGTACAGCTGTTCGGGAGCATCTCTGCGGAGTGTCCAGCAGTAGTCAGGCAACATTGTAGTGGACCATTTCCCCTGGTACCTTTGCTCCATTGTTGCGATATCTTGATGAAAGCGTTCGCCATGTTCGTCACTAACCATATACCACAGTTGTCAGGGAAGAAATCCAGATGGGAGTGAAGGAAATGCATCTTCAGCGACATATTGCAGCGAAATTTCTGGTACTGCTTGAGCATGTCTTCTACTAGTTCCTTGTATTTTTCTGCCCTAACATTCCCCAGAAAGTCTGTAGACACTAGACGAAAAGCATTCCATGCTTATTTCGCATCACCCTCCAGCAAGTTGTTGAAGCGGTCATCTTTGAAAAGTTTTCTAATCTGAGGACCCACGAAAACTCCCTCTTTAATCTTTGCTTCGCTGAGTCGAGGGAATTTTTCATGCAGGTATCGGAAAGCTGGCGAAGTGCGGTCCATGGCTTTCACGAAGTTCTTCACCAAACCTAGTTTGATGTGAAGGGGTGGTAGTAGGATTTTGTGAGCCTCGACCAGAGCTGGGTGCTGGATATTCTTCTATCCAACTGCCATGTTTTGTCTGGGAGTCCATTCCTTCCGCACGTATAGTGCAACTCTCTTGCCCGACTATCCCACTCACACAAGAAACACATATATTTTGTATATCCTTGCTGCAGTCCCATTAAAATGGCAACTACCTTCAAATCACCGCACAGGTGCCATTTGTACCTGTTATAGTCAATGTAATGCAGTAGCTGTTTTAGATTATCGTATGTCTCTTTCATGTGGACAGCATGCGCTAATGGAATAGATGGAAGACGGTTTCCATTGTGCAAAATCACAGCCTTAAGACTCAGTGTCGAAGAGTCTACAAAGAGTCTCCATTCTTGTGTGTCATGAGTGATCTGTAAGGCATTCATGAGGTCGTCAATATTGGAACAGAATACCAGATTACCTTCCTTCATGAAGAAAGGTTCCAACTGCTGATGGCGCTTTCTATGTGAAGTGATTGTGACATCTTCTTCTAGAAGATTCCATTGTTGGAGTCTTGATCCTAGCAACTCTGCCTTGTTTTTGGATAAGTCCAAATCATGAACAAGGTCATTTAGTTCTTCCTGTGTTATTCTGTGTGGGGTTGATGATGCACCACAGTGAAAATCGGGATCACTGCACGCTGACGGACCAGGAGAAGAACATGTCGGCTCACCCTTGTCCTCATCAGACTGGCTGCACTTTTACATTGCATCAGAAAATGACGTAATAAAAAAATCAACTGTGCATGATGTGTCCATGATGGGATTATGCAATGAGGTGGAATATTACATCATTCCATAGGCGCAACCACCCTATGGGACCCACGGGACGCGTCCCCCCAACTTTTGAGTGGTCCCCTAACTTTATTATTATGGTCCCCCAACTTTTAGGACGTGATTCATTATGGTCCCCTCCAACTTTTAGGACCTGATTGCACCTATGCATCATTCTAGACTTATTTAGGATATTGTCGCATTTCTATTGCATAAATTTACATGGTGAAACATAAGAAATGAATTATATGAAATATTTTCAAAACTAGAGCCAATAAAAACTTTTTATGGTTATATTCGTGTTCAGCACACCAAGATGCTACACATTATGGCCTTTTCCAGTCAGTAACGATTTCTATGTTGAACAGTGTAATCACTAATCCAAACTTAAGGTAAGTTAACCTACTTAGGCTACCATCCAACACAGTGCATAAACTGCGTCTTTGGCTGCTTATAATTTATTAAAGTATACACTTATTAGCTATCTGTGCACTGAAAATATTCACGCAAACATTGGCACTCCGGTTTCACGTTGCATCCTTGGATGCGCTCCGCCGCTTCAGTTTACCGGGGCGATTTCAGCCGTCCTGTGCCCGACGTTGGTGGGCGACTGGTTTTTAGCTCCACCATAATTGTAATTGTAATTGTAATTGCAATTGTAATCGTACATTTATATAGCGCCACTTCAAAAGAACTCCTCAGAGGCGCTCCCGACCTGACACCAAACCACAATCAAAGAGAATGATTTTCAAACACTTGCGGAAAGGGGGCAAAGAAAGACAAAGACGTTCATTGCGGAGACTAATAGATAACTTATTTCAGAAAGACGGACCAACCATAGCAAAGCTTCTATGTGGGGTAACCATAAAGGGGAACACTTAATTCTACGGGCTTCCTTGGCTGCTAAACGACGCCGTGAGTAGGACACTTGAAGGTGCGCTATGCAATTTCATAGAATGAAATGATTGAGAGTATGTATACGTCAGGGCTTAAAGTGTGCCAGGACGGTCATGGACTGCGTCCTGGCTTTTATTTTTGAGGCTGGACGCCGTCCTATCACTTATTTGGTCAGCACTGCCAGGACGGTTGTCCATGACTGCATGGACGGCGTCCATGCAGTTACGGACGGCCGTCCATGACTGCATGGACGACCGTCCAGACAGCCATAGACGGCAGTGCATGGCAACAGGTTTCTATAGGAAGTTGAGTTTTATGCCCAAATATTTCACAAATATTTCAGATATATCATTTTAGATTTCTAGAGTGTTATCCATTGTCTATCCATAATGAGCAATTTTGATTAAGATGACGTCTTAAAATACCACCATTGCAGTGAGGAAATTCAAACATGCAAACAACGTGGAGAGGACATTTATTGAACTCGTAAACTGTGTCTTTCATCAATGAAATTATGAGAAATTTGTTACCATTACGGTTTGAAGATTTAACAAAAATTTTAAACAGCTGAAGAGACACTTTTGAAGCCATACACCACGACTATCGGCCGTTTAGTTAAAATGACAACCTAAAATTCTATTATTGCAATCAATGCAATGTGGAAATCCGTCAAATTTGAACAATGGGGAGAAAACATTTCTTGAACTCTGAAACCATGTCTTTCAGCAACGAAATTATGAGGGATTTTGCAGTCAAGAAATTTGACAGATTTAAACAATAGCAGGACTCTGCAGGAGACACTTTTGAAGTCGAAAACCACGACTATCAGCACTGAAATGATGAGAATTATCGTCATAATGACAGTCTAAAATGCTACCATTGCAGCGTGCAAATTCAAAAACATTTCGATATGTGGGGAGGTGCTATCTCCTCCACCAAAACCTCTCCCTCTGCTCAGTGGCTCAACACTAAGCAATGGTCGCAAAATACAATAAGAATAAGTTAAGCCTTCATAGAATTTGTTCTAAAAATTAGGAAATCACACATATTGAGTGGGCTGAGTCCGTAAAAAAACCTAAATACGACATGCCCTTTGAGTTTCCTATACGGTACCCATACGACGGCATACTTAGTAGGGTGCTCCAAAAAAATAAAAGTTGAAAATTCTTAGCTCCCCGGTTATTTTCCCATGCGTCTCATTAAGATGAGTCTGAAAAACCAAATTTGAGGATTCTATATTAAGGTTAAGCCTTGCCACCAGCACGATGAAGTTTAACAATAACGGCTATTTTTCGGTTGAAAATACAAATTGCAGGTATGTAAGTATATATGATAAAACCAGTGTGTGTTTATGATTTATTGGTTAGAACATGACCCTAATATCAACAGACAAATGTAACTCTCTCCACAAACTGCTACTGCAATTCCACTCCCACTCCCACAGACCTATACAGATCTTACATTGTTATAGGTATGTATACAGTTTCAAGTTTCCTCGGTGCTTAAAATCTCGGAATCTGTGTCGATGAGATTTAACCACCTGTAGAGTAGACTATCGTTGATATTCATCCTTTATGACTGTATTTATAAAGTATTTTTTATTAGTTTCGTCGCTTTTTCCATTCACGAACAAACTTTAATAGGCATATAGGCTAGTAGCGCTGCCTGCTGGAAATTGCCAAAAGCTTGCCACTGTGCTGGTAGTATAGTCTAAGCTGAGCCAATAACTTTCAATATTATGTAGGTGGAACAATAAGCACTGACCTTTTGGTAATCAAATGAATCAGTTTTGAGGATGCATTCAACTGCGGAAATAGCTTACCCGGTACTGAAATGGGGTTTCCAGTGGTTCTGTTTGTCAGTGAGACAGTGAGTCAGAAGTTGGTGAGCGATTTGTGGATGTTTGGATGCATAAACCAAGTTCAAAATCAATGTGATTGGCACAATTTCTTCTGCAATATATCATAAATGTCTAAGGACAGTAACTGCAGCTCCTGCAACATTTGAATCAGTCGTGTTGAGATCAATCCAGAACTGCAGACCATCTAAAGATGCATCCGCAGCAGACACCGCTAAGAGCCAAGCCTTGACAAAAACAAGGCATTGAACGTGCAAACACGACTCTACAAAAGTTTTATCTTGGCCGTGATGTTCTTCTTTCGTTGTTCGACAACCCCAAACTTATTTAATTGCTTTTCCCTGCTTTTCACTGCTTCTGGAATCGTTCTAGTAACATGAACATTTGGATCGTTCTCAGATAAACGAGCAAACGCAGAACATCTCCATTTAAAGAAATTCCGTTGTCTGACAATGGGATAATTGCCCCTTCCCAACAAGCCATATAGCTTGTAATCACTTCCCAAAAATAGTTTATCCATGTTCACTAAGCAATCTAAGACACACCCGGTCAGTGCTAGAATTTCCTGATTTGGGATTCAGCACCATAGTCTTTCTTAAGATTCTCAGTAAAGTCTTCATTGCACAACGCAACTCCACATAATTCAACGTCTGACTCCCATGCAGTTATTTTTCTACAATTCTCATACTACACCCAGTGCATCTAAGATTTATCATAATAAATATCGTCAGGAACATATAAAAGCTTGTAAAAGAAGTTAATCATCGTGAAATAATTAAGTTTTCCCACCAATTCCCATCATGGTTTCAAAATTGCCGATTTTTAAGAAAATTCCTATGTATTTTCGTATTGTAAAGTTTTTATGCCGGTGGCAAGGCTTAACCTTTTTCAATTGGTCTGAAAATTGGTACAGTTGATCAAAATGATAAATGGAATGGGAAAATTGCCAGGGAGCAGTACTTTTAGAAACTTTTTGAAAATGCATCATAATCTGGAGCACCCTAATATTACTTAGCCTACAAACTTGTTATTGGCCTAAACTTTTAACTGTTGTGATTGCAGTAAAGACAAAACCTTTATCTTCTACAATAAAACTTTGACTTTTATTGTTATCCTGGTTGCTTGCGACTCTGAAAAACAACTTGTTCTTGAAGTTTTCATGACTTTATCGTTCATAAAATAGCTTGCAAACAAGGGCCGAAAAAGGGTTCCAGTTGAGGTCGACGCAGCTAAAAATGCGTTGGTCGCTGGGGCTGGGGCTTCGTGCCTTCGACACTCGCAGCTTCGCGCCTTCGGCGCTTGCAATATGAGCACCCTTTAAGAAAATATTTCTTATGCACCTCTGGGAGGGAGGAATGACTCAGGGCTTCAGCCCCCCTAAACCTGAAATCCTGGCGCCGCCACTGACGACCAATGTAGTCTCCGTATACAATACAGCGTCCTGGCACTTCTTTTTTTACACTTTAAGCACTGGTATACGTGCATGCGGAATATGCACCCATAATTATAGGACTATGTGATAAGCCGCAGAATATGCAGCATATGATTGTTGATCGTCCATAAAGTAAAGCAGTACAATCAGGATATATAATTATTTTATCTTAATGCGGATGTTGAAGTCGGGGAATTACCTATCATGTGTAAGAAGCCTCGTTCAGTTCACCATCTATATAATATGTTTTACCTGATGCCATTTTGCTAAAGAGTAGTAGACTAGTTGATTGCCGTTCAGGGTTCTTTGTCAATCGAGTCTTCAGCGCATAGTCGTATAAAGAGTAGGCTACAATCATGCAGACATGAGTTTTGTCATGGCATATTATCCCGTAACGTTGGTGGTCATACTGATAGCGTATGCAACAATCTTTCCAGTGAACGGACAGTGCACTGTACAGGGCTGCGACAATGGAGACCAATTTTTCGGTATCTTAGCCGAGATACATAAGCTGAGGGTTGATCTATTTGATCAGCTAAACAAACAGGTTCAAGGTCTTCGCGAACTTAACGCATCGATTCAAGAACTGAAAGGTCAGCACGGTATCGTTGTGACAAGCCTTCAAGTCGTTCAAAAGGTTCTTAATATATCGTTTGAAGAAATGAAAAGTGACCACACCACTGTTAAAAATATGAGTTTTCAAGCGGTTCACAGATGTCTCCAGGAAGTCCAAATAAAGCAAAGTCAAAGTATTCATGGGCTTCTTAATGAATCATTTCAAGAAATGAAAGGTCAACATGGTGTCGTTATGACAAGCCTTCAAGTCGTTCACAAGGTTCTTAATACATCTTTTGAAGAAATGAGAAGTCAGCTTGACACTCTTAATATTAGTTTTCAAGCGGTTGACAGATGTCCCTTGGAGCAGGATATCTGCAGGGAGCAACTTCAAAGTATGCAAGACGCTTTTAATGAATCATTTCAAGAAATGAAAAATCAGCATGACGCCATTGTGACAAGTCTTCAAGCGGTTGACCGGCGTCTCGAGGAGCACGACATCTCGATCCGTAACCAAACTCAGAACTCTCTCGAGGAAAATGACATCTCTACCAGGAACCAAACTCGGAAAGTGTGGAACTTCACAAATGGTTAAGTGAAACACGTCAAACATTCTGGTTACTATCATTGTTTTTATAAAACCGAGCATTCTCTAAACTGTTCCAACATAAGTGTATCTGTTACTACCATAGATGTAAAAAACGATGGAAACGGAATAAAAAACGGTAAAAAACGTCGTTTTTTTCGAAAAAATTAAAAACGACAAAAAAACGATAAAAAACGGATACGGTAAATTATTTGACTTTACTACATCTAAAAACGCATTTTAACCTTGAAAACATTGATTAGGAACTTACTACACGCAGGCTATCTCTTAAATGATGATGTTAAACGATGAAATAATGACTTTAGTTAGCTGAATCCTTGATAGTTGGCGGAAAACATAAGGAATTTCAGAAAAAAATTAAATTAAGAAAAATAATAACAGAAAGTAAATGAATAAATAAAGTGAAATAAAAAATAAAAACCGATAAAAAACGATGGGAAAAATAAAAAACGAAAAAAACGACGTTTTTTGGGAGAGAATAAAAAACGAAAAAAACGTTTTTTACAACTATGGTTACTACACTTGTGTGGCGGTGCCTTCTTGGTTGCGCTCCATCATACTTGTCTGATCATCGTCGAACTGTCTCTGGCCTCGCAGCCCGTCGAGCTCTTCGCTCTTCGGCAACGGGGAGATTTTGGCGGCGCGAGTTCGCACTTTTTGTCAGACTACCTTTTCTATTGTGGATATGAACATAGTCGAATCCATTATCCTTGCCACTGATATATCTGACCATTTACCAATCTTAGTTAAGTTTGACCTCCAACGCTCCTCGCTTAATAATTCTTCTTTTGGGGATTCTAGGAACTTTAATGAAGAAAATAAGAAAAACTTTCGTGAACTACTTTCTGGACAGGACTGGACTGCCGTTACAGAGCAATGTAATAACGGCGATGTTAATGGGGCGTACAATGCATTCATTACACAGTATAAAAGTGTTTATGACAAATCCTTTCCAGTAAGTGCAAGGAAGATTCGAAGTAAACAAACTATAAAAAAATCCCTGGATGACGCGGGGCCTACTTAAATCTAGTAAAAAGAAGGATCAATTGTATCTGAAATTTATCAAAAATCCGACTGAAGTTAACAGAAATAAATTTGTGGTGTACCGGAATAAATTTAAAACATTTAGAATAAAAGCCGAAAAATATTATTATGCCACTGAATTTGACAAGTACTGTATAAAGGCGATCTTAAAAAAACTTGGAGCCTAATAAGGTCGATAACTAATATGGGACCACGCGATACAACCATAGAATCGCTAAATGTCAACGGTGCTAAGATTGAAGATGCTGAAGCCATAGCTAATAGACTAAATAATTATTTTGTGAGCATTGCCCAAGTTTTAGACGACAAAATACCCGACTCTTCAGATTCATTTATGAAATATATGAAGCCCCCTCCATTGAGGCCCTTTGGTTTAATTTCAACTTCGTCTAGTGAGGTTTTGAACCTAAGTCATAGTCATACTACACACAGTAAGGGTATGGACGACATTGACCCGTGTATCGCGGGTCCTAATATTGATTGCATTGCCCAGCCTTTGGCAGAACTGATTAACTGCTCTTTCACTACAGGCATCTTCCCGCACCCATTAAAAATTGCAAAGGTCATTCCTGTCTATAAAAAAGGCGAAAAAGACAACTTGACCAATTATCGTCCGATTTCTATCCTTCCTTACTTTTCTAAAATATTTGAGAAAACAATGTATAGTAGACTATATGAATTTGTAATAAAAACCGACATACTTTTCCCGTCGCAGCACGGCTTTCAATCGGGTCACTCCCCATATATGTCCCTGTTATCTATGCAAGATAGAATCTCCAATGCTATAGATAATGATGAATTCTCCTTCGGTTTTTTTTGACTTGGCGAAAGCATTTGACACTGTAAATCATAAAATCCTTCTACATAAATTATAAACTTATGGTAGGCCTATACGTGGTTTACAACTCAGTTGGTTTGCCAGTTATTTGGATGGACGTCAGCAATGTGTTGAAAATAACGGCAAACGCTCCACTTTAAAAAAGATCCTATTATGGTGTCCCACAAGGATCCAATCTAGGACAACTGTTGTTTCTTCTCTATATCAACGATCGCCCGAACGTCTCCAGCCGCTTGTTCTTCATCCTTTTTGCAGATGATACGAACGTGTTTTATTCGCACTCTTGCATACATACGCTATTTCAAATCATAAACGTGGAACTTGAACTCGTTGCCGATTGGTTTAAAGCTAACAGATTGTCATTAAACTTGGGAAAAACTAACTATATCCTGTTTAAATCACATAGGAAAAAAACCCTGTTGGAGAATTCAAATTACAAATTAACGGCATAACTCTCACTTCTGTAAAATCTACTAAATTTCTAGGAGTCTACGTTGATAGCCATTTAACATGGAATAATTATATTGCCCATGTCGCTTCAAAAATAGCAAAAAATTTCGGAGTAATGGCTCGAACTGCTTACATTCTACCATCTAGTATTAGGATTAAACTTTACTATTCTTTAGTACATCCATATCTCTCTTATTGTAACATGGTGTGGGCTTCTACTTATGTCTCAAGATTACATAGAGTTAATATTTTGCAAAAAAAAACAGCAGTTCGTCTTATTGTGGGAGCTCCATATGGCTCTCACACTGCTCGCATATTCTTCAATCTTAAAAATTTAAAACTCGACCAGATAAGAACTTTCAAAATAGGAGAATTTATGTACCGGTTTGACCGAAGCTTCCTGCCATCCTTATACAAAAATTATTTTCAGCTCTCATCTCAGGTTCATTATCATTTTACAAGATACTCTTTCTCGTATCGCCGTACTTATGCTCGCACTAACACTCGCTCTTTTTCTATTTAATCTACTGGGATCACCACTTGGGAAAAAATTCCAAAGGAAATACGATTGTGCCCTAGTGTTTGGGCTTTTAAGAAGAAATTTAGCGCCTTTATTATAGAAGGTATACTACCTAATAAACGTAGAACGCTGTTCGCTCATTGTATGCATTGCAGTAGGTCTCTGTTCTGTAGTTAAGCTTTTTTTATTTGTTCATAATTGTTTATGTCTCAACAACGTTGAGCTTTTCAGTTTACATTTTTTGTGTGTGTTTGTTTCTCCTCCGTCTCTCAGCATAAGTTGCTTGATTCTGTTTTGTCAGTTTTGTTAATCACAGTGTTGATTTTTTGCACGATTTCGTCATGGCCACCTCACATCGTCAATTCATTATATTAGTTGGTGTCCCTAGACAGCGGGATTATTTTATCCCTTTAGGGCCCCCTTTTTGTAACCAATGTTCAAGATGTGTTAACCTGTTATACTTCGGTTGCAAATAAAACATTTGATTGATTGATTGATTGATTGGTTGATATCACCATCTGGAAAGGATTGCAGTTGTAACGTGCAGACATATTAACGATTGATGGCTAGGCTAAATGACCCTGCTTTCTATAAACCGCTCAAATCCTCCTCTTTGTTTGTGGTTGAGCTGGGAGCACCTCTGAGCGGGTCTCTTGAAGTGACGCTATGTAAGTCCTCGAAATGAATGAATTAATTTGTCACAGTGAAACATTTTTGCGTTTCAAATTCGTCTGCGCGTTTATATTATTTCCAGCACCTTAGAACGGTATTATTCCGGTGGCTATACGACACCTTCCTAACTGATTTTAGTTTCACCAAACTGCTAGCTTGGGTCAGGAGTGCCTCTGATAAGGAATCTTTAAGGGCGCTGTGCAAATTTCGACTGGTATTTTGGCCGTTTACCAAATTCAATCCAGTTTCAGCGTTGCGGTTAAGCTAAACGGTGAGAAAGTATTTAAATCTATTAATATTGGAATTCAGCATTTATTTTATTTTGTTCAACGACATTTTTTGGCAAAACCACGTCAATTAGTGTGTTATTTGTTGCGTGTAATGTACCACTGTTGAAAGATATTGGCCAGTTGAGGCCCAACATAAACTCAGTGAATTTAGTTATTAGGGTGCAAGCTTCTTTGCACTGCAGATAAAATAATGTCAGAAGTGGGTAATGAAGTGTGCCTACCTGTGCTATTCTAGGCAACTGTGATCCTGCGTCTGATGTGTGTGATTGTTCTGACATAAAAGCAAGTGGACAAAATCGAAGTGGCGTCTACGTGGTATGCGTTGGACATCAACTCAATCGAACTTGTACTTCTGCGTTTTGTGATATGGAGACTGCCAATCGTGCATCGCTGGTTTGTGTTTCACCATTGAAATTTAGCATTAGGCCTACATTACAGTAACAGGCCTATACGGTGTCACATTATGATAAACATCTTAACAGCAAGATGATTGAATGGCAATAATATTTTATTCATTCACTCATTCAGGTATTTATATAGCGCATCTACAAGGAAACTACTCAGTGGTGCTCCCGACTCAAACATGGCCAAACAAACAAATTTCTGGCCTTCAATGTATGTGTCGGTTGGACTGAAGATATAAGAAAAAAGTCATTGAGAGGCATATCAGAGAACAGGTCGAGTTACATGGCAACCCATTTGGTTTCAGATTAGGGAGAGGGCGATAGGTAGGTCTATACAATGAATGCAGTGTCTATACTGAGACAGGCACAAGAAAAGGTATTAAAAGCAAACAACCAAAAATACTGGGCCATCATGGATATGGAAAACTGTCAAACAGAAATAAACATAGCCTAAGCCTGCTTAATGGATTCTTGTGGATTCAACGTTTGGTTGTCGAAACAGAATGGAATAAAGCACTTAAACTGTACATTTGCACTGCTTTCTTTTATTAAACTCGCTGCGACATGTCAACATGTTCCATCAACTACCGAATGTGATTGATTTCTAGTGTGAAGCAGTTTGGAACAATGTAAGCCCCTATTATAGCAATGTATAGCATTCTTTCAACCGTTGACAGGTTTTTCAGAGGCGCAAAGATGGCAGTGTAAATTTTAACCGGACGTGGGCAGAGTATAGAGCAGGATTTGGAAATCGAAATGGCGAATTCTGGCTTGGTAAGATAATAATGAACTTTCTGTGCATTTATCTCGCCAAGGGCGCGCGTCGATAGAACGTTTGCACATTTAAGATAGGTTAGTGGAGAACTGGAGGTAGCGCGCAAGGCTTGTTCAAATAGTTGCTGTTTTATTATTTTTAACCAGAAAAGTATGACCTTTGTGCACAGTTTAAGCATCACATGGGTAGCACTAGAAAAAAAGTTTTCTGATGAATTAGCAGCTGGCACCCTTGCACTCTACACGGACGTTGTGTTTTGTTGCTCTCAAGTAGCAGTGGGCTGTGGCACACAGGCCTGTGCCTATATTCCCCTATAATCATATTCTATAGTTCAGGTTGTAGTGAGTAACAATAAAATTATGGAATGGGTTCCAGAGCATCAGCTGCACTCTACTAATAAAATATATATTCACTTCACCGATAGATAGGCTACCTGTAGCTTTGCAAGATGCAGATTTAATCATGGCTATACTAAAATGCGTTGAACTTAGTTCTGGTATTTTGTGTCAATATTAATATTTGTAAGAATACGAGGTAAGTTTGAGTCCTACGAAAGGGAAAGGGGCAACATGAAAATTAAAAGGCCTCATTATTTCGTTACATGCATTTTTCGCCCAGGTTAGCCTCAAGCTCAGAATATGTTTTTAGGGAACGAAATGCTTTATCTTCTAACATCAGAATATTTTTTAGGGAACGAAATGCTTTATCTTCTTACATCGAAACGTGCGTACAAACTGCGAGTTGACTTGGAAGACTGGGAAGGAGAGAAGCGCTATGCAGAATATTCGAACTTTTCCATTAGTTCGCCGACCAATAATTACAGGCTAAGAGTCGGCGGATATTCTGGAAGTGCAGGTAAAATTTTCAAATTCTCAACAGCTTTGAAGATACGAGGACAAAATGCCATAGAAGAAAAGAAGCAATATTAAGACACGGGATATAAAGTAGAAAATAAGAATGATGATGATGACGATGACGATGGGGGATGATGACGACGACGACGACGATGACGACGACGACGACGATGATGATGATGATGATGATGATGATGATGATGATGATGATGATGATGATGATGATGATGATGATGATGATGATGATGATGATGATGATAAGAATGAGGAGGAGGAAGATGAAAGATGAAATAGAAGCTTGAAAGGAAATGGGATGCCGATAATTATAAGAATAGGGTATGATGACAATACGTTTTAGCAGAATGAGCTTAATGATAAATATAGCCTAGTGATGATTTATAACGTGGACGACAATAATGACAATTCATGAATACTTAAAAAAGAAACCGATGATGACGTTAAAGATAAAGTGGAAGATAAAAAGAAGAATCGTAATAATAGAAATGGAGGAAAACTAAATATCTATCCCCAAACATTGCTTAATCTGGTTAAAATAGGCCTAATGTCCTGAATTCTTAACTGAACTGATCTCCGCAAAAACTTCTTTTTGCAGAAACTTGTCAAAATAAATTTCGTGACACTCTTTTCCAGATTCATTCGTAGCATATTATTATAAATCCACAGAGCCGTTTTAAGGCCAAGGCACGCGAGGCACGTGCCTACGGCCCCGCGCGACAGGGGCCCGCGGCGACCCAAAATACTACACCGCATTACAAATTAGCAACATAATTATTATACGAGTTTTAACGTACATGCAGATCTACATGTATGTTAAGCTATTCTATATCTGAGACTGAGAGATTGAGTCGGAAATCGAGTTACGTTCAGGCATCTCCCGGGTTGGGGGGAACTTCACCCAGAAAATAAGGACTAGGCCTACTCGGTACCCAAAACATTTGACCACATAATAATAGTTTTAATTGCTGTTTACATTAGGCTATTGTATTACACGAACTCTAGTAACATATGATTATGATGATAAAACCTACTAATAAAACATATGATAGCATAATAGGCTATTAGGCAACAATGATATTAATGTTAATATTTGTACATGACTATTTTTGCACGACTAATTGACGTCTTTCCATGCTACCTTTCAAATGTCAAACCGCCAATTTAAATTTTCTAAATATTTTGTTCCTTGAACACTTAGTAGGCTAAAACAGTATCATTACTATACGCGGCGTCCCGATTTTGGAAGTTCTTTCTTAGTTTGTGTAACATCTGTAACGATACAGATAAATGTGTCCTGGGTCAGCAATGCATGGCCTTTTTTAGCAACGGGAAAAGGCCTATGCTAATTCCTGTGAAAGAAAGAATGGCTTACGTAATTACAAACCTGTATGCAGTTATTCCTTATAGTGTAATGGTCCAGAAGCAGCATAACTGAGCTGCTGAACTTGATATGTAGAGAAATTCTTATTGTAATAATAATTATACCTATTGGAATTTTCAATCACTCTTTTGTTATAAGCACTGAAATAATGGAGTACCTTTTATTAAGATCTCGGCTTACAATGCTTCCGTTACAATGTGGAAATTGAAAAAGAAATTATAGTAATGGCAAGAATATTTATTGAAGTCTTAGGCTAGGCCTACAGTGCCGCCTACTCATGCTATAACCCTACAATAGTTGATTAATTTTGCTAGGATGCAGCTTAAAATGCGCTGTCAATGAAATGCGTAAATTTAAAAATTTCTGGTGGGGAGGGCAAATTTCCTCCCCATATTTCCCCTTTCGACGCTACACGTCTCCGCAATCGACCGGCAAATACCCGTTTTCAGTTCCCAGAAACCTTGATTTCCCACCATATAAGGGACTAGATTGGACTCATAGCTACGTTTAGGGTTAGGGTTTGTGCCTAGGGCCCCAAAACTCCTTAAAACGGCCCTGTAAATCCAAAATATACGCAAAATCTGATTTGATGGCGAACAATTTTTTGCTCTCCCGGTCAGACTGCCATCAACTACGCTGTCCAAAATGTGCGCAAACTACCTCAGCTGTTTCATGTTTCGATCTTTCACTTGAAAAATGCCGCATCGGGGAAGATCGGATTACATTAAAGATCAGTAGGCCCTATTTGAAAGTTTCTATTGTATATTGCAGGCGACCGTCTGGGTTACAACACCGATAAAAACAATTCACCACCTCTTTGTCCAATCGTTGTCATTATTTTTTTCCTTTTCCAGATTAATTCATTCATTCATTTTCCTTGTGTTTCTGCGCTTAGAGAGGCTTTTATTATTGATCATACTTCGAGAGGCACTTGATAGATGTCCAGATCAATCAATCAATCAATTTTTTTATTGGTCCGTAAGTATCAAACATACTAGGATATAAGGCAGAAAAAGTTACATAAAGCATAACAAGTATCACAAATTAATCAGGCAATAATAGAGGTGAGAACTAATTAGTTAACGCAAATAATAAAACCTTTGGCCTAGATTGGAAATACCCCCAGGAATATAATTATAAGCAGAGCTTATTTAAGCCCAGTGGCTATAGAATTGAGTGATACCAGTGTGAACAGTTAGCCATAAACCTGGAGTGCGTTACAGAGAACTCTAAAGTACAGATACGATGCGATACAATAATTATTATGCGTAACATCAGTTTACTGATCTCACCTAGAGATTACCTTCAAACTCGTTTATTTACGAGATGCGATCCGCGTTGACCGGGACCCAAGCCACGGCTGCTGTGGACCACTGGACCAGATAGGGAAGACAGGGGATGGGGTCGTTAGCACGGAAATTACTCCGGATTGGTATTTGTAGACAGAGGTACAGAGTAGCGTGATGATTGTTGATGGTGAGATGATTGTTGATGGTGAAGGAAATACACTGAGGCAGGTGAAGACCTTCAAATATCTAGGGTCGGTAATGAATGCCAAAGGAGGATGTGAACAGGATGTAAAGAACAGGATAAAAGCAGCTTGGCAGAAATGGAGAGATCTGACATGCGTATTATGTGACCAAAAAATCACGATTCATCTGAAAGGAAAGACATACAGGACAATGATAAGACCGGTGACGATGTATGGAGCAGAGGTCTGGACGCTGAGGTGGAGAGAGGAGGAGCTGCTGGAAAGAACAGAAATGAGGATGTTCAGATGGATACTTGGAGTCTCTTTGAAAGATAAGAGAAGAAACGAAAACATACGAAAAGCAGTTGGAGTAGCCTGTATATCCGATAAAATACGAGAGTCCAGACTGAGGTGGTATGGTCATGTGGAGCGATCGGATGAGGGCAGTAGCATCAAAAGAATCATGCGTGCAGACTGCAGAGGTACAGGGACGCCGCAGCCGTGGGCGACAGAAGAAGTGGTGGATGGATATGATCCAACAGGGCATGGAATTTCTTGATCTGAGAAAGGAAGACGCCGGAGACAGAACAACATGGAGACAAAGGATCCGAGTGGCTGACCCCTCCACAGCGAGGGATTAATCCTAGCCAGAAGGAAAAGAAGAAGAAGAAGAAGGACAGAGTAGCGGAGAGAAACATAGACAAACAGAGACACATAGAGACAGGCTTGCTTGCTGATTGACTGACTGTCTTATGCTGATGATGATGATGATGATGATGCCATTCATGTAGTAGGCTCTTCGTGTATTCATGTAGTTTTACACTGATTATTTTATTGTTCGTCTCTGTCCTCCCTAGTTGTAGGTTGGGTTTTCTCGTGTGTAGATATCCGTATGACTGTAGTCTAATACTATTATCATCGGCGAAGATCAGATTAAAGATCGGTATTTTGAAAGTTTCCATTGTAGCTTACATTGCAGGCGATGGTCTGGGTTACAACAGCGAACAACAATTCACCACCATCGATATGGACAACGATGAATAGGGAGACAACAGTACTGTGCTCGGCTGTATGGCGGAGGATGGTGGTACGGCAGTGGCTGTTTTGTGGCAAATCTTAATGGCATCTATCTTCAACGATATGACACTGCGAACAGTGCAATGGGGATTCAGTGGTATTATTGGCGAAATAGCTTTACTTATCCATTAAAGTCAGCCGAAGTGAAACTTGTTCCATTTGCTTAGAACGAATGCTGCATAGCAAGGATCATCCTCTGTGTTTTGCACTCCCAATAGGTCTACTTGTAATTCTTACTCAGTTCCTGTAGTTTTACAGTAGCTTACAGCTAAGTAGGCCTAGCCTATATGAAAGTTTCCAATGTGAATTGCAGGCGATGGTCTGGCTTACAACAACGAGAAACCATTCACCACCATCGACAGAGACAACGATGAATATGGAGACAACTGTGCTCGGCAGTTTGGCGGAGGGTGGTGGTACGGGAGTGGCTGTTTTATGGCAAATCTCAATGGCATCTATCATCAGCGATATGTTACTGTGAATCATGCAATGGGGATTCAGTGGTATTATTGGCGACAAATCTGGACTTATTCATTAAAGGCAGCCGAAATGAAACTTGTTCCGGTTGCTTAGCACAAATGCTGCATGCCATGAATCATCCTTTGTGTTTTGCACGACCAATTCATGTAATTTTTATTCATTTCCTGTAGTTTCGCCTTATAAGATTTCTATAGCGCCGTTTTTGGTAAACTAACCATAGTATGGTTATTGTTTTCCTTTGTCTCATTTAACAATGACCTTACTGTCTTTTGTCAAAGTGCAGGATTTTTCCTCAGTACTGTCATGTGTCCATTTATATAAGTATGATGCAATTGTAATCGCACGTTGTTGCCTAACCTAATATCTATTATGGACTCCGTTTCATTCGAAGAAACGCTAGACAAGAGCTTTTTTGTTAGACGATGGCTGCAAATTTTATTCCGCTTTTCTAGTCGGAATAAATACATCGGCCTATGGTCAGTTACAGTAAATGGAAATGATGATCGAATGAATAATTAATTAAGTCAAGATAGAGCAGTAGCTTGGCTTTTACACTGTTTATTTTGCTTATAGGCCTACGTGTGCATTGATTGTCAATTAAGCCTACTATAATTTTTTTTACCGCTTTCTTAATTTTGCTTTCTTATTCTGTTTTTTTACTATGGGCATTAGGCCTACTATATTGCGCTTGTGATTCAATTTGATCTTCATGTTGGTTAGATCTACATGTATATAGTTTTGTTCTGATTATTTTGCTGTGTAAACGGTTAATTATTTGCTAGTATGAAAATGTCTTTGCTTTAACACAGCGCATTGTTGATTAGGACATTGGAACGGCGACTGAATGTCAATATTATTGTGTAGTCCTACTAGAGTTCAGGTTGATATAAGCTTATAGCTTTTCCCGGCTTCCTGTTTCGCAGGGATTGCTCTGTATCCGCTATCATCTGTTCTAACTTCTTATGTTATATTTTCTTTCTCTGGTACAATAATAGGTTTAGAAATACATTAGGCCTAAGTTTAAAACATTTTCACGGAAATTAACCTTAAACGCTTTGCTAATTTATTGACAGACTGTATCCAGAAGTTTTAAAGCAGACGTAATTCGTAGAAAGGGGCTGAATACAATGAATAGGCCATTGTTATTGTCGTAATGTCTTTAGTGACGAGCGGCTTTGCCTTACCAATTACAATGTACACTGTCAGTGCACCTCACGCCGCCGCTGATAACTGCATGATGAAGAAAATTGGTTGAAGCAGTTTTATATCGCTTCACCAGACTCACGGCTTGATTGCTCGGTCGCTTTTCAGTCACTGCACCGGAGAAGGCCTTTCACTTTCCACGAGGTTCTGTTTTCAACACAAACAGTACAAGAACCAGACTGTGTCCTAGACCCTTCACCAAATAGGCTGTCTCTCTTTGTCTAAGTTGGTTGACTCTCGTTATAAAATAATTGATCTACATATTATTATCATTGCATCATAGTTTTTGTGCACTCTGAATTTGACTTGTGAATTGAATGGAAAAGCAGTAGGCCTATAATCACTATTTTTAAAAATTATTTATCCATCTTAACTCACTTAGGCCTACTATATAACACTTTGCACAAACTGCGATTGATTGCTTATAGTTTAAGGTACATGCATGCTAACAGTCTATACAATGCAAACACTCACGCAAACAAACATCCACGCACTCCTGGTTTCGCAACGCATCCTATTGGTTGGCTCCATGGTATACTTGCTCTGCCGCTCTGTGTCCGACGTTGAAGTGAGACTTGCTTTTTGCTACGCAACGAAAAGGAGCTCTTGGTTCCACGGACTCGTTTGACTGCTAGGCAGCGCCGAACTTTCTCGGATGCAGGTCATTAGGCCCCTATGGATTGATCCCTATTCGGAGATGGGCACATGACTTCTGACCAATGTTTTATAAATCACTCGTATTTTTTAGATTGCCGTGGCTGGGGCTTCGTGCGCTGTGACTAGGTTACTTGAAGGAACGATAATTATAGGCCTAAGTCCATAATAATGACTGAATAAATATAGGCCCTACAATACATACACGCATGTGATAATAATTAGGCAAATCGATGGTCCTATGAAACAAGCCACAGCCGGTGTCACGAAAGAGTATCCCCCGTATTAATTGTATCCCCCCAAATTAAAAAAAGTCGAAAAAACCGCTTCCGCGGGTATTTTTTGGGCAAATAAATTGTCATCTGCTTTGTTTTGAAAAATGACACTAACAGATATGTTTATTTCTACTAGATAATTTGTTTTGCGCTGTTTTTAGAGCACTTAAAACATTTAAAACACTTTAAAACACTCAGAGTCACTAAATAAATTCGAGTTGCCTTTATCTGAGCATTGCTTAGGACACTTAAAACAATTAGAGTCACTTTAAATTTTGATTACAGCATAATTTTTTTATTATGCGCATTTTTCAAAAAAGGGGATAGAATGGTCTATCCCCCCGGATGGTGTAGGCTGGTTAATTCCATCCGGGGGGATAGATTAATTCATCCCCCCGGATAGCTTTCAGGGGGGATACTCCGTTTCGTGTCACCGGCAGCGAAATAATGATTGCTGATCGCCCCATAATTTCCCAACAGTTAAACCATGATGCATTTTATCTGAATGCGGATGTTGAAGCCAGAACGCAAACAGGGAATTATCTATCACTCGTATGAAGGCGTCTTTCCGTTCATCATCTATAATGTTTGTGTTTTTTCCGTTCATCATCAATAATGTTTGTGTTTTTTTCCGTTCATCATCAATAATGTTTGTGGTTTTTCCGTTCATCATCTATAATGTGTGTGTTTTTTTTAGTTAAGTTCACTACATTAATCGTCATCTCATGTTTTTTAGCATACTGTTCAATTCACGATGTCAACCGTCTAGCCATCTGTTAAAATTGCACATGTAAATAGGTGTCCCACTGTCCCTGTTAGCGGGATATTCATCCCTTAGGGCCTTCATTGTTGCCATCCGATTATGTGAAGCATGTTATACTATGTCTATTGCCGTGGCGTAGCCAGGAATTTTTATGGGGGGGTTTTATGGCCGGAAACCCTGCTTTTTTGCTATTTTTCTTTACTTAAATAACCTTTAAAAAACCTTTTTCCGGAGCCAATGGGGGGTTTAACCCCTGAAACCCCCCTTGCCTACGCCACTGGTCTATTGTTTATGGTTGATGGTTGCAATAAATGAAATGAAATGTTTACCGGATGCCATATTTGCCAAAGAGTATAGCAGCTGATTGCCGTGCAGATTTCTTTGCTTGTCGGGGCTTCACTGTATAGTTTTGTCATGAGTGCTCCAAGACGCTCATGCTAAGGAAAATTGTGCTTTTCTTCGGTATGGATTCCAAGAGAAGAACATGTTTGACCCCAATGCAAAGAGTGATCATTAATGAAGCAATGACAGCAACTATGGAACTTAATTCAAAAAGATCAATTGTGTACATTTTAAAAAGTAGACACCTCCAAACTGGGCGTCTTAGGAACCCTATACTACAAGACGCCCATAGTATGGGCATCTTGGAGCAATGGAAATTGACTAAAACAAGTGGCATTGTAATCATGCATTTTTAGACTAAAGCAATAAACTGTATGAAAGAAAACAAATTGAACGAAAGCTAAAAGATCCTAAAGATACAAAGCAATTCAAAACACGAGAAGCAAAAATCCAATCTCATGTTGTAAGTTATTATTGTCATTTCCACTTTAATCACAGACTAGTGACACACGAATTCTTTGGACGTCTCTTTGTCTGTATTATTCTTCATGACACAAACATTTACACTTCCTGCATTCTTCCCATTTCACTGAAGTTTTGGACAAGGGTGAAATAGATTCAATAAACACTGATAAATTTGGATATTGGCTCCGTATTTTTATGAGCAGAAGGTCGTGTCATGGTGGATACCGATTTTTGGCCATTTGCTCATAGTATCAAAGACGCTCATGGGCTTCTTGCAATCTCTATGCTACCCATGTATTCAAGACGACCATGGGTTTCTTGTAATGTTCGAGTCGTTCTCTACTTCTTCTTTTCCTTCAGGCTTGAATTAATCCCTCTCTACGGAGGGGTCAGCCACTCGGATCCTCCTCTTCCACTTTCCTCTGTCTTTGGTGTCTTCATTTTTCAGTTTGAGATGTTTCATGTCCTCCCGTATCGCATCCTCCCATCTCTTCTTTTGTCGTCCCCGACTGCGCCGTCCATAGACATCTGCCTTCATGATTCTTTTAAGGCAGCTGTCTTCCTCTCTTCTCATCACATGACCGTACCATCTCAACCTGGCTTCTCGTATTTTGTCCGAGACACACGCCACTCCAAGTTTCTTTCGGATGTCCTCGTTCCTGTTTCTATCCCTGAGTGAAATTTCCAGCATCCAACGCAGCATTCTCATTTCCGTCCTCTCCAGTAATCCCTCTCCCTTTCTCGTCATCGTCCAAGCCTCTGCCCCATATATCATTACAGGTCTGGCCATTGTTTTATAGGCCTATATCTCTCCTTTAAGTTGTATTGGCATTTTGGCATCACATAGAACTGCAGTCGTTCTCTACTGACGTCATTTTATTTAACGAGGTCAATGTTTAAGGTTCAGGTAAAACCATTAAAACAACTGCAAATGAACACAGAATAAACGTTGAAATGCGCGAATTGGTACTGCGTAAGGCTAAAGAGAAAAGTGTGAAGATTCGTAAATGTATACTTACGCAAAGTGGTGAAAATTTAGAAAATTGATAGGCCTATATCGCATCAATATTTCGAATACTGAAACATTATTGTTATGGGAGGTTCACAAGATGTCGCCGCATGCAATGAGACAACTAAAACACGAATATGTATCTTTTCAACCGTTTTAAAGGGGTGGGCATCTTACTCGCCCTGGGCGTCTTGTAGCACTCTCCCCTACATACAGTCAGCAGGTTCTTTTATAAATATTTGTTATAGGTCAACTTAAAGGAATTCATAGAGTTTACAGAACGGATGCTTAAATATTGACACAAACTTGCAGTTAAAACTCCAACATCCAAAACCGTTGTAGCAAGTTCATATCAGTAGCTTTTGCTCCTGTAGGTCTACAGCTGTCGTTGCAGGAAGTGTGGATATTATCATAAGCGCTATCTTGGAGTTAGTAGGCTAGTGTCATTGTACCATTTTCGGTACTTGTGGGTTTGACGACCCAACAGAAATGAAAGAACTAACGTTGTAGCGTTGTTATCTTTAATAAATCCAACTTCTAGTTTGTCCAGAACCCTTTTAATCGATCCAGCTTCTGCTTAGACAAGAATTTGTTCCATAAATCCCGTTTCTATTTTGTCACTAAATATTTTTCATCAATTTTTCATTGAAAATTAGTCTTCATCAATCCAGCTTCAATTTCAGCAGAATGACTGCACTAACCCTAAAACTAACCCTAACCGACCCTCAAGACGCCTAACCTGAGCCCTAACCGACAATCACGCGATAAATCCCGCTTCTATTTCGCCAGGAAATATTTTTAATCGAATTTATATTTCTGTGGGCTCGTCAAACCCACAAGTAGGCCTACCCCATTTTCTTTTGGTCTACCATTTGCACAACAGTAGAATTTCTGTTCAATTGTTTATCTGATGAATTTCAGAGATAAAAAACTATATTTGACTTCCAAATGGACGTGGTCGGTTATTCGATCGCCTACGAACGCGTTTCAGTGAAGAATTTGCAAATTTAGTCACACGTGACATAGTTTTAATAATCCAGTAGGCCTATAGCCTACGAGTTCTGGATAATTTATGTATCGCAGGTAAAATTGTCTTTAGAGGATCGAATTGAGAAGAAACTTACTTTATCCAAAGTGCAACGAGTAAGTAAGTAATTCGTCGGGCAATTGGCCCTGAAAGAAATAATCACTGATTCTAAGAATATGCATAAGGATGCTTGAATTAAAAAAGAGTAATACGTTGTAGGCCTAATAAGACAGATAGCATATAAAGAAAAGCAATGGAGAGGTAGCAACCACTAAAAATGTTCCCTGTCATAACATCATGTATCAGTTCAAGACAAATTCAGGAAAATACGCCTACGTGTATCTAATCATCTTTATGGCGCTGCAGCCTGATCCCGGGAGTGTTTGCCGATAACGATGTGGGTTCCAATTCTACGCAGGGTTCAAATCGTTGCCATGCTCCATCTGCGGTGACTTTTCTGCTCTTAATTTGGAACTCTTCGAATAAATGCATTCATAGCTACTTTCAAGCGAATATCTGCTAAGAGTGGGACTACACATCAACGACCATTTGTAAACACGCCGCATCCTGTAATCAAATTTCCCCTTGTGACAACCTCCTGCGTTATCATGGAGCCTGTCCAAATGTGCCTGGTAGCCTAAATGCATGTAGGCTACCTTTGCCGATGGTAACTCGATATGCCAGTTAGTAGACTGAACCTTGTGATCGCCTATGCAATGATTTGCTGACGTAAACCTACAGTTTACTATTACAGTATTATCTGTTCATTTTTATCCAGGCATAATGACTTTTTCTTGGTAGTGGCCAGCTTAATTGCTTGCCCCATGACTTCCAAACATAAGTTTCTAATTTCTCTTGTGGGTTTATACAGTAATTAGGTCTACACGGAAGTAGACTATGTGTAGCCTATTCCGTCCTATAGCTTATCATTTAATGTCTGAACTGCATGGCGTCATCTGCATAATGCTTTGTTGCTTCCTTGTGGTTGAATTTTCAAGCCTCTGACTTCAGTCACGAAAAAGAAATCCGCGTTAATTCCGACGAGATCAAATCACCCAAATTATTCTACAATTGAGCCCTCTAGTTCAAAAGCGGTTCAACGACAATTTTGCTGTTTTGAGATAATCGACTTTGAAGTTTTGGCCTACTCTACTTGGTCTAGTTCAAATCGGAACGAAAACGTTTGGGAATGAAAGATTGATATTATAAACTGTAATGGTGCATATAATCGGCATGGATAATGCCGGTAGTAAAAAATAGTGAACTTTGGAGAAAATAGCATTTTTGTAGCGTGGGTCAGTAATGAATTCACAAGAATATTCTTAATTTTTACGTCAAAGTGAATCAACTTGACTTGATCCGTTCATGAACTGAATGTTTTTCAATTTACAATATTGTACATGTGAATCAATCCGACATGATCCACTTAGGCTAATCTCTGAATAAATGTTGAAAAACACATACAAACTCAGTCAGTTTTCAATTATTGTAGGCCTATCTTATAAATATTAATATTGGAAAGCAGAAACGCACAAATATAATTCTAGGTCTGTGGAACAAAACTTTTTTTCCACCTCACAAGTGCAGCTCTGCCACAAAAGTACAGCTCTGCCACGCAAGTAAAGCTCTGCCACAAAAGCACAGCAATGCTACACAAATAATCTCTGCCACACAAGAACATCCCTGCCACACAATTACAGCTCTGCCACACAAGCACGGCTCTTCCACCCAAATACAGCTCTGCCACACAAGTACAGCTCTGCCACACAAGGAACATCTCTGCCACACAAGTATAGCTCTGTCAAACCGTACAGCCCTGCCACACAAGTACCCCCCTGCCACACAAATGCAGCTCTGCCACACAGTACAGTTCTACCAGACAAGTACAGCTTTGCCACACAAGTACAGCTCTGCCACACAGTGCAGATCTGCCACACAAGTATAGCTCTGCCACAAAAGTACATCTCTGCCACACAAGTACAGCTCTGTCACGCAATTACAGCTCTGTCTCACAAGTACAGCTCTGCGACGCAGTACAGCTCTGCGATGCAAGTACAGCTCTGCCACACAAGTACGGCTATGCCAAACAGTATAGCTCTGCCACCCAAGTACAGCTCTGCCACACAGTGCAATTCTGACACACGGTACAGCTCTGCCACAAAAGCACAGTTCTGCCACACAAGTACAGCTCTGCCACACAAGGAGCAGCTCTGCCACACAAGTACGGCTATGCCAAACAGTATAGCTCTGCCACCCAAGTAAGCCCTGCCGCACAAATACATCTCTGCCACACAAGTACAGTTCTGCCACACAAGTACAGCTCTGCCACGCAAGTACAGCTCTGCCACACAAGTACAGCTCTGCCACACAAGTACATCTCTGCCACACAAGTACAGCTCTGTCACGCAATTACAGCTCTGTCTCACAAGTACAGCTCTGCGACGCAGTACAGCTCTGCGATGCAAGTACAGCTCTGCCACACAAGTACGGCTATGCCAAACAGTATAGCTCTGCCACCCAAGTACAGCTCTGCCACACAGTACAATTCTGATACACGGTACAGCTCTGCCACAAAAGCACAGCTCTGCCACACAAGTACAGCTCTGCCACACAAGTACAGCTCTGCCACACAAGGAGCAGCTCTGCCACACAAGTACGGCTATGCCAAACAGTATAGCTCTGCCACCCAAGTAAGCCCTGCCGCACAAATACATCTCTGCCACACAAGTACAGTTCTGCCACACAAGTACAGCTCTGCCACGCAAGTACAGCTCTGCCACACAACTACAGCTCTGCCACGCAAGTACAGCTCTGCCACACAAGTACAGCTCTGCCACACAAGGAGCAGCTCTGCCAAACAAATACGGCTATGCCAAACAGTATAGCTCTGCCACCCAAGTAAGCCCTGCCGCACAAATACAGCTGTGCCACACAGTACAGTTCTGCCACACAAGTACAGCTCTGCCACACAAGTGCAGTTCTGCTACACAAGTACTGCCTTGTCCCACACAAGTACAGCTCTGCCACCCAAAGAACTGCTCTGCCGCACAAGTACAGCTCTGCCAAACAGTACAGATCTGCCACACAAGTACAGCTCTGCCACACAAATACAGTTCTGTCACACAGTACAGCTCTTCCACACAAGTACATCTCTGTCACACAAGTACATCTCTGTCACACAAGAACAGCTCTGCAACACAGGTACAGCTCTGTCACACAAGAACAGCTCTGCAACACAAGTACAGCTCTGCCACACAAGTACAGCTCTACCACACAAGTACATCTCTGCCACACAAGTGCAGTTCTGCCACACAAGTACAGTTCTGCCACACAGTACAGCTCTGCCACACAGTACACCTCTGCGACCCAAGGAACATCTCTGTCACACAAGTACAGCTATGCCAAACAGTACAGCTCTGCCACGCAGTACAGCTCTGCCACGCAAGTACAGCTCTGTCACACAAGTACAACTCTGCCACAAACATACAGATCTGCCACACAAGCACAGCTCTGCCACACAAGTAAAATATGTTAAGTTGTAGGCCTATATTTGCATATTATATATACAAATTATGCCTCTAAACATCTACAAGAATAATATGTTAAGGTGTATATCATATTTGAATTTTATGCATTTAGACCCGAACAGCAGTTACAGGCTATAGCTCTTTGTATCTGCATGGTGACACAAACCATATCTCTTTACAATGACGCGTTTAATAACAGCGAACGAAAATAAGATAATTAGGCCTAAAATTTTTCGTTTAAATGAAGAAATATATGCCAATTGTTAGCTATAGCCTACATGCACTGGTAGTTTTTGGGGAACTTGCCCTATGCAAAATCGTTTTTTTTTGTCCAGGGGCCTTTGTCCTGTGGGTAATGTCTTTCCAAGACGCCATTTTCTCCATATAGGCCTAGTTTGTTAATTATTAGCAACTTGGCGAGGTTCCTATCAAAGTTTGCGAAACATGATAATATTATAACATTATAATATTATAACACACGCAAGATTAATTTTCCAAAGAAGATTTTTTGTACAGTGCTAATTCACTAGGAAGACCGTGACTGAAACGTCCAAAACCTTTGGTGGAAGAGTGAATCAAGTGTGAATGATCCACTATGCCTTGTCATAGATTGTCAATGAGTTAATAAATTTAAACGCAAAAGTGGATCAAGTCAACTTGAACCACTCTTGCACCAGCTTGCAATCAAAGTAGTGAACGTTAAGAATGAATTAAACAGACATGATTCACTAATGAAATTTCGTATGCGTTGATTATTGTCAGTTCTATAACAAATATATCACAAATACGCCATGATAGAATCCTCTAGCGGCTTAGCTGAATGCACCATCGGAAAGAGCGCATTCGATTTAGTGGAAAAGTGGCCTAAAGTGAAAATCGCAAAAAATGGACTTGAACCGCTTTAGAACTAGAGGGTCCAATTCATTGTCGTGTGTGGTTATTCTAGACTTTGGTGATTACCAGAAATTGATGCCTTTGCATCTTTCTGTATTTATGTTATGTGGTTCATCCCATAATTACTGCCTAATCCTGTATTCTGGCAAGCCACATTAATAAAAGGACATCTCACTTCTCTGATACAGGCATTTTGGCAGAATGGTGATGCTCCTTGGCATCTCTTGGTAATCTACATGTCGGTTCCGGAAGAGGGAATATGATTATCTTTTCGGAAAACCTGAATTGACATTAGTATTCAACACATTTGTCTGTTCCAGAATTGAGTACTATAGTATACATTTCTCTTCTTGTTGACATTCCAAAGGTGAAAGGTCCATGTATCTCCAATTCAATCTGCTATCCTATCACTTCCTGACCGTTTTAAATGTGCCCATATTGCATATCATCGCTCGTGATCAAGCAACTTCCTTTCTCTGCCCGCATCCAATACACAGTCTTTACCTTGGTCCTCATGTCCAAACTGTGTCTTTTGCCAAAATATCTCAGGAATCTAGGTCATTCTCCTCTTTCTGCATCTTCCCCGTTCCTTGGATAGGTGTTTTGCTTTTCTTTCGAACTAAGACCACCATCTCTGACCGATACTCTGCAGTCATTTGGCCATAATATTAATAACAAGAATAATAATAATAATAATAATAATAATAATAATAATAATAATAATAAAAAAAATAATAATAATAATAATAATAAGCGGAGAAAGCCGCCACAAGAAAACTTACCAAATATTCGGACCTCCAAAGGACATACCTTTTCGTCCCGTTAGCCATGGAAACAATGGGCCCCATCAACAACGAGGGTCTCGCCTTTGTGTCCGAGATCGGTCGCCGGCTGTCGAGGATCTCTGGAGATTTGCGCGAAACAGGTTATCTTTTCCAGAGTTACGAAACAACGTTTCAACGCAGTTGCCTACCAGGGCACCTTATCTGGATTGCCCGGAGCCATAGTCCGGCCGCCCTAAGAAAACTGTAACTGATATGTGAAAACTACAGGGTGGCTCAAAAAAAAACGTACCACCGGGGAAAATGCGATATCTTCGCCGCCGATTGAACTTTTTCTGCGAAAATATCCCAATTTGTAGGAGAATGAATTTCCAACAATCCCTGAAAGTTTCATTTGAAACTTTTCATGTTTGCAAAAGTTACAGCTGTTCAAACTTAAAATTTCGTTTTTTCAAATATCCGCGGAAAATTTACGTCACTTGTAGATTTCCATGTCATATGATATCACTTTTCCCTACGACCTCAGCATTCGGTTTTGCAGTTTATTGTAAGGTATAATGAGAGTGTCCACTCTCTGCCTTAACACAAGCTCAAATTCTTTTTGTGAAGCTTAGTATGGCCTTGTTGGTCGGGTCCTGCGGCAACTGACCCCACATTAGCAGCAAGACTTGCTTCAGCTGGCCAATGTTCTCCAACTTGGGATTAAATGTCTTGCAGCGTTCCAGCATAGCTCCCCAGACGTGATAAACAAGAGGGTTAAGGTCTGGCGAGTTTGTAAATCATCTTTGCCAATGCATTTACTTCAGTTGATGTCAATAAGGTAGCGCCATCATAATCAACCTTGCCGTGCGAGCAAGCAGGCGCACTGTCCTGCTGCATAATAAAACCAGATGTTAGAGCATACCTGGTCTTCAATGAGTCTGGGTAAGCGAGTTCAATGATGAGTTTGACATCTAACCTACTGAATGGGATTAATTGCAGTCTTTTCTTGCAGCCGCAACACACGCCGGCATATCTGATGCCGAAACCACGATTTGCTTTGCAAACTTGACCTTTCGATTACCAAGCGAATTTCGTGAAAATCGCGCTTTTTCCGTCAGATCAAGCGACCACTTCCTGCCTCTCTTCCGACATCTGATCTTCGTTACATAAACCCGTTTGCAGATAGTCTTCAATGTGCTCAGGCTCCACTTTTCACTGGGTATTTTGCTATGATCACGCGATGTCTCAGTCTCTGTTCATGCAAAGTCCGAGTTCCCATTTTATCTTTTGCAGAAACTTTGCCCATGACGTTCATTGTTTGGGTTCACCAATTGAGACCTTAATCTATAAAATATCACCAAATACCAGCAGATTGCTTCATAAACAGCTTCTTTACAGCTCATAGTGAGGTCGTATGACATCATCATCAATGTGTGTGTGTTGTAATTTGCCAAACATCCTAATGAAATCACTTGTATTGGAGCATGATTCTCCGGATAATTGAAAAAACGAAATTTTAAGTTTGAACAGCTGTAACTTTTGCAAACATGAAAAGTTTCAAATGAAACTTTCAGGGATTGTTGTATATTCATTCCCCTTCAAATTGTGAAATTTTCGCAGAAAAACCCCAATCGGCTGCGAAGATATCGCATTTTCCCCGGTGGTACGTTTTTTTTGAGCCACCCTGTACATCGAAAATAATAATAATAATAATAATAATAATAATAATAAATAATAATAATAATTATTAGGTGCCGTTCCAGATGTTTTTATTCTGTTCTTAATTAATATTTAAGTCCCTGAGGGATCCTAAATACCTCGGGGCAAAAAAAAAAAAAAATAATAATAATAATAATAATAATTATAATTATTGTTGTTATTATTATCCCATGCGACCGTGCTCGCCTGCTAGCCTCGCGATCCCCTCATTCTGGGGACTGGATGCTTGCTCCGCCTGTGACTGCTCTGGGTCTGCGCCTCTCAGACGAGGAAATACGCCGGGCTTTTTTAACGTGCAGTTGTACACAAAATGTGCAGTTCTAAATGGATTTGTGCAGTTGTAGAAGCACTTCTGTACAGTTAAAACTAGTAAAAAAGGTCATTGTCCTCCGTTTGGAAGTAATTCACCATGGAGAATGGGAAGAAAAAGAAGGAGTTGTGCAGTTCTGAAAATTCCTTAAAACAGCCCTGGAAGTACGATTTGAATCGGTGTGAGACTGGGTACCTCGCTGTGTCAACCTCATTTTGGCCACCACTGCCGAGAGAGTGTCGACGCAAGAGGGTTGCATGAACTGGTGTGCAGAGTAGGAAGTGGTAAACATCAAAGGCACAGTATGATTAATGGCGTCATCTGGAGAGCTCTCGGCAGAGCGAAAATCCCTGCTCACAAAGAACCGCTTGGTCTTTTCAGACAAGATGGAAAGCGCCCAGACAGCGTAACCCTCATCTCTTGGTCACGTGGTCGCTGTCTGGCATGGGATGTGACAGCACCCAACACTAACGCCACGTCCGTCTTCCTCACACATCTTTCGTAGCTGTCGAAGCAGCTACGTCCAAGTTGATCAAATATGCCACCATCGCCAGTTTTGTGGGCGCCCTCCGAAGTTGACTTGTGAAGTGAAAATGATAACAATGTAACTCATTAGCCTACTTAGGCCTACTAGCCAATACTGCATAAATAAATTTTTGGGAGTTATAATATTGAAGGTATTAACATAATTATATACATGTAGGATAGTAACCACCGATACATTCAATACGAAAATAAGAGCACAAACAGTCATACACGCAAACATACATACATGTATGCATCTATGCAGCAATATAAACAGCAAACTTATAGCATACACACAGTATGATTGTGACTATAATAAGCAACTAATCGTCCACACACCCCAACAGTTAAAACTAGATGCCAACAAGAGTCTATCGTGCGTCAGAATTCCTCGTTTATTTCATTATAACAGTCATAATTAGGCTATAATTATCTTTGACCTGAAGCATATGCTGACAGACAGTACTGTAGCCGCTGTTGCAGTCGATTGCCGTGTAGATTTCTATATTGGTTGAGTATCTACAGTACTGCTGCTGCTGTTGCAGTCGATTGCCGTGTAGATTTCTATATTGATTGAGTATCTATCTGCAATAGCATCTATATAGAGTAATCATGGGCTTTGGTTTGACCTATTATTTCGCAGTGTTTGCAGTAATATTGATAACGCATGCAGCAATTTTTCCAGTGAACGGACAGTGCACTGTACAGGGTTGCGACAATGGAGACCCACTGATCAGCATCTCTGCTGAGATTCAACAACTAAAGGTCGAGTTATTTGGTAAGCTAGACGAACAGATGAAGAGTATTCAAGCGGTAGAGCGACGGCTCCTGGAGCAGGATGTCGGTATCAAGTTTCTAAATGAATCTTTTCAAGAAATGAAAAGTCTTCAGGCGGTTGACCGACGTTCCCAGGAAAACGACATCTGCATTAAGCAAGTTAGAAGTGTTCATGAGCTCCTTAATGAATCTTTTCAAGAAATGAAAAGTCTTCAGGCGGTTGACCGACGCTCCCAGGAAAACGACATCTGCATCAAGCAAGTTAGAAGTGTTCATGAGCTACTTAATGAATCATTTCAAGAAATGAAAAGTCAGTTCGGCACTATTAATTTAAGTCTTCAGGCAGTTGACCGATGTCTCATAAACTGTCGGATAGATATCAAGAACCAAACTCAACAATCGTTGGATCTCGCTAACGGTAAAGTGAAAAGTGTATCGAGTAACGGAAGACATAATTATAATTGCAGTTGCAATTGCTATTATTATTACTGTAGCGGAACTAGGGCTGGGCAAATGACCACCAGGAACCGAACCCCAAACCCTAGTCGCTCAGGCGTGATGTCCGTCCGTGCAGTCCGGCGTCAACTGAAGATTGACGACTAGCCAGTCAGGCTTGAAACACATTTATTCGACGATCAAACAGAAACTCACAATGCAGTCCACAGCCAACTTCTATAGCGCCAGTGTTCGGAGCAAGTTCGGAGCAATGTTCGGAGCAATGTTCGGAGCTATTCGTGTAGCGCCACTGTCCCAAAACCACTGCACCACTGTTCACAGCAATTGTCAATGCAGAGCGCCGAATCGTCGTCGTGTTGATCACCGCTGCCTCGCCAGCGCACGGAGGGAATCTATGTAGCGGGTCAGGTTTCGAACCCGAGTCGGCGTCGTCGAAGACAGGAACTGAACCACTGCGCTCACCCGATCGGAAGCGTAGGCAGGTCCGGCGTTGAATCCTGTTCGTCGCGGCACAGCGACGATCACCAGTCCTTCCGTCGTCTGTAGGCGTCGGATTTCCGAAGAGCACGACCGCGGGTCAAGAATCGAACCCCAGTTGACAGCGTTGCACAGCAAAGGCCTCCAAACCTTTCGTCGTCGACAGCGTCGGATCCCAATCGAATACGTCGGTAGCAGCGGCGTCGAACTCCAAATCGTCGGCGTTGCACAGCGGAGATCACCAGACCTTCCGTCACGGGTCAGGCTTCGAATCCAAGCGTCGTCGTGGCACAGCAAAGGTCGCCAAACCTTTCGTCGACAGGCGCTGAATTTCGGCAGCGTCGTCAAATCGTCGTCGCGCTCTCCAAAGCGTTTTCCTTCAGACGATCACCCGCCGACTGCACTGCGATTCGATCCCGCAACAGCCGACCGACGCGTCTTCCCACTGTTTCTCGGCGATTCACTCAGCCACTGTTTCTCTCGACGACTGCTTCTCGATCGATCAAAGACTGCTGATGACAGTTGACGTCTGCTGATGACTGCCTGTGACTGCGATGACTGCGATATATATACACACGCCAAGCCACACCCATGCATAAATTAAGTAGACGCCTGTCAGGCCCAGGTAGACGCTTGGCCACGCCCATGCATACATTAAGTAGACGCCTGTCAGGCCCAGGTAGACGCTTGGCCACGCCCATGCATAAATTAAGTAGACACCAGGTAGACGCTAGACCACGCCTATGCATGAATTAAGTAGACACCAGGTAGACGCTAGACCACGCCTATGCATAAATTAAGTAGACACCATGTATACGGCTAAGTTTTAACGATACACAGGCAGACAGGGACACGGACAATTAATTAAAACAATCTTCAGGGGCCTATTTTCACAACACGCCTCCCCCAGAAGCAATCCAAGGCCCACCTTGGAGCACTTAACAGAAAATCTACCAAACATCCCATAAAACATGATTAATTGTCCAAAAGAAAATCTAACACGCTCTCCTATCAGCATCATTTCCCTTTTTGGAAAACAACTGCCACATGGCACCTTAATTACAAACATCTCAAATGGCCAAATTTATTCTCGGGTGCGAAGTGCTTTTTCACGCACGACCCCCTTTCTCTTTTTCTTTCACTTCTCTCGGGTGCGATGTGCCTTCTCGGTCACAACCCCCTCTTTCTTTTCCTCTCGTTTTTCTTCGCCTGTTTTTCTTTTCTTCTTTTTTTTCTTTTTTTTCTCTTTTTTTAGGCTTAATTCTCTATTTTTTTTTATATTTCGGGTACGGTGTGCCTTGTTGGTCACACCCCCCTTCTTTCTCTTTTTTTTTTTTCAAAAACGACATTATACAGTTAATTACAGGCGATTCAACAAACAATTAAAGAAAACAAAGCCACGCACGGCTTCACAATTCAATAATAAAAATAAACATAGGTCAGGCACGACCCAATAATCATTAGACTAACTTTCTTTCGGCCGCGTTCACTGAAATCGGACAGGACGGCCAACGTTGCGTCGTGGTCGACCTGTAGATGTCGCCACTCCGTCCAAATCCCCGTCGTGCATATCCGTTTCACGCGTTCCGTCCCCACGGCGGTGTGGTCGACGACTTGTAGAAGCCGTAGCGCTCCCGGTCACTTTTTGGGTCAACCCTCCGGTCACTTTTTCGGTCGACTCAGTCCATTCCCCTTTCGTCCTGCCATAGCAGTGGCGAAGCTTGTCCACATGCGCCACGAAGGGCTTAGCCTTTGGCGACTTTTGGAGGAGATAGTTGACCGGACCACACGCCCGCACAATCATCCAAGGACCAGTAAAGTTACGCTGGAACTTCGGACTGCGTCCCACAAACTTCCGTGGACTGAAGTAGTAAACCCAGTCTCCTGCTTCAAATTTCGCTGGTCGTACACGCAGGTCATAGCTGTGCTTACGTCGCTCAGCGCTTTTCTTGAGACTTTGGCGTGCAGCGTGGTAAGCTTTCCCGAACTTTTCCAGTAATTCGGCCGCGTAGGTCGAATACGTTTGTCCGTTCCCGTCTGGTTCCTCAGGCGGACCGTAAACGATGTCCAGCGGTGCTCTGTTCTCTCTCCCGAAGACGAGGTAATTAGGCGAGAAGCCGGTCACATCGTGAATGGAGGCGCGGTATGCCGCCATTACATACGGAAGATAATCATCCCAGTCCCGCTGGTTCTCACTCACTACTTTTCTCAGCATCGAATTGAGCGTGCGGTGAAATCGTTCGATCATCCCGTTGCACTGTGGACGATAGCTGGACGTCCTTACTTTGTCCACTTCCAAAAGGCGACACATTTCTTGGAACACCCGTCCTTCGAAGTTCGTCCCACGATCTGTCAGAATCTGGAGTGGCGCCCCGTAACGAACGACAATCGTTTCAACCAGTGCCTTCGCCACTGTAGTCGCCTCCTGATTTGCCATCGGGACGGCTTCAACAAACTTCGTAAAGTTGTCCATCATGGTCAGGATGTATACGTTGCCTCTCTTGCTCCTGGGGTGAGGACCAGTAACGTCCACACTCACCCTTTCCCATGGCTCTCCACAGTGCAGGGCTTGAAGAGGACCCTGTCTTTGCAGAGCGCCCCTATGGTACTGGCAACATCTTTCGCAGTGCCGGCAGAACCTCTTCACGTCCCCGGACCATCCTACCCAGTAGGCCCGTCGGCGAACCTGCCATCTTGTTCGTCGGACACCCAGATGTCCCCCGGTCACGCCAGTATGCGCCAACCTCATGTAGTCTTCCTTCAGGTCCTTTGGCACCAGTACCTGCTCCAACTCATCCGGCGTTCGGCGGTAGATCACATCTTCCTTCAAGTACAGCGAGTCTCGCTGGTGCCAGTAGACTTTAACGGCTTCTTCTTCCAGTAAGATCTCTTGTAGACTCGGCATCCCTTCGTTTAGCCAGACTCGGATTAGATTCAGTACCGAATCCTCCTTCTGTGCTTTCACGATGTCGCTGGTGCTGTCACTTTCATTCGAGACTTCCGTCACTTCTCGGACGAAGTGGTCCATCGCATCGAACTCCTCCCAGTGGCACTGGCGACACGGCTTTCGCGACAGCGAATCAGCGTTTCCATGTCTGCGTCCCGGTCGATGCAAGATTTCGAAGTCGAATTCCGACAGCTTCTCCAACCAGCGTCCTTGTTGACCAATAGGCTCAGGCGTACGCTGTAACCATCTCAACGCTGCATGATCTGTCCGGATTGTGAAATGACTCCCCAACAAATACTGACGATAAACTTGAGTGAAGTGCACCACTGCCAGTAATTCTTTTCTGGTTACACAGTAGTTGCGCTCGGCTGCAGAAAACAACCGACTGCCATAAGCAATCACTCGTTCTTCTCCGTTAATGCTTTGAGACAGCACTCCACCAATCCCCAAATCCGATGCGTCACAGTCCAGAGTGTAAGCGGCATCATCCACCGGTAGACTCAGTACAGGAGCTACAGTCAATGCCACCTTCAAGCGGTCGAAAGCATCCTGGCATTCGTCGACCCATATAAACGGCTGGTCCTTTTTGGTCAACGCAAACAGAGGAGCTGCGACCACCGAGAATCCTCGAACGAACTTACGGTAATACGAGCAAAGTCCGAGGAATGCTCGCACTTCCTTTAAGCATCTGGGTGTCGGCCACTCGGTCACCGCCTGCACCTTAGATGGGTCAACAGATATCCCGTCTGCAGTCACTATGTGTCCAAGAAAAGATACCGTGCGTCTGAATAGATGACATTTGCTTGGCTTTAATTTCAGGTTTGCTTCTTTAAGTCTCTGAAAAACTTGACCCAATCGACCCAAGTGCTGGTCCGCAGTACTACTGAAGATTATTACATCATCCAAGTACACCAAGCACAGTTCAAAATTCAACCCGGACAAAACTATGTCCATTAGACGCTGAAAGGTGGCCGGAGCATTGCATAGCCCGAACGGCATGACCCTCCAACGAAAGATTCCTCGCCGAGTGATGAAAGCTGTCTTATCGGCATCACCCGGGTCCATCGCGACCTGATGATACCCGCTGCGCAGGTCAAGGGTACTGAACCACCCGGCCCCCGTTAAAGCATCTAAACACGCGTCGATTCTAGGAAGAGGGTAAGAATCCTTACGCGTCAAATCATTCAATCGGCGATAATCAATACAAAATCTTAAGGACCCGTCTTTCTTCTTTGCGAGGACCACATTTGCTGCCCATTCACTCACTGCCGGCTCCACAACTCCAGTCACCAACATTTGTTCTAGTTGCGCATCAATGGTAGCCTGATATGGAAGCGGTTGCCTCCTCAACGGTTGTCTCACCGGATGAGAGTCCCCGGTATCAATCCTATGCTGAGTAATCATGGTCCTTCCCAAATCATGGTCCGTGGTCGAGAAAATGCATTCATACTCGACCAACAAATTCCTCAGACGTTCCTTCACCTCTGCCGAAACATCCTCAGAAACATCTTCCATCAGTTTCTCCACTAACTGTGCTTCTGGACCCGTCTGTCTATCACTGCCTTCCCTTACTTCAACATTTACGGGGTGCAAATCACCCAACATCAAATCAGCAGTTAACAAAGCAGGCTGTTCATTCAAATTCACCACACGAATGCACATTTTATCAGCATCATTATCCAGCACAACTCTAGCAACATGCAATCCAGGTTGAATTTCCTTGGACTCCGTCATCCATGCTTCAGCTGTAGTCGTCAAATTACGATATTGCGTTCTACAGGGAATATCGCACTGCGAACGAGGAAGAACAGTGGTCTCCTCTGCAACAATAACCCTGCGACACCAAAGCGAACCATTGCCCTTAACCAAAGGAATGCGGCGTCGGCCAACAAAGAGTGCACCCTGACCAAAACCCAGACGACAGCGGTGTTGTCTCAACCAATCCATTCCAAGCATCGGCTCACCAATTTGATCAGAGACAAGGAAATTAGTCTCAATGGAAAAACCTCTAGCAATCTTAATTGGAACATCAACTTGACCCAAAACCCTTATGCGCGTTCCATTAGCAGCCAAGAGAATGCGAGTGCTAGGCTGAAGCAACAAACCATCAACATCAGACGAGGGAACCAGGCTTACCTCCGACCCAGTGTCCACTAGGCATGTTCTTTGCCGTCCGTTGATCATTCCCTGGATGTAGACTGCGTTGTTCGTCACAACCGTTGCTCTGTCTCTCGTTGTATGGTTGGTGACGGTCTCTTCGTTACGCTCGGTTGTCGGCTGACCCGAGTCACGTCCATCGTCGTTCCGACGGTCGGAGAACTGTCGCCGTTGTCGGCACTGGCGTGCGTAGTGCCCTGGGGAGTGGGGACCCACATTTGAAGCAGGTCGACCCACGTCCCAGACTTCCTGATGCGTTACCTTGAGACGGAATGGTCGGCGGAACCATCGGCGCGGCGTCGAAGTTCGTCCTGCTCGAGCTTCTGAGTTCCTCCAGCTGTCGGCAGATCTTTCCTTCCATGTCTTGCTGCCACTTTCGCTGTGCAGCAAAGAAACTGTCCAGCTGGGACTGAAGCTGTCCTCCGCCGTCGCCATCCTGAGTTCCTCTTACTCGATTCGCAGGTCTGCGTCGATCCTCCAGGTCTGCAGAATGCTGATACGCCGACAAGCGTAGAGCTGTTCGGTACGCCTCGTCGATCGTCTTCGGTTCCCGTTCTGTCACCTTCAGAGACAACTTCCGGTCACGGATGGCTTCAAGGAAGGCGTCCTTCGCAACGATCTCGGTCGTCTCGTTCGACGGCACCGGATAAGCAAGAACGACGAGTCTCCGGATGTCGTGCAGCAAATCTCCCAGACTTTCATCCGCTCTTTGTCGACGATAGTAGAGTTGCGCACGAAAAGTCTCGGCCTGACCTTCCGCACCGTATCGCTGACGAAGTCTTTCGACCAATTCTTCATACGTCACCTCCGTTCGCGCTCCAAAGTCCCACAGTAGTTGCGTTGCTGCCTTTTCCAAGGAAACACGGAGGAAGTCGACCTTGTCGATTGCCGTCCATCTATTGTGGCGTGCGCAGACGTCGAACTGTGCCAAGAACGATTCGAGAGACCCAGTCCCATCGAACTTTCCTGGTTTCATGGTCATCTTCCGTTCACCGACCAAGCGACTGGCGTTGTCCAAGACTTTTGTCTCCAAAGCGCTTACCCTGTCCAAGACTTTCGATTCCATGGCGGTCGAGTCTCTCTCAGGAATCAGCAGACTTCTGCGATCCTTCTTCGGCAGGTCATCGAAGTCGATTCTCTCCAGAAAGCGGCTGGACTCGACGTCAAAGTCGACCAAGAGGTCCGTCCTTCGTCCGGCTGCTGGCGTCGAAGTCATCGGGCGGTCAACAGCATTTCCGTCCATCTCTGCAGTGTTCCACATCGTTGCTGAATTTCGCTCCACTGGCTGAGTCCGAATTTCCAAGAAGTCCAACGAGTTCTTCTTTCACTCCAATTGCTGGAACCAGTTTATTCTGAGACGTCCGACGAAATTCAATCACTCCACTTCTCGGTACCAGTTTGTAGCGGAACTAGGGCTGGGCAAATGACCACCAGGAACCGAACCCCAAACCCTAGTCGCTCAGGCGTGATGTCCGTCCGTGCAGTCCGGCGTCAACTGAAGATTGACGACTAGCCAGTCAGGCTTGAAACACATTTATTCGACGATCAAACAGAAACTCACAATGCGGTCCACAGCCAACTTCTATAGCGCCAGTGTTCGGAGCAAGTTCGGAGCAATGTTCGGAGCAATGTTCGGAGCTATTCGTGTAGCGCCACTGTCCCAAAACCACTGCACCACTGTTCACAGCAATTGTCAATGCAGAGCGCCGAATCGTCGTCGTGTTGATCACCGCTGCCTCGCCAGCGCACGCAGGGAATCTATGTAGCGGGTCAGGTTTCGAACCCGAGTCGGCGTCGTCGAAGACAGGAACTGAACCACTGCGCTCACCCGATCGGAAGCGTAGGCAGGTCCGGCGTTGAATCCTGTTCGTCGCGGCACAGCGACGATCACCAGTCCTTCCGTCGTCTGTAGGCGTCGGATTTCCGAAGAGCACGACCGCGGGTCAAGAATCGAACCCCAGTTGACAGCGTTGCACAGCAAAGGCCTCCAAACCTTTCGTCGTCGACAGCGTCGGATCCCAATCGAATACGTCGGTAGCAGCGGCGTCGAACTCCAAATCGTCGGCGTTGCACAGCGGAGATCACCAGACCTTCCGTCACGGGTCAGGCTTCGAATCCAAGCGTCGTCGTGGCACAGCAAAGGTCGCCAAACCTTTCGTCGACAGGCGCTGAATTTCGGCAGCGTCGTCAAATCGTCGTCGCGCTCTCCAAAGCGTTTTCCTTCAGACGATCACCCGCCGACTGCACTGCGATTCGATCCCGCAACAGCCGACCGACGCGTCTTCCCACTGTTTCTCGGCGATTCACTCAGCCACTGTTTCTCTCGACGACTGCTTCTCGATCGATCAAAGACTGCTGATGACAGTTGACGTCTGCTGATGACTGCCTGTGACTGCGATGACTGCGATATATATATACACACGCCAAGCCACACCCATGCATAAATTAAGTAGACGCCTGTCAGGCCCAGGTAGACGCTTGGCCACGCCCATGCATACATTAAGTAGACGCCTGTCAGGCCCAGGTAGACGCTTGGCCACGCCCATGCATAAATTAAGTAGACACCAGGTAGACGCTAGACCACGCCTATGCATGAATTAAGTAGACACCAGGTAGACGCTAGACCACGCCTATGCATAAATTAAGTAGACACCATGTATACGGCTAAGTTTTAACGATACACAGGCAGACAGGGACACGGACAATTAATTAAAACAATCTTCAGGGGCCTATTTTCACAACATTACTATTATTAATATTGATATCATAGTCATAATTTATGATTATTATAATCATCATTATTTTCATAACTATTAGTATTATTATAAATATTATAATTACAACCACAACTACCACAACTGCTACTGCAACTAGGCCTACAAGAGCAACAACAACTAGGCTACTACCACCACTGTAGCCACCACTGCTACTGCTACTTCTACCACTACTACTGCTACTATACGTGTTACTAATACTAGTAGTACTTCTATTAGGCAGCTATCCAAGAAGCAAATATTTCAACTGTGTTGTGCATCTATTGATGCTTGTACAAAAAAATAATTTTGTGGCATAAAATATGTATTTGAAATTGTATATGATATTTGGAAACCACTAACACGGCCATCAAGGACGTTACAAAGAAACTCAGAACATGTGTGGGTGCTGTTGGTGGACATATTGATCGCAAGTTGCAAAGCAGTGTCAAGTCTTCATGCTAAGACTCATTTGAGAAGAAACGTAATAAACTCGCTTTTAAAACTTTTTCGTGCATTACGTTTTGAATCGTCAAATAACAGTGAGTGGTCTCAATGAAATTTTTCCACTGTACGTACATATGAATTGCCTCTAAGCCTGCAAAATTTGATTTAGAAATTCCTAATTCTGGTCAATATATTTGGAAAACCTTAGAGGGTCTTTTTCTGGCCCACCCTATATGTATATAATGTATCAACATTAATAAATGCGTATTTGTATGCTATTCTATAGGTACCTCTGACCGCGAAACTCCTGTGAGAGATTGTTCTGACATAAAAGCAAGTGGTCACAATCGAAGTGGCGTCTACGAGGTTTGCGTTGGAGATCAACCGAATCGAGTTTGCACAACTGCATTTTGCAACATGGAGACTATCAATGGCGCATCGCGGGTCTGTGTTTCACCAATACAATTAAATCTTATATTTCACGAAAATTATTTTTGGTCTTCGTACAGAGCAGTAGGCTACTCGGCAGCAGCCTGCACAGCTGGACCCAACCTTCGCTGATGAATAGTTCTTTCATTTGATATCGTCATCTGTTGTTGTGTGCTCTTGAGGTTGAACTTGAGTTTCGGATAGGCCTACAATTTGAGCTTGATGCATTTAAGCCTAGGCCTGCTTCTGCCGTATGTCCGATTGAATCCGTTTTGAGCGCTGTGGATATAGGTTACAGGATACACGAGAAAATCGACACTGCATGGAAAATACTTTTAACCGTGTAAGAACTGTAGCCTACCGATGAAGTATCTTTGTGCCAGCGGTTAGTTGAGCAGCAGGCTAGCTCTTCGGGGGACATTGGCTGCAGCTTAGCACAAGGGTCATCAGCTGGAATTTCCAGAGACAGTGACTGAACGTCTTTCGTTGGCGAGTTCATGAATATTGTACAATCAATTTCCTTCGACAGTGGTAGCATGGGCAATTGGGCATTGCACGAGAACAATGTTGATCTCTCGATGTCTGGTCCAAACCGTTGAAGTTAATAACTTTCGCTGGTGCAGTCAATGTTAAAGATAAAATAATAATGTAATAATAATTTGTCTCAACTTGCCTACTAAATTAAGGCAGCTTACAGTTGCACCAAATTAGTTTCTCTGACTTTGCCGATTTAGACAAGAATTATCCAAAACATTTTGTGATTTCGACAACGATTTAATTTAAGCAGCCATTGATTGAAGATTATCTTCCTACTTTCAGCCAAAACCAACTCCCTACATTCCTCCTCGTTGAATGCGATCATCCGGTACAGGTACAAGACTTTCAACTGAACCACGGTACAGAACAGCTATGGGCTCGCGGGCATTCCATGACTCTGCACCTAGACAATATAATCGACTATCACTCTCTCTCTCTCTCTTCGTAGCTCACATTCATTTCCTTCCTTCAAAATCGGCTCAAAGCTAACTATTTTGCCGTTATCTATTAATTAATTAAGCACGTGGGTCCTTAGACTGCATCTTCCTCTGGCGGTTAAATATCCGCGCCTCAAATTCACATTTCGGTGTGACCTTGCTCGCGTTACGAAATTGTTTCATAATAATAATAACTTACACATAATTTTAATGGCATTATGGAAGTCATTCGATTGCTTTGACTCGTGAGGTAATAATTATTCGAAAACGAACAAATGAAAGTCTTTTGTGTTTCTGGAATCAATAATTTATTGTCAGAACAAAATTATTTATTTATTTCTCCACATCTATAGCCCCCCTTTCAAGCTCCCATATCAGAGGCGTTCCCAACTACAGCGCGGATGATGCATCGGAGTTTCAGGCCGAAGCGCCCAAGCAATTGCGAGTGAAAGACTTGATCAAGGTCCCTACGCGGCGACTTGAGGTGGATTCGAACTTGCAATCCTCGGGGTGCAAAGCAGCGAACATACCCACCGCTCTCCACTATAGGCTATATATAATAATTTTTATGTTTTATGATAGAAGCAATGTGTGGGCTATGATTAAAATAAAATTTTCTGTTGATGTCTTTCCTGATTTATCTCGTATGTAACAGTTAGCAACAATAGACTGTATAGACATCATTCCATCAACTGTTGACAGGTTTTTCAGAGACGCAAAGATGGCAGTGTCAATTTCAATCGAACGTCGGCAGAGTATAGAGAAGGATTTGGAAATCCAGGTGGCGAATTCTGGCTTGGTAATGTTTATGAAAATGCCCTTTGTGTATCTTATGTAGGGTGGATTGCCGGAGTGCATACACTGCATAGAAAAGCAGATGCCGATTTAAACATTACATTTCTAATATGTTGCATTATAATTCCGCTGGCAGGCCCTAGCTTACTTCGTAACAAATTCCTTGGAGTCATCAATTTCCAACATATAAACTTGTCAAAGCATATTAAAATAATTTGTATAAAATATTGAAAATACAAAGATAGGCCTACTAAACCGACTGGCATGTATTCTTCTTCATAAAAACGTCTTTTTGATTATTATAATTATTTAGCATTATTTCAATTAATATACGCGTGCCTTGCCTATAGGCCTATATTGTGATATTATGTATGCCAATTTAAACATTAAATTGCAATATAATTCCGCAGGTAGGCCCTACTTCGTAACAAATTTCTTGGGGTCATCAATTTCCAACATAAACTTGTCAGAGCATATTGAAATAATTTGTAAAAAATATTAAAAATGCAAAGATACCAACCCGACTGGTATAGACCTATATTCTTCCTCATTAAAAACATCCTTTTGATTATTATAATTAGGCTATTACTCATTAATTCAATTGATATACGCATACCTGACCTATGTTGGGATATTATGTATGGGCGTCTACTGCATGCATCGTTACTTTATAAACTTAACATTAATTTTTACAAAAGAGCAATTTGGCCTAACTTGCACACTATGACCAATTTTAGTGAAAACATATTTAGAGCCAGTCAAAATACCTTGTAACAAGCAATTTATTTATTTAGAAATAAAAGGCGTGTTCATTGTTCATGAATACTTTAATATAGGCTATACAGTATACACAGAAGATAATTCTTAAGGGCCTATAATTGATCAAAATATTTGCTCTCTATGCGAGCAAACGTCGCTATCACTGCTACTTATTAGGCTATGTCACATTTGTAGACTAGGCCTACTTAGGCAGACCAACCTAGTTGTATACCGTAGTGTCGTACGACCGCTTTTTGATTAATGACATTCGTGATAATCACTGTATGCGACTGTAATTATTAGAAATGCTTCTCTTGAGGTTATTAGACTAGGTATTCCTGATGGCTTCTACTAACCTTCTCGAAAAACGCGTTTCCCCAAGTCTCTGACTTACGAGGAGTAGGCCTAGTTCTTCAAGAAGTCGTTTGAGTAGGGTTACAAAATTCAATATTCAAAGGGTCTAAACTAAATGATGCTATCACGTGCATTTTTCATTCTCGTGGGCATTGAATAAAGAATGTTCTTTATAGGGAACGAAATACTTCATCTTCTGACATCAAAACGGAACTACACACTGCGCGTTGACTTGGAAGACTGGGAAGGAGCAAGGCGCTATGCAGAATATTCGACGTTTTCCATCAGTTCATCGGACGATAATTACAGACTAACGATCGGAGGATATTCTGGAGATTCAGGTAAATCATAAACGACGTCTCAAATAATTATTCATTGCAAAATGCAGACCATGAAAACCTATCGATTCTGAATTTGCAGATGGATAGAGAAGGGATGAACAAAGTTTACTACCTGAGTTTTTATATGCATTGAAGTTGTGTGACCTATGTGTAGGAGGTAGACCAGTGGTGGCCTCGGTAGACTAACCTAACCGCCCCACAAATTTTTAATGGTCTTGTAGGATAGCCTACATATAATGTTGTATCAGTTGAAGGAATTACACCGCCTAGTGCCGTAACAGCCCATTAGGCTATAATCTTGAATTTCCCATGGCCACATGGCCAAGTAATGCACATCGATAAATAGAGATCAGTGGCCGAGTAGGTTGGTAGCCCGCTCGCCACGCCGGTGTCACGAAATAGAGTATCCCCCGTATTAATTGTATCCCCCAAATAAAAAAAGTCGAAAAACCGCTTCCGTGTGTATTTTTCTTTGCAAATTGATTTTCATCTGCTTTGTTTTCAACAATGACACTAACAGGTATGTTTATTCCTACTAGATAATTTGTTTTGCCCTGTTTTTAGAGCACTTAAAACATTTAAAACACTTAAAAACACGCAGAGTCACTAAATAAATTCGAGTTGCCTTTATCTGAGCATTGCTTAGGACACTTAAAACAATTAGAGTCACTTTAAATTTTGATTATAGCATAATTTTTTTATTATGCGCATTTTTCAAAAAAGGGGATAGAATGGTTTATCCCTCCGGATAGTATAGACCGGTTAATTCCATCCGGGGGGATAGATTAATTCATCCCCCCGGATAGCTTTCAGGGGGGATACTCCGTTTCGTGTCACCGGCGGCCCGGGTTCGATTCCCGGTCGGTCGTTTATCAGAGATTAATTTCTCGGATCTTTACTGCGGGTGGCTCGGTCGCAATATAAACGTGGAGTGAGAGGTTGTACTCTGCCTCCGACACTAATCATCTTCGATATGAAAAAGTGTCGTTAAGCCCGAAGTACTACTACATCGATACATTGCTAAATCGGATATTGCTTCAACCGTAACTTATTATGGATTAACCGCAGAGACATGAGTAAATCAATCACGATGATTGTTTGATGCAAGCATGCATCGATGGTATTATAAACGTTGCTAGTGACGCGCAGGGCCTAATACCCCCCTGAGGGCTGGAAGTATCCCCCCTAACAGAAACTTTTTGCCTATATTGCAAGCGTCGAAGGCGCGAAGCAGCGAGTGCTGAAGGCACGAAGCCCATAGCGACTAGGGGTCTGAGGGAGCTTACGACGCTCCCCGACATTTTTAGCCGTTTTCATCGACTAGAGCAGGGGTTCTCAACCGGTGTGTCGCGACACACTGGTGTGTCGCGACTTGACCGGCGGTGTGTCGCGTAAAAGTGGTGTGTCGCTGGTGTGTCGCGAAGAATTGGTGTGTCGCGAATTAATAATAGGCTAATGATAATAATAAATTATCTACGTTTCTTTTCCAAACTGACACAACGCAGTAGGCCAATGATTACACGAAATAGCCTAATCCGAAATAACATCAGTCTACTAAATTCTCACAGCACACGTCCGTTGTTCGTACATTATACACTGACTTCCTTTACCTACAGGTATAATTTAGAAGTTTAGCGGATGACTACAGTGAGAATTTGTTGCGCTCTATTAATCTATCTATTTTACCGCGGTCTGGGGTAGTTATGACGTTTATGTTCAACGGGTATGACATAGGGTCTATGTAAACACGTTTGCGATCGCACCTGTTAGTAAACTTTTACCCGTTAACCTAGGATAAGTCAGCAATCGAAATGGAAAAATTTATGGGTAAGAAAACATAAATTTAGCCATCCTCTTCAGATGCTGATATTAAGAAGACAATTAAGGTGGATGTTGAACCCATTCCTCAGAGAAAACATCAATGGAGCAGAATTGAACAACAGTGAACAGGAAACACTTGTTGAGCTGCAATGTGATTCCAGAATGAAGAACATGTATGAGCAATAATAGAACCCAGTTCTGGGCAAAGACGTACAAGGAAGAACATTACAAATCACTTGCAAGCAAAGCTATCAAAGAGCTGGTTTCCTTTCATAGCTCCTGCTTATCTGAACAGGGCTTTTCTCAGATGATCAACATAAAGAACAAGAATCGGAACAGACTTGTCGGAGGTGCCCTCTCAGCCTGCTTACGAGTTGCACTTACAAAAACTGTGGAACCGCGTTTTAATATGATCCAAAGAAAAATTCAAGAACAAAGATCCCAATTGACGTCGAGTTGTAGAAACGACTATAGATTGGGATCAGAAGAATAATTTAGAATTTTAGAATCATAAAAATTGGAAAGAAATTCAATATAATTATTTACATTTATTGAAAATGTCAGCAGTTTAGCATTTTAGAAGGATAAATAAGTTTGAGAGCAAATTTGAAATAAATAGACATGTTTAACTTTGACACTTTTTATATTTTTACGACATTTAATATGACGATTGAATGGTGTGTCGCCAAATTTGATAGCAAGTTTAAGTGTGTCGCGGGACGAAAAAGGTTGAGAACCCCTGGACTAGAGCGCATGTTTTAGGCTCTTGTTTGCTAGCTGTTTATGAACGATAAAATCATGAAAATTTCACTTTTTTGGATTTGCACGCTGTAATTGTACTTCTTAAAGCTGTCATCTTCACAAAATTGCTCGTGAATTAATGCTCAGAAACGTGGTTTAGGATATCATAAAATGTCGCCTGCCCATGATTTAATTTGTTTAAATTTGCACAATGTAATGATAACATTCTAAAACATTTCATTATGGGTTAGCAGTGCGTTAAACACTGTAGTTGCCCTGTGAACTTTTGGAAAGGTCCAGCATTCAATAAAATATCAACTTCTTCTGGTATATCAAATTGAGTAGTCTACTGTCAGTTGTACAATACTCAGCAACATCCATTTTCTGATCCAGACAGATCCCATGGACATTTCCAAGAACCACTACCCGTCATTTCCTCTATGGATTCCAACAGAGCGTTTCAATAGGACAATTCTCTCGAACATTTCCCTCGAATGTAGGCTACAAAGTGTAGACCTAAGCAATTTGCATTTGTAGAGACTTCAATAGTGCTTTAAAGTTTGAGGGTGGAATTGATAAGCCATTTGCTTTACTTAATATTGAACTTCAATTGTTGAGCAACCAAGCTTCTATTGCTTGATTAATGTTTACTTAAACAGACTAAAAACCTTTACTTATAAACAAAAGTACTAAATTATTGTTGCCTCTTTTCCTCATATCACTAAAACTCATTCTTAAAATATCGTTCATTTTGCATACATATATACATGCATCGTGGGGCGCGGTTGTGTAGTGGGTACGTTCGTCGCCTTGCAGCTGAAGGGTTGCAGGTTCGAATCCACCTCAAGTCGCCGCATAAGCAAGTCATTCACTATCAATTGCTCAGTGCTTCGGCGTGAAACTCCGATGCAGTGACCACTCTGCAGTCGGGAGCGCCTCTGAGTAGGGAGCTTGAAGGGGCGCTATGACAAGTGCACATACAAACAAATACATCCATCCATACATACACAAGGTTCTGTTTTGGGTTCTTTACTTTACATACATACATACATACATACATGCATACATACATACATACATACATACATACATACATACATACATACATACTTTACATTTTCGGTTTTCTATTCTTCAGACCTTGGTCCCCTCCTAATTCTGTCTTGAGTCAATGTTATGCAGGTTACCTTCAGGCATATGGTCACTGTCTAGCAATTGCAGCTGCTATGCACTCCAAGCAATAACCCGGGTCATGAACAGTTCCAACCGCCTACGGCTAAACCCCAACGAGACCCGTTATAGCCTACATGTATGTGACACAGAACTCGCCAACAAGTTACAGGCAAAACTGAACTTAGAGGCTTTTGACCTGTAGGTCTTTGAGGTCCTTGGCGTCACATTTGCCTCCTCTGTTCTGGACCGGGAGCTTACGTTCACGAAACACAGCAATCTACTTCGTAGTGATTGCTACTACCAACCACGCCAGCTTAGGGTGGCATCTCAATGCACACATAGATACAGTACATAGATACATACATACATTCTCCGACAGCGTCGTTCATTCTCTGTTGCAGGTCCTACAGCTTGTAATGGTCTCCCTGTTACACTGCTTAATTCCCAGTGGTCACTCCGCTCTGTTTCTTAAGAACCTAAAAACTGTTTTATTTAGCCGTGGTTGGGCCGGGAGCGCTTCTGAGTAGCCTACCTTGAAGAGGCGCTATATAAATTTCTGAAATAAATAAATACATACATACATACATACATACATACATACATACATATATACATGCATACATACATAGGCCTATATAAGACTGTAGTAGGACTTCTAAGACTTTTACGATAAAACGCACATCGCAAATTTTTTTAAATTTTGTGTGCGTGTGAGCGTGTTTTAAGGTATCTAACTAACTCTGCCTTTAACGAATAAGTAAAGCTCAATGCATGATCGTGTATCCACGCAGTCAAGTATCTATGCATGTACAATTGTACACAGTATGCTTGCAACTGTATGTATGCATTTATGTATGTATGTATGTATGCATGTATGTAGGCTAGCTATCATATCTTCCATATAGGTATACAGCGCAACGGTGAAATTGCGCAAATAATTTCTGGTGCTAGCATAAATTGTAATTTAAAATGCAGCAGACCCATTGGAAAGTTTTTAATCATAATTTGCAGGTGACAGTATGGGTCCCTACAACGGAAGACAATTCACCACCATCGATAAAGACAATGATGGCAGAGGAGACGCCAACTCTGCCCAAAGTTGTGGCGGAGCGTGGTGGCACAGTTACTGTTCTGTCTCTACTCTTAATGGCAAATATTATCAGCGAAATGATACTGTTATTTCTCAAACGGGGATTCATTGGCTGTATTGGAAAAATAGCTTCACTTATTCATTAAAGTCAACCGAAATGAAACTTGTTCCAGTGGCTTAGACCATAAAACGCTGCTTAGTGAGAGAAAGAATAGGCTACACTTGATAATTTTCTATAGGCCATTATGTGATAGTTAAATAGGCCTATAGATCATAATTATTCGGAATATTGCATGCCTGATTTTGCAATTGTAAGCGTAATAAAACAGTTTTATAACGCCTTCATTGATGAACTATAATGGTGTGGAAACTATTACATCTTATTTGATTCATTTCGTTTGCATATATTATTGTATGCTGTGATAAAGCAGAATTTTTCCTTGCATAGTTCTAAATGAAGTTGGCGACTGATTAATATCAAAAATCTAGATTTTAAAGTCGAATGTGACTGCGTACTATAAAATATGGTATCTGGTGTCATCGTTTCATTCCAAGAAACGCGCCTAGCACAGTACTCCAGATTAGACAGTTGTTGTAAATATCATTGCACTATCCTGGTTGTAATGATTAGGCCTACATACATGTAGGCATAAGGTGTTGCAGTAATCGGATAAGCTTATAATTATATCATGACAAAGTGCATCGGTTATAGTGACTACGTGTTGGAACAAATTAAAAATTTCAAACCTTATTCAAGTATTATAATTATAATATATTTACTATTTAGTCAGAATTTGTAAAAATATCTATTATGATGTCGCCGGTCATAAACGCTTCAACCTAAATGTGAACGGCATTACTGGACAGTCGCTTTTATTGCGAATTCGTTGTTAACATAATAGTAGCCTATGTCGAAATGAGAAAATATTTAGTACTAGCTGGGGTGAGCTGGGCAGCTACAACTTTTTCAATTATTTTAGATCTACTTATGAATGAAAAACGTAGAAATAATTAATTAGAACTTGTACATTACTATGCATCAGCATGGTGCATAAAAAGTAATGGCACTTTTGACAACTTGAGAAGTTGTCCCAACCCCAACACTCCACTGCTAAACACCACTGTATTCGATCAGCGTCATCTGGAAATTGGCTGAGTTCTGTTCCAGGTACATTATTGTCTTTGTCCAACGTTCATTCACAGTTAATACCCGTGCCGTTCAACTCCAAGTTTGTGATTATCTTACACAGTCGCTTCAGTTTTAAGTGAAATTTACTTCCTCACGAGTAATGATCTGTTAGGTTCCAATGATTCATGCGATGAAATGTAGCGGATTTGATGGCAAAATAGACTCCTTCTCTTGAAAGGGTCTGATTGCCGACTTCCCCCCAGCATAGACTACATGCACTTTAGGAAGCCTTGTGCTCTATCTTGAGTAACTCCACTCACCATCACTGCGCTCCTTTGTCTGCGGAGACATGTATTTGCTGAACTTCTGCATGGTAGCACGACCCTTCTACATTGCCACTTATCTTTTTCTTGGAACAATTTTCCTCTGCAACACGTATTTCATGCTGTTTAAAGATGCAATGCATTGCCCTTATAATACTTTTTTAAAAACTAAATATGTTTTTTTTCGATCCGAGTAACCGGACAAAAAGGTAAGCCTAATCAAAATGGATTTTTTTCCTATTTCTGAGTTAGAGCCTTTTCCACAGATTGTAGGCCTACTCTGTAAATGAGTTTTTTCACTCAAAATAACCATGCGTCGTCTTACATTTAGCCTAAAGTAGCCACAGCTACATGTAGCCCTGATCAAGACGAGAAACAGAAGAATGAGTTTGCCAATTTCATCAATAATTATTGGTTGAGAGCTGTCACACTTTCTCTGGGTTTTTTGAAATCAAGTTTCAGTTCGCCCTAACAAGGTGACCTTTGTCAGCGGGGTTTAGGCCTTTTTCGGACTCTTTCATTGATTGAGCATCGTCATAGTAGGCTAACTACCGTATTTATTCGTTTCAGTAGCAAAAGTATTGTTGTGGTCAATATTATTATTATGCAGACACGCGCAGAGTATTATTAGCTCGACTCTCCTGCAATGCTTCTTTCCTTTCTACTTTAACAGTTAAACTTTCCCGCTGCACATGAAGACGGGCGAAAGGAGGACATAGGAAATAAGAAGGTTTATTGTCCGTACGTATGGTACATCAGAACAATAAGGATTTAATATTGCGTTTGTGCGAAAGGGAAAAGTAGGATGCTACAGGGGCACTCTCTTCACAAATCAAGTATTGTTGAGTAGCGATTTGCATGAAACAGGAATTTGGAAATTTGACTTTTTATTAGGCAAGGCCCAAGCCCAGCAATGACCTCAACATCTACGGTTCATTCACCAGCCCAGCTGATATGTTACGTCCTCCAATGCGGAAGTACGAGATAAAACGCAGTAGGGCCTATAACTATCTACAAATTATTTTAGCCAAGCAATTTGGTGCCATAATTATGTCATCCAGTCCATTGATAATTGCACCGCCTAAGAGTGACCTCAATATCTGGGAAAAATCACTAGGATGCTACCCGTCCTCATAACCCACCAGAGCAACAAGTGTGTTGCACGCTCAGGCTCCTATGTATAAGATATTGATGCAGCAGAGTAGTGCCCTTTTAACTAGCATTAGCCTATGTGCTCTAGCTTTTTGTAATTATCGCTGTTTCAGTAACACCTCGTTTACATTCAATACAAATTTGGTTAGAGTAATAGTACATACGTTGTCAAAACGGAAGCAGCTACAATTCACTACAGAGGTTCCCACAGTGAATCTGGAATCGCCATGAGTTTTCATGTGGCATTTTACTTTGCGGCATCTGCTATAATATTGGCGCAAACCATGATCGCTTCAGTTAATGGACAGTGTACTACAGAGGGTTGTGAACATGATGACCTATCGATGAATATCATAAGAGAAATTCAGCAGGAGATTGTTCAGGCATCTGGTCAGCAAAACCAGCAAATTCAGAATATTCATGATATCTTGACTGCATCGTTTCAACAATTGACAAGTCAGCTCAACGCCGTTATGAGAAGTCTTCAAGCAGTGGACCGACGTCTCGAGGAGCACGATGTCTACATCAAGCAAGGTCAAAGTTTTCATGAGCTTCTTAATGCATCGTTTCAAGAAATAAAAAGTCAGCATGAAACTGTTAATAAGAGTTTCCAAGCGGTTGACCGACGTCTTTTGGAGCAGGGTCAAAGCATTCATGTTTTTCTTAATGAATCATTTCAAGAAATAAAAAGTCAGCAAGGTAATGTTATCACAAATCTGCGGGCTGTTGACCGAAGTTCGCAGGAGCATAATATCTGCACCAAGCATATTTCCGGTATTCACGATCTTTTAAATGAATCATTAAAAGAAATGAACGGTCAACATGATACAGTAATGACAAAGCTTCAAGCGGCTGAACGACGTTCTCAGGAACATGATATCTGCATCAAACAGAGTCAAGATATTCGTGAGTTTCTTAATGAATCGCTTCAACAAACGAAAAGTCAGTCTGACTCTGTTAATTTAAGTCTTCAAGCACTTGACCGACGTATCCAGAGTTATCAGACAGACATCAAGAACCAAACTCAACAATCGTGGAAACTAGTGAACGGTAGGCCAAAAGTAAAAGTTTTAAATATTGGCATCATTGTCACATTTGTCGTCGCCGTCGTCGTTGCTGTTGGTGTCATTAATGATTTTGTTATGGTAATGTGTAAAGTGTATCGAATAATGGCCGACATAGCATCAGCAGCAGCATTTTGTCGTCGCTGCCGTCGTTACTGTTATTATTAGCCTACTGTTATATTTATAATTATGATCGTCATCATTGTCATGATCGAAATCATCATCATCACCATCATCATCATCGTCGTCATCATCTTCTTCATCGTCATCATCATTGCAATTTTTAAATTTTATTTTATTGCATTTGTTTTTGTATTAAGCAAAGCCAAAGTATCTATGACCTTCTTAATGCATATTTTTTAGCTATAAAAAATCAGTATGAAACAATCAATGTCAGTCTTCAAGGCGTTGACAGATGTCCCCGAGAGCATGATATCTACAGCAAGCAATTTCATAATATTCACGAAATACTTAACCAGTCATTCCAGGAAATAAGAAATCATCATGACTCCGTTGAGTCTCGTATCTGCATCAACCAAAATCAAAGCATTCTTGAGCTTATTAATGTATCACTTCATGAAATAAAAAATCAGCATGACACCGTTTTGACAAGTTTTCAAGCATTTGACCGACGTCTCCAGCAGCACGACGTCACTATGAGGATCCGAACTCAGAATTTGTGGAGACTTACAAATGGTAGGTTTAAATCTGTGCGTGTTTTGAGTAATCGCATTATCACGCATTTATAAAACTTAGTCTGGTGACACTTGTTCAAAGTGTTAATCCGTGTCTGCTGCTTTAGTTAGCTTTTGGACATAAGCCTAGTAGGCTATATTTTTTATTTCAGCGTCTGTGAATCATCAATCTGTAGGACCTACGTCAACCATTATAGCCTAGTTGTTTATAACGGAAAACCGAGAAGCACAGAGACGACGTATTTCAATACGATGTAATTGCAATCTGATGTCGCTCCTTTTTTTTACAAAGCTTAGAAGTAGGCCTACATGTAGGCTTACCAACACCTCGACGGCGCAACTGCAGTTGCAATGTATGGCAATTGTGAGTGAAGTGCTTACTCATGGTCGCTAGGCTACACGGTAATCGACTCGGACGAGGATCTAATTTGTGCTCACCAAGTAACAGGCTTAGAGCTCTCATCCATCTGAACCATAACGTAAGGTTCATCAGAAAAAATAAATGAAAGTGTAAGAAAACAATAGCCTAAAAGAGAGTGAATAAATGAATAAGGCTGCCCCAAAAAATAATTACATAAATGCGCAAAGAGAAATTAAAAACCAAATAGTGAGAGTTTTGGAGAAAACAGAATACTTTTAAAATAACTACAGCTGTAGCTGTCAAAATTGAAATTGGAGATTGGTTTGCTTATAGCCGGTGTAAAGGTTTCAGATTACCCCCTCCTAAACATTACCCCCCTGCAAACACTAAAACGCATCAATCATCGCTTTTATTGCACTAAAAATATCAAAAAATTCATCCCGCTTCTTGTCTTGGTCTGAAGATTTTCATCCGTCATCCCACTTCGTAGTTTGTTATCAATATTTTCATCTGTAACTAAAATACTATTCGCCGCTGAAGTTTACATGGAGAAAATGGCTTCGAGGCTATTATTTTTTTCGGATCAAAATATCGATAGCAAACCACGAAGTGGGACGACGGATGAAAATCTTCAGACCAAAACAAGAAGCGGGATGATTTTTCTGATTTTTGTACTTCAATAAATGCGATGATTGATGCAAATCTAGTTTCCGGGGGGTAATCTGAAACCGGTTTCAACTTACCGGGGGGTAATGTTTAGGAGGGGGTAATTTGAAACCTTTACACCGGTGTAAAGGTTTCAAATTACCCCCTCCTAAACATTACCCCCCCGGTCACTTGAAACCGGTTTCAGATTACCCCTAGGGGTAATCTGAAACCGGTTTCATCCTACCCCCGGTTTCAGGTTACCCCCTCTGAATTCCGAATGAATTCCGTATAACCAGCTTCCATTTCACCTACAGAGAACCTTCATCCAGCTTCCATTTCACTACAGAGAACCTTCATCCAGCTTCCATTTCTCAAGCGTCGTTTTCGACAATCCAGCTTCTATTTCACCTACAGAGAAACTTCATCTAGCTTCTATTTCACCTACAGAAAACCTTCATCCAGCTTCCATTTCACCTACAGAGAACCTTCATCCAGCTTCCATTTCACCTACAGAGAACCTTCATCCAGCTTCCATTTCTCAAGCGTCGTTTTCGTCAATCCAGCTTTCATTTCACCTACAGAGAAACTTCATCCAGCTTCTATTTCACCTGCAGAGAACCTTCATCCAGCTTCCATTTCACAAAAGTTGTTTTCGTCAATCCATTTAACTAAGTGTTAGACATAAAAATCCCAGAAGCTGGATTGATGAAAACAACGTTTGAGAAATGGAAGCTGGATGAAGTTTCTCTGTAGGTGAAATATAAGCTGGATTGACGAAAACAAGTCTCGAGAAATGGATGCTGGATGAAGGTTCTCTAGAGGTGAAATAGAAGCTGGGTTGACGAAAACAACGCTTGAGAAATAGAAGCTGGATTAATTTTCTCTGGTTGACAAATGGAAGTTGGGTAAAGGTTCTCTAGAGGTGAAATGGAAGCTGGATGAAGGTTCCCTAGAGGTGAAATAGAAGCTGGATGAATGTATTACATGGGGGTAACCTGAAACCGTAGGGGGTAGGATGAAACCGGTTTGAGATTACCCCCGAGGGTAATTTGAAACCGGTTTCAGGTTACCGGGGGGGGGTAATCTGAAACCGGTTTCAAGTTACCTGGGGTAATGTTTAGGAGGGGGTAATTTGAAACCTTTACACCGGCAGATTATACGAATCTAGATATCGTCGCGTTTGGTCTATGGTGGTTTTGAGTAAATCATTGAACCACCTACTTGTAGACTTTGACTGCAACTTTTTGCCAATTTTTTATATATTGACAATTTGTAGATAGATAATCTCAAAATTTAAATTTCACCGTTTCTTGACAAGGTTTGCCATAAATTAGGCCTACGTTTCCGAGTGTAGGCCACTAATCATTTTAATATGCATAAAGCGTATTCGCTACTTGTGGTTACAATGCTCCGATTAGAAACATTGTAAGCTTACAACAAAAGCCGGTTTATAATTTTAACATTTATATTTTAACACAAAATCGGCAATTATCATGCATAGGTGCTTCTTTAGTCATGACTAACAAGAGCCTCAATATGAACCCAAGAAAATACGAGCACTCACAATATCTTCGGAACGGAAAGCAGTCAAACTGTTGCGCCTACTGCAGATGAATATAGACAACCACGTTAGCTCTGATTCATTTATCTTCTCTCAAAGCTGATGCTCCAGTCCAAATAACAATAGTCGTAAAAACATCAATTCAGAAGTTAGAAAATGGGTTCAATTCCGTCTGCTGGAAGTAAATAACCGATGAATTTAAAATGATTGTCATTAACTGTTCTATGGCAGGCACGTGCGAATCAACTTCTCAGGTGTGTGATTGTTCCAACTTAAAAGCAAGTGGCCACAAATCTAGCGGCGTCTACGAGGTGTGCGTTCGGCATCAAACGGGGCAAATGTGTTCTAACGCGTTTTGTGACATGGAAGCTACCAATAGTGCCTCGCTGGTTTGTGCTTACATATTGAAATTTAGCATTGTATTGCACTAAACCACATTATTGAATTTGTGATGAACCGATTATAATAGAGACGACTACTAGTCTTGATGTTCGTCCTGGTATGAGAGCTTTAATGGACAAGTGGAAATCATTTTATCAGAGTTGGTAATGTCTTTAAGATATCGATTGAATATTCTTAAATACGGCAGAAGGCTACCGGTAATGCTTTTGTCGCTAATATGCATTTGGAAAGAAGAAATTTGATTATTCTTATGGCATCTGCTCAATGTCTCTCAGAAGGAATATGACAGGTAGTTCCGACTCGCCCACGTACTTAGAGTGCTATAAGCTTATACAAACTCACTGGCAGAACAAGATAAAACCAAATGAGAAAACAAGATGCATGCCATAAGTGCAGTTCGATAATATTCAAGAAAAGATGAATTAAATGAATTAAATGACCTTGAAAATGACCTTACAACCTTCAGATGACACCAGATGACAAAATTAATATCAGAAATGAATTCTACACGGTGCCCCAATTGAATTGATACTCTTTTTGTTTTAGCGATATAGGCTACTTGTCAATTCTCATCAAAACTTTATCAAATTTCAGGGAATGGAAGAGGGATAAATTATCAATGTTTGCTGAAAACGTTATCCAATTCGACGAACAGAGTCCGAAGTTATGCACATTCAAATTTTGGTAAAGAAATTTTTAAGTTGCCAACATGTAAAAGATAGGGAATAGCCTAATCGTTTGCAACAATTGCTGCTCTTCAAAGCTGATGTTCAAAATGTCATTCAATAAGCTCGAATGCATACTCTAAGGTGCTTTCGCAATTCATTGATTGCATTGTCAACAATCCCTTGATCAAAACGATTCCATTCTTCCACAATTCGCTGTTTGAGGTTGTCAACGTCACGTAGGCCCATGCGAGTTTGATAAACGCGTTCTTGAAGGACGCTCCATATCTTGTAGTCCAGCGGATTAAGATCATGGCTATTGGGGGGGAGGGCAAAGAGTTGATGAAGTGAACTCTGGAGTTTCTCTTGAAAGCAGACCAACAGTTTCTTATGAAGTCCATCATCACCATAAAGGTTTTTCTGCAGATCCAGTAGCGTCAATTTTTGCAATCAGTCGATTCATGGCTGCGGTGGCCCAGTTTCTGTTAGGAAATTCCTTTAAAACTTGGGCTGTTGGTTTAATCGCGTTAACGCGTGCGATAAACGCGTTTAAAAAATTTGCGATTAAAAATGTTAACGCATTAATCGTACGCGTTATTTAGATCTGACTAAAATGGAATCAGAGGCAGAAAACTCATTTTATAAACGAAAGGCTCATACTTAAAGCTAATGATACATTCTTTGGCAAATATTCCAACAAAGAATTTGTGTATTATCGCAGCAATTCTTTGCTCAATTATCGCCTGCATGCGAACCAAAACATGCGCTAAACGCTAACGATGAATCGTCGACATCGGCCACATCGCATCGTCCACTAAAGTTGTTTCCTCTTTCCTCACCCAGTCAGACGTCAGACTACGTTGGTCGACTCCATGAGATGGCAAGACCAATGTATCCAGGTGTCAAATGAGAAATCTTTACAGAAAGACAACTGAGAGGAGGTTTGGCAAGAACCGCAACTTCTTGTGAAAAATTGTGACTAAATAATGAGGTTCAATAGTAGAGTATACTATTGTTAATTAATAAGAGCATCCCTTTAACCGGCCAATGTAAATAAACTGGTCTGCCTATACAATTGGCTGAATAAATAATTAATCTTGATAGTCAGAAAACGGTTGTCTAATTGATAGTCAGAAAACGGTTGTCTAATTTTCATATTTAGGCTTATATAATTTTAATTAAAGGTGGCTCAAATGAAAAAAACTAACGGATTTTGAACAGCTGACTGATTTGCACAGTGTTTCAATTCGCGTCTGTCACACAAAACTGTTCAATAAACTAAATGCATAATTCAATAGGCCTAGGCCAAAAGTTATTGAATATGTTTGCAATAGAAAGAATGCATTCAGTCATTAAAATTTTTTGCTTCAGGGGTCCTTAGAAAATAGTAAGATCAGCATATTTGGAGGAAACGTATTGCGATTAATTTGCAGTTAATTGCGATTAAAAAAATTAATCGCACGATTAATTTCGATTAACATTTTTAATCGAACAACAGCCCTATTTAAAACCTTTTTGCACTTTAATGTTTTTCTTCTCTTAAAATTTTTCATTGAACTCAAATCAACTTGCTGAAAACCATTTTTATTATTGTCCCCTAACCACGTGGAAATTACGAAAATATGCTGTCATATTTACTAATTTAGATAGGTGTGCAGTTGCAAACAATAATTTCCTATCTTTTACATGTTGGAAACTTAAAATTTTCTTTGTCCAAATTTGAATGTGCATAACTTTGGACTCTGTTCGTCGAATTGGACTAAATTTTCAGGGAACATTGATAATTTATCCCTCTTACATTATCTGAAATTTTACAGAGTTTCATTTGGAATTGGCAAGTATATCGCAAAAGCAAAAAGGTTATCAGTTCAATTGGGACACCGTGTACATACCTGAGTCAGTAATATTCGTGTTATTACACGTGCATATCGTGTAAGAAATAATAAAGACTAATTTCCGGTGGCGGCCATATTGGATTTGCAGTTGCGCCATTTGTGACGTCATGGCGGACAAGCACCTCGGTGATTTTTCATGTCCAGGGACCCACTGACTGATTGGAAGTGAGAAACTCCCCCAACACCAAAATGCATACGGGACCTCATGGCGCATCATGGATTATCTCTATCTCTCCGATACTCGGATACTACCACACAGTGACGTTAAACTGCAAATACAAACACACCATTCAGTTGCGTGATTGCTTTCAGCAACCGACAGAAATGTTTCGATTCTCTTTACCTATTTCCATACCTGCAGTCATTTTAAAGCCTCATTGCCACCCTGCACTCTCGAAAGCAACGCCTCATATAGGCGCACACGTCGACAATAATTGTTAAAATATTATATATAAATACAACAGACAAGTCGCCGCTAACGTCATTCAATACGCAAAATGAGCCTACTGGGATATCGACTGTGCGACAAGGTTCTTTGTGCGCTCGGTCCTATTTTAGTAGAAGAATTTTAGCAGAGAAATCGGCTCAACAAATTATTACAGGTTAGAGACTTGGCAGAGTTGTTAACTACACCCCACTGACGAAAATACCAAATGTCCCCACAAATCCGAGCTGTGCTCTAGCCGCCCCCTAGGGCGGCCTAAATTCGGTGTTTTGACAATAACTCCAGAACCATCACAGCTACAAAGAAATACAACAGCGCAAAATTGATCCTCATTAAAAGACAAAGGAGTTTTGTGTATAACATTTCTTTCTAGGAATACAAATAAAAATGCTTCATGGGATAAACTAGTCATTATAGCCTAATTGTATATCAATGCGATGTACCGTACTAATTTTATGTCGGAAAAAACAAGTGCTGTGCTGCGAATGATAATGAATCATGTTGTAGTGGGAAGAGGCTACGGAGGACATGAAGTTCATTTCCATGAACAACTTTGAAAAGTACATTGTCAGCCTTCTGCGTTAAAGTTTCTGCTGTGAGTGTAGCCTATCAGGGTGCAAGTTGACGGCTGGTCTAAGTTTGTTCATGAGGTCCTCAAGACGGGTTTGTCCAATTCACAAATTCACATGCAAGTCCCAACCACGCATGCAGAAGAGACATAGGCCTACATCAATCTAGATAATGATAGTAGCTCTAGTAATAGTTTGTAGCTCTTGTATAGAAGCCCCATGAGCCTTGAGGGTTCTGATAGCATAGAGTGCCATAGAGTGAGGTAGTGCCAGAGCAGATAATCTTATTGATGTGGTCTGTAACTGTTAATTTCTCTCCAATATGAACTCCCAATGTCTTGATGGATTTTGTATACGAGAAACTCCAGAGATGGGTGGATGGGTTGAGAGTGAGCTCTTGTTGCGCCTGATAATAGCAATTTCGCGTGTTTTATCAGAATTGATCCGCAAATTCTTTCCTTTAGACCAGTTGGCGATGTGTTGGTGTTCATCCGTTGCAATAGATAAGTGATTGGAGCGAGCCGATAAAGAGATAGGAATCGTCAGCATATGTAGAGAGCCGGTTCTGGGAATGAAGAGGGTGGAGGTCAGATGTACCTACTAAACAATCCATGCAGAGTTTTTCTAGTTTTAATATCTTTATCCGAAAAATTATTTAGGTGATTTATTATGAAAGTGACGTCATCTCACAACTATGAAAAATTGCAAGGAATAAAACATTAAGCTTTTATTGCAATTCAATTGCAAGCATCAAATATGATAGAAGTACATATGCCTGTATGATAATTAGAGAAATTATTAAAAATATTGCTATTTATTGAAGAATTATGATGATATTACTGCTGCACCCTGTGAGGGTGCGCTAGCAGCGAATGAGTACAGGTTTTCGATAATGGCGAACAGCGCAAATTTACTTCCACCGTCACTGACGTAACATTCAGAGAGAAATTTGGCAACGTTTTTAATTCTAGCACACTGTGATATCACTGCTTTGCCAAAAGATTTATGCCAAATTATTTAACTATATAATCCTTCTTAAAAGCCAAAAAAGACTTGGCAGGAAATATTTATGGGTATTTTTAAAAACAGTTTTTGTGCATCGTCACTGACGTAACACATTCTGACATCAAAATTATTGTAACTCAAGTTCGCATCACAATCTTCTGAAATATGACTGTAAAAATTTTATTAATGTTTTTAAAATTATTAGTACAGGTTGGGGCATACATAGAAAGTTAAAATTTTTATCCAGCTGTCATTTATGTATTTATTTCAATGGTGCCTAAATGTCACTGACATAACATTGAAATGTCACTGACGTAACGCTTCTGAAAAGACAAACATTAATTGCATTAAATTTACTAGTCATGGTTCACAAGTATGCAGGAATGCTTTCAAAATTATCCAGTGTTGTTGGATACTGCAATGTGTTCACTGAGAGTGAAGAAGCCCTTCTGTTTACCATTATTGACTTCAGATTCACAAATGCCTTTGCATTTCCATAAGTTGGCACTCCAAGATAGCAGCTCATGGACTGCCTGAATCGGTAGCTCGATTGCTGTCTGGTAGTGTAGAAGGCAACTTTTTCAAATCAACCCGACGCTTGAAGCAACATACATTATGATCTTTTACACTCACTGAAAGAACATGTTTTGGACTCAATGAAGCAAATTTTCATGTTCCAATCATTGACTGCATACTTTTGATCTCGAACGTATGCCCCCATTAGTGTCATCATCAATGTTTTATTTTATACACTATCACATGTGCCATTCATCTTTATAAATATTGCATAGTTCTTCTTTCCCAGCAGCTCATGTGAAACAATAACACTTTCTGTCCATTAACCTATACATCTTTATGTACTTTTTATCTGCAATGCTATGCCAAAGTTTGTTGTTAAGAAGTTCATGAGAGCAACTTTCTTTGGAGTACTTTTAAAAGATTTTCTTTTGTCGAATAACTGCTTTTCCTATATATTACTGAGCAGATAAGAAACTCTTGAAGTTGCTGCATGATCTGATTCAGTTGGGGTGACGACATTTTAACCATAATGTTGACACAGGCTGTGCATTGTACATTTGGTAGATTTCTTTCTGTTTTTGTCCCACTAGTTGCCATTAATGTTGCTACTCATCATTCTTCTGCATGATGGCCATCTTACTTTAGCTACTTCTTCATGTGACGCATTCATGTTAGCTCAGTCCCAGTTTTTTGTGGCGTGTCTCACCCTGTGTGCAAAAGCAAATCACTAGTTTGGTTTACTGTGATGATGAAAAATTGATGATAATGATGATGATGAGGAGGAGGGGAGGATGATGATGATGATTATAATGAGGGCTTACTTCAAATCGAAGCTAGGATGTCAATTACTGGATTTATAAGTGCATTTTTACTAGTATATACCGAATTTAAACAAGTTTCTTGCTATCACTGACGTACATGTATATTGTTACGTGAGGGACAACATGAATGTTACGTCAGTGACACAGTTTAAACATTTTTCTTAAATTAAAACAAAATTTCAACTATTTAGTTGTATTGCTAATATGTTGCATCAGAAGTTTAAAAATTTTCAGAATTTTTACTTTGCTACTTTTGGTTATATTCTAAAAAGTCTTAATTTTTTGTCACTGACGTAACATTGAAAAGTACACCCCAAACTTCTGAAGTCAAAAAATGAACTGCTATTAATTGTTCAAAATTTTACTTGAAACAACTTACCAAGTGGAACTTCCATCCAACTGATGTAGCTTGTTTGATAAAATCAGCCAATTGTTGCCATTACTTTAAAAACAAACCTTTTAATATTTCTGTAACAGAATTGCGCAGACCATGTCGACATCAAATGTAAGCTGGCTGACGGTCATCTCACCAAAGATTATTGATTCTAATTATTATTTTGAACACTAGGGTCTCTTAGCTTTAAAATGATACCTTTATATTAACAAAATTGCCCAAAAATCTTTTGGACTTTTATGTCCATTTTCCGTGGAATTGCCCTGTACATTCCTAACCATCAGGTTACGTGTTATTGTACTGGAAATGCTAGCTATGTGTTCTTGAACTTTCGAAAAGTTGTTGGAACTTACTGCTGAGGGCATCTTCAATTTCCATAACTATAACGCAATGCAGATGACATTGAGATTATGATAACCTCGCCCATGCATTCGTAGGCTATATGAATGCATTACGGAGTCAATGATAAGCCATTTAAGCGTCTCAATTGTGATTGTGTTTGGCTCATTTGTTCTTGAACCACTGTCTGTGATACCATCAATGCTTCCAAATCATGCTTTTGATAACTTTTTCGCTTCAGTGAGACTGCATGGACATGTTGGATACCTTGACAGAACTGTCTAAAAACTTTCCCGCCAAAATGAATTTGTTGGATTGCACAGCTCAGTGTGACAATAGGCGATGTTGGGGAAGTTGAGCAAATGTGGCAACCTACAGAACTCCAGTGATGACAAGGAAATAGTGACTTCCACTGTTTCAATACATGTTTGATTCATTCATTCATTCATTCATTCAGAGCATTTATATAGCGCCCCTTCAAGAAACTACACAGAGGCACTCCCCGCCCAACCACGAACGAAGAAAAAAGACTTGAGAGACTTGTAGAACCCAGCCGGATGGACCACAAGTAGAGAGCGAAGCGTAATCGGGAGGTCGTTCCAGACAGTTCCACGACCGAGAAAGCACGTAATGATGTAATGATGTGGAATGTATTGTTCTTGTGTTGCAAGACAATGTCATACCAGTAGCAGCCACCGAGTCTTCTTGCTGTCTGTGGAGGGGGTGTGTGGTACCAAATGCAACATGCTCAACTGGACCAGATCAGGTACCCAGGCGGAGCACAACCATTGAACCCACATGTCCTTGCGGGGAATCACTTCGACACGTCCATTTCTTGCTGATACACTCGACTCATTGGTAGTGTGCGAATTGTAGCAAGGCAAAAATGGGTATAAAAGTGTGATATTTTACTTCACATGCACTGATTCAATGAATTTCAAGACAACACATGAGGCAATTTGAGTGAATGTCGTGGCACTGCTTGACAATCTAGCCAAAAACTGAATTTTTTCACATATGATACGTGCTTTTGCTTCCTTAGACACTAAGCATGTAAAGCACTTTACTGCTAGCGCACCTTCCAAGGGTGCACCACTTTGACATCAGTTTTTCCCCCGGAGGTATCTAAAATTAGGCCTTATTTTTAAAACCTGGTTCCCATCTATACAGTATACATGCCAGGGTATGTTGAAAAAAGTTAGTGTTCTTCAGGAAAAAAGTTGGTAGGTAGGCCAAATGGGTTAAGCCACTGCAGTTGATGACCATTCATTCGTCCATTGTGCTATTATTGCTGTCATGTCTTTATACGGTATGGTATCATGGGCGCCCGCACATAAGGGCAAGGGGCAAGAGTGGAAAATTGACACTTTTTCTAACTGCTATATACTTTTGGGTTTTTAACAAATTTCTTCGCATTTACGCACTAATGATACGAACGATACATACAGTGAAAGTAATAAATCTATGTTTAGAATCTCTGTAGAAATAAACATGCTCTTAAGTTTCTCCCTTGCATTATCAACATCTTGCTAAAAGCTGGAACAATGAACATTGGCTTTTAACCCTCCGGCGGGTGCCCGTCCAAGTAGTAGGCCTACCGATTTTGGCCTAGGCTACTTGATTGGAATCTCGCTGTCATGCAACCTTTCACAACTGCACTTAATTAATATCAGTAGGCTACCAATGCCAAAATTTTTGAATTTCTCAACAGTGCACTGAATTCAATTAGGTCTTACGTCAGGGAGATCTGCTTATTCAACAGTAGGCCTATAGTCTAGGCAATCTAGATCAAATACACCGTCAACCTGGGCAAAATTGGATCAGAAAGTTTTTCAACGGTTTTCTGATCAGAATTTGTTGCTGAATAACATATCCAAAATCCGCCAAAATCCGACCACGGGATCCCCCCCCAAAAAATGGGGTTCAAAATATGATGTTTTTTCGTGCATCTTTGCATTGAATATCAGGCTGCTAGTACAGCGGCCAGGTTAAAAATTGGTCACTTTGTGATACAAGCATGCTATTTGGTACATTCTACGAGCATGTCATAGGAAAAGGATTTGGCTATAGGGCCATCGCATATTTGACACCTGGCCCCAATGGCAGCCATTTTTCAAAATGGCCCCCGGTTTACGGATTTTAAATTATCTCAGCTTCCAGTACACTTAGAATCGTCATCTTGGTGTCTAAACAAACATAGTTAGGGGCGAGGATTCCAAAAAAGCCATTGCAAATGTTCCCAACAGCTTCAATGGCGGCCATTTTTAAATTACGGAATTTTCAATATCTCAGCTTCCAGTACACCTAGAAACGTCATCTTGGTGTCTGAACATACATAGTTAGGGGCGAAGATTCCAACAGAGCCGCTGCAAATGTTCCCCAGGGCTTAAATGGCGGCCATTTTCCAAAATGGCCGACCAAATTACGGAATTTTCAATATCTCTGCCATCGATAGCAATGACCTGCTTGTCCTGGATACCAGAGATCTGGCCAATCGAGCAGTCATAAACACCATGTGCAACCTCAAGAAAACTGGACAAGAGCAGTACGAAACATTTGTCAAGAAACGTCTCATTAATCAAACATTGACCTGTGAATGATCCAATGAAAAGAAATTATATCCCTCTCTTCTGGTGTCCACCTGTACGGGACAAGTCATGAGCAAAAACGACATATGTCATCTGTGACGAGAGACTGTTCACTATTCTCCAGGTTGTACATTTCTTGTCAGACACGAGAAGGAGACCTGGACAAATTTTTTGCGCGCGAGAACGGGGCACGCCCACCATCACTCTCGAATTATGGGCCAATTACAGCTAGGAACTAAGTCAGACATTGTGAGTTGCCTCGAAGAACTGATTCCTACTTCAACAAATGAGGCTGCGGCAGATATCCAACCAGGCCATTCACTGGGTGTTCCAATTGTTAACGCTCTTATACTGGATGGAGCCCCATAGTCAACATACTGAAGCCTGGCAATGTATGCACCTTTCAGAGTATGCCTCCCATATTTCCTTGCCTTGCATCACAAGACAGCTAGATCATGTGCCTAGAGTAGATTAGATGTTATACGGAATGATTATGTGGGTGGCAGCTAGAAGACATACACAGGCAGTGTGAGAGGTAGGCTAAAGAAAGTCGAAGGCGCGTCGAATCTTCTAGTGCTCTACCCAGAAACTGGCAGGAATAATTATTACTGAGGATCGACGAAAACAAGTCAGGAAGTCTTCTTTTTCGAGTCTGCAAATAGCAAAACTAGAAATAGAAACAGGAAGACAGATCATAGCCACTTACCACAAGGATTTGCTCTGTACTCGGCAAAGAGACACAACTGGACTTGCTCCATGTACTCAGGAGGAAGCTGATACAACGATTTTTCTGCATGCTTCGATTCCACCAAACATTGTTATCGTAATGGTATGATACGCACAGTTGATTCAGGCGTGTTGTTACTGGCCATAGCAGCAGTTCAGCAGCTAAGCATTGATGAACAGTTACTGTGGGTTCATCAAACAAGGGCTTCAGATACCTACAGAAAAGTGTGTAGCCTTGCCCTTCCTACATGCATTCAGCGGATGTGACACATGATCATCATTTGCTGGCCGCGGAAAAAGGGTTGTCTGGGAAATTTGGAAGACATTCAGCGACGTCACTCCACCTTCTGCACCTCAGTATCAACTCCCAGCTCTGTTTATGATCAGCTCGATAAAATTTAGCATTTTGTGGTTCTGCTGTACGACATTGCCAGTGGTGAGGAGTAGGTGAATGAGGCAAGGAAACAACTGCTCGCACAGAAAGACAGACCTATGGATGGCCTTCCACCAACTCAAGCTGCTCTGGGGAAACACTCAGAGAGAGCTGCCTACCAAGATGGTCACGTTTGGGCAGAGGTGTTCATAGCTGATCCTAAACTACGATGCCTTGGTCAATGGGAGGTGCAGCAAACGAATGAAGGTGGCTGGGAAGTGAAGTGGAACAACACTTCCCGAAGCGTCTCGTGCCTGTCGTGAACTGCTCAGACATGGCTGTGAGAAGGGCTGTAGGGAACAGTGCAAATGTGTAAAAGCTTCTATGCAGTGTACTGGTCTCTGTCTCTGTAGAGGCCTATACGACCGTGAGTAACATGGATGATGCTATATAATTCTGTGGCGAGTAGCCTACTCTGTCTGGATAGTAGTTTCCAAATGTCGACTTAAATATGTCGCGATACACACAATTTACGAGAAAATCAATGCTATCTTGAATTGCATATAGTCCAAGACTTATTTTTTAGCCATATTGTTGGAATGCAGAGCTTTATTCATGATTAAAGGAGATAAAGATTGTCACATGTCATCTTAACTACTAGCACAAAACCGGAACGGAGAAGAAGGGGGAAGTGACGTATAACATAGACTAAATATATAGAGTCATCTACAGTCATCTATGCTAGCGCCATCTACATGTAGAATGTGTATAATATCATTATTCCAACACCCCCACTTTATACACACTCAGATAATTAGGTTAGTGTTATTTTTCTAACCCCATCCCAGAAATGCATTTGTTATGCAAATCTTTACACAGTCCTTTCGTTAAACAGTCAGCAACCATATTTGTTGTTTCAATCTGTTTAACCAGAATGTCTCCAATTGCAATTCTGTCTCGAATGAAGTGATGCTGCACAGCAATGTGCTTGGTCTTGGGTCGATATCCAGGATTTCTGGCAAGATCAATCGCCCCTTTGTTATCACAGAAGATTTCCACAACATCTGAAGCTTGAGGAACAAGTTCCTTGTGAAGTCCCTTTAACCATATAGCTTCTGCAGCAGCCATGCTTAAAGCCATGTACTCTGCTTCAGTTGTTGACTTTGCAACGGTTGGTTGTTTCTTTGACTTCCAACTTATTGCGGCACCACTTAAAACAAAAGTGTATCCTGTGGTTGATTTCAGATCCCTTTTATCACCACCCCAGTCAGAATCACAAAACCCAATCAAATCTTCATTGGTTCTCCTGTACACTAGTTTGGTACTTGCAGTCTGCCGAAGATATCTCAAGATTCTTTTAACTGTAACCCAATGAGTTTTTCCATAGTTGTTATTGAATCTGCTCATGACCCCCCACTGCAAATGCAATGTCTGGTCTTGTAGCCTGTGCTGCGTATACATAAGGCTACCCACAGCTTCTTGAAAAGGAATGTTTCTCATTTCTTCTTCTTGCTGTTGACTGTTAGGAAAAAATTCTTCTCCAAACAAATCTTGATTCGAATCAAGTGGAGTTGAAACCCCATTGCACTCAGTCATATTGAAGCGGTTGAGCACTTCTTCAATATATTTCTCTTGATCAAGTGATATCGTTCCTGTATCACGATCTCTTTGGATATGAATGCCCACACAATAGTGTGCCTCTCCAAGATCCTTCATCTTGAGACGTTTCATTAGATCTGCTTTCAAATTCTGTTTCTCCTCTTTGTTGTTCGAGAGAATTAAAAGATCATCAACATACACTGCAATGATTAAGATCTTTCCGTTTTCACATCTGTAGTAAATGCAAGTGTCAAAATTTGATTGCACAAATCCAAGTTCTTTCAACAACTTATCCAATTTCTAATTCCAGGCTCGGCTTGCTTGCTTCAGACCATAAATTGACTTCTTTAGTCTACAAGTTTTACCATTCAGCCGAAAACCACCTGGCTATTCCATGTAAATTTCTTCTTCGAGCTCAGGATGCAAAAATGCTGTTGTGACATCCATTTGATCAATGTCAAGGTCATATTTTGCAGCCAATGCCATCAGAAGACGAATGGAAGTATAACGTACAACCGGCGAGTACGTTTCCTCATAATCAATGCCTGGTTTTTGTGAACATCCCTTAGCCACCAAACGAGCTTTGTAACGCTCAACTGTACCATCAGATTTCAGCTTTGTTTTGAAGACCCATTTGCACTTAATTGCTTTTCTCCCAGTAGGTACATCAGATAATGTTCATGTCTGGTTTTCAACATGTGCCTGAATTTCTTCTTCCATTGCACGTTTCCATTCTTCTGCATATTGAGAAGTAAGTGCTTCTTCAACAGTTGCTGGATCAGTACTTTTACACAATGTAGCTTGATGCACAACAAAATCCTCATTGAATATTTGCTTGTTTGGAATACGAGTTCTTTTTGGCCTCTCAAATGTGTCTCGTATCACTTCTCCATCATCAGTTATGTCCTTATTGACCACTGAAATATTTGATCCACCAGAATCTTCTTCCACAGAGTTTATTTCCAAGCCAGTGTTCGAGTCATCAGTAAGATTAGTCTTTGATCCACCAAACTCCTTTGAACCATCAGACTCCCCCACTTCAACATGAGTTTGGGTATTCTGAAACTGCTGTTGATTACGAATGTCTGAAGTGACAGTTTGCGATGAGTTGTCATCCGCAACATCTGGAAAAGGATCATCTGAAGACGAATGTCGAACAGGAAACTGAGATTCAAAGAAAACAACATCTCGGGATCGAGTGAATTTCTTTGTAACAGGATGAAGCATTCTGTAACCTTTGCTTTCTTCACAGTAACCAACAAAGATGTACTCTTTTGACTTAGAGTCCCATTTCTTGCGGTTATTTTCAGGAACTTTCACCAAAGCTTTGCAACCAAAAACACGAAGATGGCTTAGGTCAGGTTTTTCTCCTGTCCATGCCTCTTGAGGTGTCATATTTGGTAAGACTTTTGTAGGTGACCGATTCTTCAGATAATTGGCTGTATTTACTGCTTCTGCCCAAAAATCTGTGCTTACTCCGGATTCTAGAATCATTGTTCGAGCTTTTTCTACCAAAGTTCTGTTCAGACGTTCAGCAACTCCGTTCTGTTGAGGAGTATACGGAATCGTGGTCTCGTGACGAATTCCACTACGTCGTAAGAAGCTCAGAAAATTTTCATTGACATATTCAGTACCATTATCTGTTCGAAGAGTTTTGATACGTTTACCAGTCTGATTCTCAACAAGAGATTTGTACTCCTTGAACTTCTCCAGTACCTCAGTCTTTGATTTCAGAAAATAGACAACCGAGTGTCTCGTGAAATCATCCATGAATGTGAGAAAATACCGTGCTCCACCAACGGATGAAACATGCATTGGACCACAAATATCAGAATGAACAAGACCAAGAACGTGCTTCGCTCGTTTGGCTCCTGTTTTCTTGAACGGTTTGCGATGCTGTTTGCCTTTCACACAAATTTCACAGGAAATAGTTGCCGTCCCTTCAGACTGAACACCTGAAGACATAGTGCTTCGAAGTAGGCGCATAGAAGGATGATTAAGATGTCCAAGGCGACGATGCCATAAGTTTACAGAGTTCGTTGACAGCGCAGCAAACATACGAGATTGCTTACAGTTCAAACGATACAGTCCATTGACTTCTGTGGCAGTTCCAATGACACTTTTTGGATTGACCTTCACCTGCTGATTAACTATGCGACAGCCTTTCTTGTCAAACAAAACAGTTTTCCCTTCCTGAGCAATTCTGTTAACTGCCAAGAGATTTATAGCCAAATCTGGAACATGAACAACATCCAGAATTTCCAATCACCATAATTTTTGCCATCAAGATGCTTCGCTTCCGGTAAACCTCCGACGGAATTTGTAGTAACTGTTGTCGCTAGACTACCTGTTCCTGTGCTAATTTTCTCCTGAATTTTCAAAACTTCCTGCCGTAGTTCTTCCAATGCCGTCATTTTAACGCGTGACCAATAAGAAACTTCAGCTTCTATCGACTCGGATAATTAACGAGAAAACTCGAAAAATATTAGTCGACCAGTCGTCCTGGGAATTAACCAGTCGTCCTGCGTTCGTTCTGGGCACATAACCTGTTGGAATGCACAGCTTTATTCACGATTAAAGGAGATAAAGATTGTCACATGTCATCTTAACTACTAGCACAAAACCGGAACGGAGAAGAAGGGGGAAGTGACGTATAACATAGACTAAATATATAGAGTCCTCTACAGTCATCTATGCTAGCGCCATCTACATGTAGAATGTGTATAATATCATTATTCCAACACATATGAACATGAACATAATCAGGTTCAGAAATAGTATGATGGAACAAATAGCTTGGATTATAATATATTTATACTTGACGCACCATGAGCCATAACAGCTGATTTTCAAATAAGCAGGAAATTTCAACCTTTCCGCATCATTGACGTCCTTGGCTGCAGATCTTGAGAACAGAAACATCTATATTTAATTAAATTGGAATTCTGACCTTTAACTATGGTTGTGTAGACCCCAACATGACGATTCTAAGTGTACATGAAGCTGAGAAAATGAAAAAATCCGTATTTTGGTCGGCCATTTTGGAAAATGGCCACCATTGAAGCCGTGGGGAACATTTGCATATGCTCTATTAGAATCTTCGCCCCTAACCGTGTATGTGTAGACACCAAGATGACGTTTCTAGGTGTACTGGAAGCTGAGATATTGAAAATTCCGTAATTTGGTCGGCCATTTTGGAAAATGGCCGCCATTGAAGCCGTTGGGAACATTTGCAATGGCTTTTTTGGAATCCTCGCCCTAACTATGTTTGTTTAGACACCCCACCCACTCATCTGATCCTTCACCTTCCTTAAAAGACACCGGCACTATAAGCTACTGCTTTGGCTACCGGACTCGGACGTCATTCTGACTACCATTTGAACAACATTCTGACTTGCTGCAGCACTTGGGAATTACCTGGAGCTCTGCGATCGGCTTTTGAGTGGCGCTTTAGATGTTTAGAAATTATTATTACAAATAATTTTTTTATGGAAGTAGCTAGAGGAACGCTTGCACTTTGAAAACTGACACCTATTTTTCGTTCATTTATTCATTCATTGAACGGACTTATAATATTACGGCGCCGCTTCAGGAGCCCACTTTTAACAAATTTATTCGCACTAAAAAAACTAAGCTTATTCATATTAAAGCTGATACACAAAACGAAACTGAAAAATTGCATTAAGAAACCTCATTGAAAAATACTCGTGTTCTTAATCTCCAGCTTTGCATTTTTCAAGCTCTGCTACTAAAACATTTAACCGCGAATCCGCGATCATCGAAAGTTTTTGCCTCACCCTGCAAACATTTCTGAGGGCGCCCATGTTTGGTAAGTCTGAATAAATTGGGCATCTCGATTACACGCTGGTAGGGCCTATATTGTTCAGTGTCTTCGAAAAATTACTACACCTTGTTCGAATAGGCCTATATCTTTATCCTGTCGCGTGCTTCTTACCTTGTGAACGAGGCAATTGTATCGAGTGACATCCGCATCGACAATTTTGGTATAGGCCTACATGTAAATTAAGCAGCAAACAATTCGCCGCTAACATAATTCAAAACGCGAAATCAACTCATTTCGACATCAACATTGTCATCATTAGCTAATGCTAATCGCCTGCGATTTGCTCTAGATAAAGTATAGCCGAACTTTTAAAGTTCTTGGACACAAAATATTTACAAGAACAGTGTTTGGCTCTCGATGTCTGGTCTACATGGGCGGAGTTTGGTTTCCGTTCCTGGGGGGCTAAAAAAGAACTTGGACTTTTGGAGCCGAGACTTGGTCCAGAACGAGCGGCGCCGCCATAATTATATTCTCGACCAGAAGTTGATGACCTTTTTAGTCACTCGGTTCAAATCTCGTGAAAAGCTTTTGCATATGCTTTTAACATAGCTTTTTCAGGCCGAAAACGTTGAAGCTTCGTGTAAAAACCCAGCATTTCCCCCGAAAAATGTATGAGTCTGGTCCTTCTGGGTGGGGGGCCGAACCCTTGAAACGATACCATTTTCACGGTAAAATCTGAATCTGATCCATCTTGGGGGCTTAGCCACCCTAGCCCGATAAACTCCACCATGCTGGTTCATACGCTTTATATTTAGGCCTACTTCTCAATTTTGATGCATTAAAAGGCGAATATAAGAAGATCTTGTCTCAGGTTTCCAACTAACGGCAGCCTGCGTAAGTTTATCTGACTTCCCCATTTGGACAGGAGCGATTCAAGAAATTACGAAACAACAGCGATTTACAATTGATGATATTGTAGCGGACCAGGGCTGGGCAAAAACACCAGGAACCGAACAACAGCCCAAGTCGTCAGGGTGTCGTAAATCAGTCCGCTGGATACGGCTTCAGTTGTAGGCTGAAGACTAGCCGACTAGGCTTAAGCTCATTTACTCGAAGAACAGAAATGTCACTGCCGTTTTCACAGTATAGCATACAGTTCGCAACGTTTCTATTCGCAATGTCAATGTACAGTTCTGCGATAACTTCTGTGGCCGTGCTAGGAGCAGAACCGTCGTGGCTACGCTAGGAGTCGAACCGTCGTTGCAGGTCCCAGTGACTTCCGTAGCGCTAGGTGTAGAACCGTCGTGACTGCGCGAGGAGTAGAACCGTCGTTGCAGGTCCCAGCGGTCGTCTTCGTCAGCCTTCTAGCTCCAAAATGTCGGACTCCTTGACTCCTCAGACTCCTTTGTGACTGTAGACGAAACGAAGCTGACGACTACTGTGTTCTCCCGTGCGACGTCCTCATATATACCCTGCCTCTGCACGCGTAGGCCACGCCTACTCAGGCCAGGTCTACGGTAGTCCGGGCAGGTCTACGTAGACACAGGCCACGCCCACTTCAGGCCAGGTCTACGGTAGACCGTGCAGATCTACGCCCGCTACAGGCCACGCCCACTCCAGGCCAGGTCTATGGTAGACCGGGCAGGTCTACGTAGACACAGGCCGCGCCCACTTCAGGCCCGGTCTACGTAACCAAGGCAGGTCTACGTAGACACAGGCAGGTCTACGTAACCACAGGCAGGTCTACGTAACCACAGGCAGGTCTACGTAACCACAGGCAGGTCTACGTAACCACAGGCAGGTCTACGTAACCACAGGCAGGTCTACGCCTGCTACAGGCCAGGTCTACGGTAGACCAGGCAGGTCTACACTGGTTACGGGCAGGTCTACACCCACAGTAGACAGACAAACAACCAGACAGACAGACAGAAATGCCACAAAATTCTCAACAATATGATATCTTAACGGCGCTTTAAAAGTCACTGGATTAGTCTAACAAGTGAGACAATATCTTCAATAGAACAAGTGAAGTCACATATTCTCTTTTGAGTATTTTTACTACATGAGCAGAATGAGACAAATTATTCAGCTTAAGACGAAAATAACCGCTTCTGTTATTGCCTTAATGATAGTATTTTAAACAGTTTCCAACAATAGATAGAATATCACTCTTTCAACTGTTAACAGGTTTTTCAGAGACGCAAAGATGGCATTGTCAATTTCAACCGAACGTGGGCAGAGTACAGAGAAGGATTTGGAAGTCCAGATGGCGAATTCTGGCTTGGTAAGGTTTATGGAAATGCTATATTTGTAGCCTACTAAAACATACCAGAGGAACCTTAGCTATTATTTAAAAATAATTAGACATTGCATACAAAGTCCTATCTACCATGAGGAAAATGTTTTTGCATTATTATGGATTATCTATAAAGTGACCTTTCTAGTTGTGATTTTGATTGAGAAATGAATTGATTGTAGCTGTAAAGTTCCTAACATTATCTTATAATAAAATCTAGTTCGATAGCGTTTTAATCTGTGAAGTGCGAGTGTGTCTGTGAGATAGAGAGTTGCCAGCTCTTGACAGTTGCCAGCTGTTGACTTGCAATAAATGACGTAATAGAATACTATACGGGACACAAAGAAAATATTGGAGATTTTCATATCTGAAATCGTTGAACATACAAATTGATTCTGTGCGTTGCACACATTCAATGCTAGAATCGACGATTCTCAGTTACTTATCCACAGTTTGTAACAACAGTGTCATGTTCTGGGTGCCTCTCAGTACTTCTAAGTTATGCTTCAGCGTATAAAGTATACTCACCACAACTTTAGACTTCTGCATTCTCTGCTCCACTCATTCCCATCGCAATTAACCCATTATGGACCAAAACTTTATTAAGCAAAATTTTTATGAACTGTGTTGATATTTCGCACCTAAAAAATTATGTTTGAACGTATGCATATAGGTTTTTGACAAATCTCAAATAACATATGCAAAACAGCATATGTTCGTTTTACGAACATTGGGCTAATAGGCTACCGACAACATGCGCCGTATCGACCATGCACGAAATGACATTGCAACAAATAAAGAATTAAAAATGGATAAATGATGAAAAATCGTCCAAAATGTAATGTTTTCAGCAGCAAATAAAGTACTCACATACATGTATACATACATGCATACATGTATACATATACACATACGTAATACATAGATACGCACACGCAATCACTCATACGTACGTCCGTACGAACTTACATATATACATACACGCATGTATAGAAGCATACATGCATTGCACACACACACACATACATACATACATACATACATACATACATATAAATATACATACATACATACATACATACATACATACATAAATACATACATACATACATACATACATACATACATACATACACGCATGCATGCAAACACGCATATATACATACATACATACATACATACATACATACATACATACATACATACATACATGCATACATACATACATACATACATACATACATACATACATACATACATACATACATACACACATACATACATACATACATACATACATATATACGTACGTACGTACGTATGTACGCACGTACATAAATACATAATTACATAATTACATACATACATACACACATACATACATACATACGTACATACGTACATACATACGTACGTACATACATGTACATACATGCATACATACGTACGTACGTACGTACGTACATACGTACATACATACATACATATATACATACATACATACGTACATACATACATACATACATACATGCACACATGCATGCATACACACGTACATACATACATACGTACATACGTACATACATACATACATGCACACATACATGCATGCACACATGCATACTTACATACATGAATACATGCATACACACATACATATGCGCATGGATACATACATACATGCACACATACATACTTACATACATGAATACATGCATGCATGCATACATACGCACATGCATACATACATACATACATGTACACATATACACATGTACACATGTACACATGCATACAATACACAATCTTGAGTTGGTTGATATGCATACATACACACATACACACATACATACATGCATGCATACATACATACATACATACATACATACATACATACATACATACATACATACATACATACATACATACACAATTATGAGTTGGCTGATACATGACTTGTAGCTAAGAAATAAATATAGGCGTTTATAAATCAACGTTGACTTGACTTGACGGATCAGTAGCCTGTTGGACCAATGTTCGTAAAACGAACACGACCCAGATATGAAATTTGTACAACTCCGTTGTTTACAGTAAAATTTTGAAAATTACATGTACTATGTGCAAAATATATGCACTTTTTAAATGCCCATCAGTTTTTGCGATATCACACATTAGACCAAAATAACAACTTTGCAAACAACGGACGGCGAACTTAGGCCTACGTGGTTTTGCAGTATTGGGCATTAGCTAAAAACATTTCAAAACTTTAAAAACGAATTTTTAAAACTTTTTGTCCGACATATCAGACCTCCGGCTGACATAAAAACACATGTACAGAAGATTATTGTGTTATGGCATCACCCAATGTGAGGTCTTCAAAAAAGGTGTTCGTAAAACGAACGTTGGTCCAAAACAGAACCGACAGATTTAGATTTCCTAGCGGTTTTCAGCAAGACACCCATCACTTGAAGTCTTGCTAACGCATTCAGCGTTAGAAGCGGGGCAAAACATGGCGCTATGGATATAATGAAATAGATTCAGCTCGTTATTGTCACTGTAGTTTAATTTTTTATCTTTTAGAATTATTATTGTTTATATTATTGCATGATACTATAGAATATCAGAGTAGTCCATATATCTTAAAAAAAACTTTCTCAATAGTGAAGTAGAGACAACCAACCTTTAACGACTTACTCCCAGCACTTGTTACGCGTTTAACCCGTCGGAGGTGAAGTGGGGTATGACACACCCCAGAGGTATTCTACTTTAAACTTTTAGCGGAAAACGTGTAGCCAGCTCAAATTATTATTTTCTACCTTTGTGAATATACAATACGGACACCTTACTACAATTTCAGGTATATTGAACGAACAGTTTTGTTTTAATTTTGTCGCACATAAATTGAATTTTTCGTATACAAGCCATTATAATACATTTTTTTGTGTGCCATTAGTTTAGCATGCGAGTGTGCCTTGAACACGCCAATACTGTGTTGAAACATGGCATTGAGAAAGCTGACGATAATGATGACTAAGACATTTTATGTTGCATAAAAATAAATATGGCTATTCATGCATTTGATAATGTTGCGCATGAGTACTCAAACTTGCATGGCTAACATGGGCGCCCGCAGAAATTTTTGCAGGGGGCAAAAAATTTACGATTGTCACCAAATTTTTTGTAGCAAGAGCTTAGAGCTTAAAAATGCAATGCTGGAAATTAAGAATACGGGTTTTTTTCTAAGAGGTTCCTTATGCAAATTTTTCAGTTTCATGTTGTGTAGTATTTTTAATATGAATAGGTTCCATTGAAATTTGTTAAAACTCAAAAACAGATGTTAAAAAAGTAGTTTCCTAAAAAATACGCTGAACTACGGGTATAAGTCCATAGAATGAACGAATGAAGAAATGAACGAAAACAGGTGTCACTTTTCAAGGGGCAAGTGCTCCTCTAGCTGCTTCTAAAGCGCCACTCGAAAGCCAATCGCAGGGCACCAGCGTTTTCACACGTGCTGCATCGAGTCAGAAGCCAATTCCAAAGAGTAGTCAGAATGAGGTCCGAGTCTGGTAGCCGGAGGGCCAGAGTAACATTACTGTTAATGCGGGTATCATTTAGGAAGGTGGAGGATTCGAGGATAAGATGAGTGTGGTATCAATTCTTTTGAAAAGATCTCTTTGTCAGTTTTGGGAGTAAATCCTGAGGCGTGACAACCAGAGCAAAGTTTATCTACAGTTTGACCTCCCTGGATTATGTACTGGCAGCTTGCAAAATTGACAAAATGGAGCCTTCAGGCTTATAGCAGGCTTAGTTTATATTATTACAATGCTGCTGAATAAGCAGATCTCCCTGATGTAATTTCAGTGTACATTGAGAAAATTTCAAATTTTTGTATTAGTTTTTAATTTTTTGCAGTTGTGATTATTTGCACTACAGCTGAATTCCACTCAAGTAGGCCATAATCGATAGGCCTGCCGATTGCATGGGCGCCCGCAGGAGGGTTGAAAGTCAATGGTCATTGTTGCAGTCTTTAGAAAGAGCTTGAACATGCAAGGCACTAAGAGCATTTTTATTTCTATAGAGATCTCTAAATGTAGATTTCTGACTTTCACTGTATGTATCATTCGTATAATTGGCGCATTAGGGTAGAGAAATTTGTTAAAAACCTAAAAATAGTAGGTAAAAACATAGGTGTCAATTTTCCAGGGGACAAGTGGCCTCCTTGCCCCTATGTACGGGCGCCCATGATGATTAAGTAGGCCTACTCATTGGATGGGTTCACCTTCTAGCCATCTAATAAGGATTGTGAACAGATATTTGTTCGTGATAATCGCCTGTTTAGTTGATAATTGATCATAGAAGAATAGTTTAACTTAAATTAAAGTTTTCCATTTGATATCGCGACTTGAAAATGAAAATATGTGTTGGGGTATGTCATACCACACCTCACCTCTGGCGTTGCAATTCGTCACCTCACATCCAAAGAACATACAGTTCTCGGCGAGCCTTTTCGAATACTAATGATTCGTAGGTTGTTGACGGAACGACCGTGCTAAAAAAATAATTATTCTGTCGCTCAAGTAGCAAAATGCTTTAATTGATCTTTGTTCGGATATTTTTTGAATATCATTTTATAAATATCATTTTAAAATGAATGAAATATAAGATTAGAAACTACGAAGAGGAATGGAAGAATATTAAGTAAGGTTAATAATAATTATCATTGCGTGAATCTGTCACTTTTGTTGGATTTGAACAAGGGATACTTTTTGTAGGTAACGAAATGCTTTATCTCCTGACATCAAAGCGGAAATACAAACTGCGAGTTGACTTGGAAGACTGGGAAGGAGCGAAGCGCTATGCAGAATATGCGAGATTTTTCATCAGTTCATCGTCCAATAATTACAGACTAACGATCGGCAATTATTCCGGAAATGCAGGTAACTTTTTTAACTTTCAGAAACACTTTAGCTTGTGAAGACCTAAAGAATAGAGAAAAAAGAAGAGGAATAAAAAGAATTTCATGATGATGATAATGTTGACGATGATGCCGATGATGATTATGATGATGCTGATGCCGGTGGTGGTGGTGTTACACTGACGATAATGATGATGAAGCCGATGATAATGATGCTGATGCTGCTGATAATAATGATGACGATGACATTAAAGATGATGACATTGATGCTGCTGCTGCTGATGATGATGTTGATGAGGATGAGGATGAGAATGATGCTACGACGATGACAACGACGACGACCACGACGACGAGGACAATGACGATGACGACGATGAAGAAGATGATGATCAAGATCAGGATCATGATAATGATGATGATTGTGTGTTTATTTCCTGATCCAGATAAAAAATAAATATATTGCAGTGAACATAATAATTCAACCTAATTTCGTTACCCAGAAGCGTTGGACAATCCCGCTAATATAGGGCCGCCCAGTGATCATGTAAATTATATAAAAACACAACAGTGCATGATGTTCATTCAATCGCAAGAACACAAAGATCATTAGGGAGGAACACTTATAAATAGACAATCGACAAATTTGTAGAGTGCAATGCAGCTAAAATAAACAAATGTATTGCAAGACTTCCACCCTTGGATGAAAGCAAAGGGATTTGATCTTGATCCTTGAAAACTCAATCGATCTGCTTTGGAACCAATCAACAGTTACAAAAGCTTGAACTCCCTTTGCTGGTCTCACTATTCTCTGATTTTCACCTTTTTCTCAAGCGCTGGTGAACTGGGAGTCACATTATTTTAATAGTACCCTGACGTTTGCTGAACACCAGTCTCTCCGGACCCGATCCTATTCTTAGGCCCTCCCTGAGACGACTTATAGCTATTAGGAGTCTTTCAATGTGTTTACGACTATGATAGGCTACATGCCTGTATCTACACATGAATTGACTATTGTAACTCCATACTAAATCAGATATATAAGATGGGAGATGGAATATGTTGCACACAGATAATTTTATTATAACATGATTTATCATCTTCCAATCAGTGGCGCAACCAGTGCTTAAGCACCCCCAGGGCTAGAAAGGTGACCCACACAATGTTTCCAAATCCGATGATTTTTTGTTTGGTGGGTGGGTGTAGGGGTATTTCGCTCTGTCATTAGTTCAGATTACACAATCAAGCAAGTGCCTTCATTCTTATGTATCTTAGTATAATTCATGGTTAATAAAGCACTAGATTTCAGTGTTTAGCTGGTCTACCTGAGTTTGTCTGGGTCTCGAGAATTTGCCTAGTGATGAATTAAAAGTGCTAGTGATATGCCTTTGCCTTTACATTACAGTGTCCCACCAATTTATTGATAATAGGCTTATGTTACGACATAATTGATAATATCGTGTGCGCTATATTATTAAGGCCTAGTTAAGAATTGTTTCATTCAAATTAGTTATTATAATAATATATAGCTATTCAACTTTGTTTGATCTGGATATTTCCAGCGGAGAAAGCGCCCAGAAACGAAAATTTCCCCCCCTAAAATTTGACAAAATGATAGTAGTTTTTAGTTGCTGTTTATTATATTGCATTACATAAACTGCCATATTATACCATGATTTTATTTCCTACTATATAATTTTAATTTTATTATTTATTATTATAATATAATTATGAACCTATCGTATGATATTAAAATGTGCATAACTTGCTGTCATGGGCGGATATTTATGGCGATGGGGGAGACTGGGAGACGTAAGTAATTGTGAGGCAACACTCTGAAGTTTTAAACCCCAGAGTTTGTGGTAAGGGGACGGAGATGCTTATATCCCCAATGTGTCATAATTAATAGTTCATAAATATTATTAAAATTTTCTGCAGTGTTACCCGCTGTTTATCCAGATTACAATAAACAATTTCGTTAATACGACAACCTAAAATGCCGTCATTACAGTGTGTAAATTTTAAAAATTCTTAAACGATGGAAGAAGACATATATCGAAATCTCTTTAAAAAATAATCACGTCTCTGAGCACTAAAATCCTGAGTTATTTTGTGAAAATGACAGCTTTAAAAGTGACGGTGCGCTGGGAAAATCCAAAATTTTTAAGCATTTGTGAGGTAACACTCAGAAATTTTAAACTAAAATCTATTACTATCAGCATTAAAAATGAGCAATTTTATTAAGATGACAGCTTAAAACCTATCATTACAGTATGTAAATAAAAATAATAAACAATGTGGAGGGGGCATTGAAGTCTTACACAATGTCTCTCAGCAACGAAATCATGGTAAATTTCGTTAAAATGACAGCCTAAAATGATGCCACTGCCAGTGGCGGCGCCAAGATTTCAGTTTGTGGGGGCTGAAGCAGTTTTCCATTTTCGTCATCCGCCACAATTTCTGACGACATTTTTTAATCATCCGGCCGAAATCTCATGGAAATTTTCCACATTTTCATCCGTCAACATTTCTGACGACCTTTCTTTTTAGTCATCCGGTCGAAAATCGTGGAAATATTTCAGTTTTACATGTAAAAAAACCCTGATGGTCTTTTTAGGGGGGCTTAGCTTCCTAGAACCTCCTAGCGCCGCCACTGACCACTGCAGTGTGGAAATAAAAAATTCTATGTTGGGGAGGAGACTCATCCTCTGCCCAAATCCCTTCCCTGCTAGGTCTATGTTGAAATCTGAAATCACTCTTTTGTTTATCAGCACTGAGGTAATAGATTTATTTTTGCTAAGTTGACATCTTAAAATGGTACAAAAATAAAGTGGAAACTCAGAATTTTTTTTAAAATTCTGAGTAGCCTATACTCATTGAAGTTTAGACCACTCTTATCAGCACTGAAATAGTATAGTAATTTTGCTTTAGATGGCAGCTTAAAATGCTGCCAATGCAGTGTGGAAATTAGAAAATTTCATTCATTCATTCATTATTAACATTTATATTGCGCCCCTTCAAGAAGCTACTCAGAGGCGCTCCCAGCCCAGCCACGGCAAAAGAAAAAAGATTTAAGAGACTTGAGGAATAAAGATTGACTGGTCAAGCGTTGGAGATGGAGGTTAGAAGGGAGGTCATTCCAGATTGAGAAGGCACGGCACTGTCTGGTAGCTAAGCGAGCACGTGGAACAAGCAGTTGACCCTTCGCAGCAGAGCGAAGGGCCCGACGCGCTTCGATGTCAGAGACTGGACGACAGAGAACGCGCAGATAGGATGGAGCACAACCAAGGATACAGCGAGAAACCAGGGCAGCAATTCGATAATGGATGCGTTGGGCTATTGGCAGCCAATGCAGCACATCACGCATGTAGGAAGAAACAGAGGAAAATTAAGGGATTCGTCCAATGAGCCGGGCAGCAGAGCGCAGAACCCGATCTAACCGTCCAGAACCCCAAGGGGGAGGCCAACAAGGATTGAGCAACAATGGTCGATTCGACTGGTTATGAAGGCATGAACAAGAACTACTAGCGCATCATGAGAGAGAGAGCGTGCAATCACTCGAAGTTGACGAAGTTGGTAGTAACAACTTCGAGCAACAAGGTTCACATGCTGGCTGAGACTGAGTTCACAGTCAAGGGTAACACCCAGGTCACGAACCGTGGAAGAGAAACTAACGTCAGGGAAGATTTGGGCTAGCAGAGGCAGATCGATATTCTCAAGTTGCCGACGGCCACCCAGCCAAAAAAAATTTCTTATGTGGAAGGGCACATCCCCTTCCAAAGCCCCTGCCCTTTTCCGTCGGATGCTCGGTTTTCCCTAGATACCTTGATTTCCAGAGAAGGGACTAGATAAAACACTGGTCATTATTTCTCCCACTCACGAGCTATTAGGCCTAAGACCCTTTTTCTTATATACATGTAAACAAATGGGAAAGGACACTTTTGAAGTCTTAAATCATGTTTTTCAGAAGTTTTCGTGACTTTATCGCTCATAAATACAGCTGGCAAACAAGGGCTTGAAACGTGCTCTAGCTGATGCCAAAAGTAAGAAATGCGTTGGTTTCTGGGGCTCCGCCCCAGACCCCGCTGGGGAAGTTTACGACGCTCGCCCAAAGCTCCTAGTCGGCAGTGGCTTCGTTCCTTCGGCATCCACTGCGTCGCACCTTCGGCGCTTACAAAAAAAATTCTGAGCACCCCCCAGGAAAATGTTCTGGTTGCGCCCCTGCTTCCAATAAATCAGAGGGAAAGAAGGATCCGTGATTAATTCAAATCTGAAAGAAATACATAATGGTAGGAAGTGGACAACAGCAGCTGAACTACGCACACCATAAAGTGATATCAGTTTTCTCGCACAGAGTATCTGAAGAGAACCAGCCAGCATGCTATAGCCTACCATATTCATTATTCAATGCTATTGGATGAACGAACAATAGCTGATGAAGTGGATCTATTGGTTGCCTATCAATCGTCATCAACCAGGACTTTAGGTCCATAATAATTATACTGCAGTCTTTCAATGCTACGATTCTTGATCACTTTGGCAACTAACAATCGTCGTGACAACTGAAAGCCACGTATAGCCTAATGTGTACTGTACATTGTGTAGGCCAGTCAAAGGCATAGTGGAAAAATTACACCGATTCCATAAAAATGTCCACGCTCATGCAGGGCATGTATATCGTATGAATGATTATAGAAGAGTCTAACCTGTGATGCCCTATGATTCTGGAATAACCAGAAACGATTTGAGATTTCCGAAGACGTCGTGGGACAAGGCTCAGGAGCAGGCGGTGGACAGTTACGAGTGCAGAACATGCGTTGCCCGATGTGTAGACATGCACAGGAAGGTCTTAGTAGGCCTACTAAATGAAATTGTTGACTAATGAGGTTAATATTAGTATCGCGTCGCCTTTTAGATAAGTTTTAACTAGACCTTCAGTGTAGCTAGTCAAGTGTATAAGCGTGCAATATTATGTTGTGAATAAACTATTGAAACATTAGCACTAGTAAAGGACAAAGGATTTGAGATTTTATCAGAAGCCTGGGACATCTTTCAGTCGTTGGGTGTGGCCGGGTAGGTCTATCTACGTGCAGGACCTTAATGGGTCCTTGCACCCATAACCTGTCTTAATACATCATCAGAAACACGCCTGTTAAACAAAAGAAAATTCGGTGAATTTTTTTATTCAGTTTCGCCAACAAGCAACGAGCTTAGAAGATAATGCTGATTCAAAGTGCAGTATTTGAAAACTTTCAGTAATAAATTGCAGGTCACGATCTGACTTATAACCACAATGGAAAGCAGTTCACCACCAACGATGTAGACAACGATGACTCATGGGGAGGCAACTGTGCCCTGACGAATGGTGGAGGATGGTGGTACGGCAGTGGTTGTTTTCACGTTAATCTTAATGGCATATATCGTAGTATATACCAAGTAGGCCTATAGCTTAATGTGTAGACCAGTCAAGGACATAGCGGTTAAGCAAAAGAAAATTCGGTGAATTTTTTATTCAATTTTGCCAGCAAGCAACGAGCTTAGAAGATATTATGTTGATACAAAGTGCAGTATTTGAAAACTTTCAGTAATAAATTGCAGGTCACGGTCTGAATAGTCACAATGGAAAGCAGTTCACCACCAACGATGCAGACAACGATGAAGACGGAGGCAACTGTGCCCTGAAGTATGGTGGAGGATGGTGGTACGGTAACAACTGTTTTTGGGTTAATCTTAATGGCATATATCGTCAGCGATATGAAACTTTTAGCATTTGGATGGGTATTCATTGGTTACTATGGCCTGGTTTTGGTTCAGGTTCCTTAAAGTCAACCGAAATGAAACTTGTGGCGGTGGCCTAGAAGACATTCTGCATGCTGTGTAGTACAATACAGAATCCAATCGATTAGATGCCTCGTCATGGCATGGATAAAGATTGATTCCTCTGTGTATTACTTGCCTAATTCTTGTACTTATAATTGCAATTAGACAGAGTTTTATAAAATCGTTATCTTTGAAATAACCGGAGTCTAAGAATTTTCATTTTTAAATTTCAATTGTTTTTCTGTGTGTATGTTCTCGAATTAGGAATTGGTTTTCATGGTAAATTCGAAATAAAGTCGTTGAAAAATTTATTTACAGGATTATATTCAGTAATTTAAAATCGGTCGAAATCTGTTAATGAAAATGGAAATAATAACGTCGTCAGTGTGTTGCACTTTAGGTAGGAGCATCTTCTATTACAATTGCGTCTGGTGAGTATTCTGGCCTACATATTTAGTATTGTCGCGGACCTAGGGCTGGGCAAAAGACACCAGGAACCGAACCCCAAACCCTAGTCGCTCAGGTGATGTCCGTCCGTGTAGTCCGGCGTCAACTGAAGATTGACTACTAGCCAGTCAGGCTTGAAACACATTTATTCGACAATCAAAGAAGAACTTCGCAAAGCAGTCCTCAGCCAACTTCTATAGCGCCAGTGTTCGGAGCAATGTTCGGAGCAATGTTCGGAGCTATTCGTGTAGCGCCACTGTCCCAAAACCACTGCACCACTGTTCACAGCAATTGTCAATGCAGAACGCCGAATCGTCGTCGTGTAGATCACCGCTGCCTCGCCAGCGCACGCAGAAAGTCCGTGAAGCGGGTCGGGTTTCGAACCCGAGTCGGCGTCGTCGAAGACAGGAACTGAACCACTGCGCTCACCCGGTCGGAAGCGTTGGCAGGTCCAGCGTTGAATCCTGTTCGTCGTGGCACAGCGACGATCACCAGTCCTTCCGTCGTCTGTAGGCGTCGGATTCCAGAAGAGCACGACCGTGGGTCAGGAATTGAACCCCAGTCGACAGCGTTGCACAGCAAAGGCCTCCAAGCCTTTCGTCGTCGACAGCGTCGGATCCCAATCGAACACGTCAGCAGCAGCGGCGTCGAATTCCAATCGTCGGCGTTGCACAGTGAAGATCACCAGACCTTCCGTCACGGGTCAGGCTTCGAACCCCGGCGTCGTCGTTGCACAGCAGAGGCCTCCAAACCTTTCGTCGACAGGCGCTGAAGTTCGGCAGCGTCGTCGAATCGTCTTCGCGCTCTCCAAAGCGTTTTCCTTCGGACGATTTCCTGCTGACTGCACCGCGACTCGATCCCGCAACAGCCGACCGACACGTCTTTCCACTGTTCCTCGGCGACTCGAAGACGATGAAGACCGCTTCTCTCGCTGACTCGCTGACTGTACGTTAGGGTGGAGTGTCGGTCAATGTGAAAAAAATTATTTCAACTGAAACACTAGTAATAGGTGGCAAAAGTTGTCATTTGTTATACTGATTCATAATATGTAAGGGTTATTTGCATTATTTTTAAGTTTTTATGCTCCCCAGAGGGTTTGAATGTTCAAAAATATAGAATCGCATTTTGCAAAATCGTGCTTTGTATCATATTTGACACAATTAATTATGACCATCCATAACTACCAGTGCGATTATATTTAATCCACTCATACACACCAAGATATTAATGTATAATTAGCATTTGTAATGGTTCAACATTTCTTAATTTTTTTTTATCTGCATCTGAAAGTTGCAGAACATGCAATTTTTTAACACGGTAGAAAGAATTGAAATAGGCCCTACAAAGCCATTGACCTACTAATGCTAGGGGTTTATAAAAGCAATACTTATTGTTTTGACTGACAAAGTAGTGTTAGGCTGAAATTCTAACAACAATTATAGTCAGCTTTTGTATTGAAATATGGCATTTTTGACGTGATTCCATGCAGCCGGACACGTATAAATCCGTCTCTTGACTTTGCACCGCAAACTGCAGAAGAAGCTTCCGTAACTAGTTTTACGCAACGTTCCACTGCCTGTGTGTGGCATGGATACTTTGGAAAGTCGAACACAGGGGCAGCACCAATGGCAACGAACATCTTAATGTCATTTTCTGAAATGTCTGTGAGAACAGGTGGTTCAGTAATTACAGTTTTTTGCCAGTCTATGAGATCAAAGTAGTCTTCCGCATTGAAATTCAAGTCTGGAACAATGAATTGCCGTACACCTTTACCTCCAGAATTCTGTGATCTTGCTTTCAATATGCGACGCAAGCCAAGCTCACGAATGTGTTTTCTGTGATCCGTGACCATGCACAACAGTATCTTTTCTGGATGTGCAAAGAAAGCATTACGAGATATGACTGGATCAACGATGGCTTTGTGCTCCTGTGACAGATAACGTGACTTCATAATGGTGTGTAAAACGTGTTTTGCACCATCTTTGCAAGAGCAATTGATCTTTAAGGCAAACCACATTGGAGCATATACTTTGATGATGTAAGTCACAATGGTTGTCAAATTCACTGAAGGTTCCTTGGTTGAGACATAATAGTCGAAGAAGCCGGTTAGCTGTTGTGAGCCATCTAGCATGAGATATTGCACCTGGATCTTTTCGTGACAACTCCATTAAACATTTACCTAGAATCACAGCCTGACACATGTCGTACAGATGCCTTTGGTCAGTAGGCCTACTAAGATCCACATCATTTAATTCTGGCAATTCACCGTCAATGGCTTGAAATACAGCTACGGGCAGTTTTTCACAAGATACCAGTTGCATGCCCAATGGACCTGAAAATGCTCGTGGTCCAGATGTTGCCCCATGTATATACTTCAGGAGATGTCTTAAAGGCAACTCATTTGCATGAAGCTGGCAAACCAGCCACTGCAGCGGTTTCTCTAGTTCTTGCTCGAGCAACCGTATTGTACCGCCAATTCTCCCAGTATTAGCATTTGTTCTATCACAACCAATGGCTACTAGTTTATCCAAAGATTTGTATCTGTCTTTCAAGAAGGTGATTATGCTGAGTTTCGCATCTTTTGCTGTTCCTGATATACTTAGATCCGGGTTCCTCAACCAACGACAAATGTTCTTCCATTGCCTTCCTTTTGTACCACCGAGAACCATGTTTCATTATTGTTATGGTGCTGTCCTTTCTTCCATCAAAATACAAACTTCGTACAACGCCATCGAGATCGGTTTTTTGGATTGATTGTCGTTTGGCTTGACGCGCTCTTCTAACTTTGCTGCGATCGATAACACTTGAAGTTTCTTCTTGTGTTATTACACCGAAGTCTTGCAAGACTGCTGATGCGATAGCTGCAGCAGCTCTATCGGAGACTTGGTGACGATCTCAAGCTCTTGCAAGTGTCGGAAGATGTACTTTCAACCTTTTTTCCCACGGTTTCAGACTATTAGGTGTTTGATTTGATTTTCTATTATGGTTGCCTCGGTCTTCGCTTAACGGAATATCATCATCTGAATCTGATAGTGTGATGTGCTTATCTTTCAGTTCTGATAATGTTATGTTATCATCAGCCTATGGATCCGATTCAGGTTGAGAATCACAGTTTTGCTTGGTGGCTTCACAACTATCGGCAAACATGATATGCCTATCTGCTCGTTCCTTTTCTGCCCCTTTTCGCTTCAGATTTCTGTTTATCTTCCTTGTTGTAGCAATGTCAACTCTGCCAATGAACATTATTCTCAAATTCCGCTGATCATTGAGAAAAATCTGCTCACCAGCAGGAACCTTACGGAGCTTGTCGCATTTGCAAAGGTCGAATTTGCACTTGCATGCCGCAATGTCAAACAAACTGGTTTTCCCTTCTTCTCTAAAACGATTTAGCTTCTCCGTGTATTTTCCATCTTGCTGTCGTCCTTTGAAAGGTTTCAAAAGTTTCATATATTTCTTTCGATACCGGCATAGAAGTTGCAGCACTCGTTTACGCGACACAATTGGAATTGATGCTCGGTGCCAGATTTCTTCTATTTTTTCACAAACTGTTTTTTCTCGTTATTCATAGATTTGAAGTTTTAAAAGTTTGGCTCCTACCATTATGAACTATACATTTTCAGAAACTACATAAAAAAGACTTCACAAATTCAAATTCTGAAGTTTGAGAGATTTGCCAAATCTTTGGTAGCCCCCTTCAAATATGTGACCAAACACCAATTTTCATGTCCGCAAAAAATTGGTCCTGAATTTCAAATCGGTTGGGGAGCATCAAAACCAAGAACAATGTCATTTAAAAATTTTCACAGCACTACTGATATCCAATGTCAAGTTTCTCAACCTATTACTTGTGGAAATGAAAAAAAAATTGACGCTCCAGCCTACTGTACGTAACTGTTCGATGACTGTTTCCCTCGATGACAATGTTCCTTCGCTGACTACTCCTCGATGACGACTGTTCGATGACTGGCGTGCCTACGTGCGCACTCGTATATGAGCATCACGAGGCCTCGCCCATTTCAGGTAGACACTAGGCTATGCAGACGTTAGGCCACGCCCATGTAGACACCAATTTCATGTAGAGGGTTGGCTGTGTAGACGTTAAGCTCCGCCCACACTAGGCTGTGTAGACGTTAGGCCACGCCCATGTAGACACCAATTTCATGTGGACGCTAGGCTATGTAGACACTAAGCTCCGCCCACTAGCCCATGTAGACACCAATTCATGTAGACGCGATACTTAGACGGACACGAGGACAGATACTCGATAAAAATAGAACAAACCCCATGAACCCGATCTCCAACATGCCTCCCCCACAAGCAATCCAAGGCCCCACTTGGAGTAAGCAACTAAATATCCCCCACAAAGGTACATGAACAGTGCTACCTCCGTCTACACAGTAGGCCTATCACGAAGCAAAACACGAAATTAAAACGATACAGCTTTTCAGGCAAATGCTTCGTAAAAACAGTCAATCGGTAACTTGATTAAAAAAAACATGGCAAGATCTTGCCAAATCTCTACCGGGTGCGGAGTGCAGTCGCGCACAACCCCCCTTTTCTCTTTTTCTTTCTCTTCCCGGGTGCGATGTGCTTTTTACGCACATCCCCCGTTTCGTTTTTTTTCTCTTTTCTCTCGGGTGCGATGTGCCTTCTCGGTCACAACCCCCTCTTTCTTTTTCTCTCGTTTTTCTTCGCCTGTTTTTCTTTTTTTTTCAGGCTTATTTCTCTCTTTTTTTTCATTTCGGGTACGGTGTGCCTTGTTGGGCACACCCCCCTTCTTTCTTCTTTTTTCTTTTTTTTCCAAACGACATATACAAGTAATTATAAGCAATCAACAATTACAGAAAAACAAAAGCCACACACGGCTTTACAATTGGATCAAAAAAATAAAAACATGGGTCAGGCACGACCCAACAATTAATTAATAAGCTTCCTTTCAGCCGCTCCGTCTTCCAAGTTCGGCCGACCCAAATCCGACCAAGAGCCTCCCGGGTCGAAAGGCAAAAGTCCATAGTTCAAAAACCACATGTACCTAGCGGAACCGGACTCACTCGCAGGTCCACGACTCATCGCATATACATAGCACAATCCAATCGCGCTACAACATACAGTGCGAGACGAGACTCCCAGACAGACATCAGTTCCGGAAGAAAGACTGAAATCCTTTCGGGTCGGACCAGAGCAAAACTGCATAGACCCATTATTCTCCACATTTGCAGAACATTTACTCATCACCGGTTCCACAACTCCAGTCACTTTTGGACGCGACCTTCCAGTCACTTTTTGGGTCGACCCTCCGGTCACTTTTTCAAATCGTGCAGGTCGCACTCGCAAGCCATGCGCCCTCAAGGATTTCCCGATATTTACAGAGCGCAGGTCAGGAATCGAATCAGCAGTTAACATAGCAGGCTGTTCATTCAAATTCACCACACGAATGCACATTTTATCAGCATCATCATTCAGCACAACTCTAGCAACATGCAGTCCAGGTTGAATTTCCTTAGATTCAGTCATCCATGCTTCTGCTGTGGTCGTCAAATCACGATATTGCGTCTTACAAGGAATATCGCACTGCGAACGAGGAAGAACAGTTGTCTCCTCAGCAACAATAACCCTGCGACACCAAAGCGAACCATTGCCCTTAACCAAAGGAATGCGGCGTCTACCAACAAAGAGTGCACCCTGACCAAAACCAAGTCGACAGCGGTGTTGTCTCAACCAATCCATTCCCAGCATTGGTTCACCAATCTGGTCAGAGACGAGAAAATTAGTCTCAATGGAAAACCCTCTAGAAATCTTAATTGGGACGTCAACTTGACCCAAAACCCTTATCTGCGTTCCATTAGCAGCCAAGAGAATGCGATTACTAGGCTGGAGCAACAACCCATCAACATCAGACGAGGAAACCAGGCTTACCTCCGACCCAGTGTCTACTAGGCACGTTCTTTGCCGTCCGTTGATCACTCCATGGATGTAGATCGCGTTGTTCGTCACAACCGTTGCTCTGTCTCTCGTTGTATGGTTGGTGACGGTCTCTTCGTTCCGCTCGGTCGTCGGCTGACCCAAGTCGCGTTCGTCGTCGTTCCGACGGTCTGGAAACTGTCGGCGTTGACGGCACTGGCGTGCGTAGTGCCCTGGGGACCCGCATTTGAAACAGGTCGACCCACGTCCCGGATTCCATGAAGTGTTACCTTGAGGAGGAATGGTCGGCGGAACCATCGGCGGAACCATCGGCGCGGAGTTGAAGTTCGTCCTGTTCGAGCTTCGGAGTTCCTCCAGCTGTCGGCAGATTCTTCCTTCCATGTCCTGCTGCCACTTGCGCTGTGCAGCGAAGAAACTGTCCAGCTGAGACTGAAGCTGACCTCCGACGTCGCCCTCCTGGGTTCCTCTCACTCGATTCGCAGGTCTGCGACGATCCTCCAGGTCTGCAGTCTGCTGATACGCCGACAAGCGTAGAGCTGTTCGGTACGCCTCGTCGATCGTCTTCGGTTCCCGTTCTCTCACCTTTAGAGACAGTTCCCGGTCACGGATGGCTTCAAGGAAGGCGTCCTTCGCAACTATCTCGGTCGTCTCGTTCGACGGCACCGGATAAGCAAGAACGACAAGTCTCCGGATGTCGTGCAGCAAGTCTCCCAGACTTTCATCCGCTCTCTGTCGACGATAGTAGAGTTGCGCACGAAAAGTCTCAGCTTGACCTTCCGCGCCGTATCGTTGACGAAGTCTCTCGACCAGCTGTTCATGCGTCACCTCCGTTCGCGCTCCAAAATCCCACAACAGTTGCGTTGCTGCCTTTTCCAAGGACACACGGAGGAAGTCGACCTTGTCGATTGCCATCCATCTATTGTGGCGTGCGCAGACGTCGAATTGTGCCAAGAATGATTCGAGAGACCCAGTCCCATCGAATTTTCCTGGTTTCATGGTCATCTTCCGTTCACCGACAAAGCGACTGACGTTGTCCAAGACTTTTGTCTCCAAAGCGCTGACCCTGTCCAAGACTTTCGATTCCACGGCGGTCGAGTCTCTCTCAGGAGTCAGCAGACTTCTGCGATCCTTCTTCGACACGTCATCGAAGTCGATTCTCTCCAGAAAGCGGCTGGACTCGACCTCAAAGTCGACCAGGGCGTCCGTTGCACGTCTGACTGCTGGCGACGAAGTCATCGGGCGGTCAACAGCGTTTCCGTCCATCTCTGCAGTGTTCCACATTGCTGCTGAATGCGTCGAAGTTCCGCTTCGTAGAAGTCCGACGAACTTCTGCTTTCGCTCCACTGGCTGAGACCAAATTTTCGAGAAGTTCAGCGAGTTCTTCTTTCACCCCACTGTCTGGAACCAATTTGTCGCGGACCTAGGGCTGGGCAAAAGTCACCAGGAACCGAACCCCAAACCCTAGTCGCTCAGGTGATGTCCGTCCGTGTAGTCCGGCGTCAACTGAAGATTGACTACTAGCCAGTCAGGCTTGAAACACATTTATTCGACAATCAAAGAAGAACTTCGTAAAGCAGTCCTCAGCCAACTTCTATAGCGCCAGTGTTCGGAGCAAGTTCGGAGCAATGTTCGGAGCAATGTTCGGAGCTATTCGTGTAGCGCCACTGTCCCAAAACCACTGCACCACTGTTCACAGCAATTGTCAATGCAGAACGCCGAATCGTCGTCGTGTAGATCACCGCTGCCTCGCCAGCGCACGCAGAAAGTCCGTGAAGCGGGTCGGGTTTCGAACCCGAGTCGGCGTCGTCGAAGACAGGAACTGAACCACTGCGCTCACCCGGTCGGAAGCGTTGGCAGGTCCAGCGTTGAATCCTGTTCGTCGTGGCACAGCGACGATCACCAGTCCTTCCGTCGTCTGTAGGCGTCGGATTCCAGAAGAGCACGACCGTGGGTCAGGAATTGAACCCCAGTCGACAGCGTTGCACAGCAAAGGCCTCCAAGCCTTTCGTCGTCGACAGCGTCGGATCCCAATCGAACACGTCAGCAGCAGCGGCGTCGAATTCCAATCGTCGGCGTTGCACAGTGAAGATCACCAGACCTTCCGTCACGGGTCAGGCTTCGAACCCCGGCGTCGTCGTTGCACAGCAGAGGCCTCCAAACCTTTCGTCGACAGGCGCTGAAGTTCGGCAGCGTCGTCGAATCGTCTTCGCGCTCTCCAAAGCGTTTTCCTTCGGACGATTTCCTGCTGACTGCACCGCGACTCGATCCCGCAACAGCCGACCGACACGTCTTTCCACTGTTCCTCGGCGACTCGAAGACGATGAAGACCGCTTCTCTCGCTGACTCGCTGACTGTACGTAACTGTTCGATGACTGTTTCCCTCGATGACTATGTTCCTTCGCTGACTACTCCTCGATGACGACTGTTCGATGACTGGCGTGCCTACGTGCGCACTCGTATATGAGCATCACGAGGCCTCGCCCATTTCAGGTAGGCACTAGGCTATGTAGACGTTAGGCCACGCCCATGTAGACACCAATTTCATGTAGAGGGTAGGCTGTGTAGACGTTAAGCTCCGCCCACACTAGGCTGTGTAGACGTTAGGCCACGCCCATGTAGACACCAATTTCATGTGGACGCTAGGCTATGTAGACACTAAGCTCCGCCCACTAGCCCATGTAGACACCAATTCATGTAGACGCGATACTTAGACGGACACGAGGACAGACACTCGATAAAAATAGAACAAACCCCATGAACCCGATCTCCAACAGTATTTACGCCTAGTGCTATTTACAGGCCTATGTCTTCCATCTTCAAATTTGCGTTTAAATCATTGGAGTAGCATAATCTGATGCGAATGGTTCTTCCATCGTCTGAAATTTCAAAATATGACAGTTTGACGACTGATGCATCGATATTAGGCTAAGTTTATACTAACGATCATCGCTTAACCATGTCATGTCATGTCATTCCGCCATCGTCGCTCTGCGACGGTTGGCTGCACGAATGGATGAGCATTTTCCACAGTTGTCTATCTCCTGCCATGTTCATTAACCTCCTCCCCGAAAGTCCAGTCCATTTCAAGATGTTGTCTATCCATGCCATTCTTGGTCTTCCTCTTCCCCTTTCTCCCTCCATCAGTCCCGTCATCAGGTTGTTTTCTATGCTTTCCTTTTTCTGTCTCATCACGTGTCCGAAGTATCGTAACTTTCTTGTTTTTACGTGGGTCAGCAGTTCTTGCTTTGTTCCTGCTATGAAGTACACCTATTCGTTGGTCAATTTTTTTGTCCATGGGACTCTTAATATTTTTCTAAAACATTTGTTCTCGAATGCTTGTATGCGTCTTTCCTCCTCTTTCTTTAAGGTCCATGCCTCACACCCGTATGTCGCCACTGGGAACACCAATGCCTTGAGTAGTCTCGTCTTTGTTCTGTTGCTGACAGCTTTATTTTTCCAAATCTTCGTCATATTTACCAGACTCGTCATTCCCATCGCAAGTCTTGATTTTACTTCTCCCGTGCAATTTGCATCCTTTGTAACCCGGCATCCCAAATAAACAAATGAATCCACTTGATCCAGCTGTCCTGCGCTTACTTCTGTTGTCAAAATCTCATCAGTGGTTGTCATGACCTTCGTCTTCCCTACATTTATCTTCAAGTTGAACTGTTCTGCTGCCTTCTCTACTCGGTTCACTATTTCTTGAAGTTCTTCCGGAGATGTAGCAATCAGAACAATATCATCAGCATATCTGAGGTTGTTTATAATCCTCCCTCCGATTCTAAGGCCGCCCCCAAAGCCTTCCAATGCTATCCGCATCACCTGCTCCGATAGAATATTAAATAAGCATGGTGAGAGGTTGCAACCTTGTCTGACCCCTCCCTTTACCCTGAACCATGCTGATGTGAGGTCGTTCGTTCTCACGTTAGCGTGTTGTTGTCTGGATAAATTTCTGATCAGTTCTACCAGCTGCGGTGGGAATCCCGTGTCAAGCATGGCCAGCCACAGCTGGTCGTGCCTAACCGTGTCGAAAGCCTTGGAGAAGTCTATGAAGCAGAGATACAACGGTTGTTTCCTCTCTCTTGCCTTCTCCAAGATGATCCTTAGGTTCACTATTTGATCTCTTGTGCCTCGTTTTGGTCTAAATCCTGCCTGTTCTGGAGCGATTTCTTCCGCTAGTCTGTTTTGCATTCTTTCCAGTATTACACGCAACAAGATCTTGCTTGCGTGGGAGACTAATGCGATTGTTCTATAATTTCCGCATTGAAGCGGGTCTCCTTTCTTTGGAAGCGGTATGAACGTTGATTGTGTCCATTCCTCTGGCCATATTCCTGTATTCCAGATCTCTACGCAGATCTCGTGCAACTTGCTTATTGTCATTTCTCCTCCAAACTTTAATAATTCAACTGCTATATCGTCCGGGCCTGGGGCCTTTCGTGATGCTGTTCTCGTTATTGCTCTTCTGATCTCTTCAATCAATGGTGGTGGTTCTCTTTCTTGATAGGAAATCTCTACTTCTTCTTCCTCTCCGTCGTATAATTTTTCGCAATATTCCTTCCATCTTCTGTTGACTGCCATTGGATCTGTGATTTTCTTTCCATTGATGTCTCCAATGATAGTGTGCCGTGGTGTGAACTTTCCTGTGAGCCTCTTTATTGTTTGAAAGACAGGTCTGCTGTTGCATTTGCTTGCATTTTCTTCCAATTTCTTGCAGAGTGAATCAAGTTCTTCTTGTTTGTCCCTCCGGAGTCCTGCTTGTACCTCAGCTCGCAGCTTCTTGTATTCTATATCCGATTTTGACTTTATCTCCCTTTTCTTCTCGATCAGTTTCCATGTATCTTCTGAGATCCAGTTCTTTTTTCGGTGTTGGTTCCCTTTCCTTATTGTCACGTTTGCTGCCCCCCGCGTAACTTCCTTCAGTTGCTGCCATAATCCATCTGGTGTGCGTGGTTCTTCTATGCTCTCCAGTGCTTCGAACCTGTTTGAAATTTCTACTTCATATTGCTCTGCGACCTGTAAATCTCTAAGTCTCTCGAAGTCCAGAAGCAGTGGTCTTTCTCTTTTCTTTTTCTTGAATCTTAACTGCATTGTTAATATCACTAGATTATGATCAGAGTTACAGTCCCCACTTAGATATATCCGTGCGTTATTGATCGTTTGTTTCCATTGTTTGCCAATTAGAATATAATCCAGTTGTGCCCTAGTATGTCCATCCCGGCTTTTCCACGTGTATCGGTGTCTGTTGTGTAGTCGTGATAGCGTATTAGTGATGAACAGGTTGTGTTCCGCGCAGAACTCCACCAGCATTTGTCCCCTCTCGTTTCTCTCTCCGTGTCCATATCTGCCTAGCACGTCCCTTTCCGTCGCTTTTTCTCCCACTCTGGCATTAAAGTCACCTGTGATCACTAATATGTTGCGCCTGGGAACCTCTCTGATCGCATGGTCCAAGTCTGTGTAGAATTGTTCTGCTTCTTCTTCATCTTTATCTGCTGTTGGCGCATAGCACTGTATTATTGTTATATTTCTTGGTTGTGATTCGAACGTGGCCATGATTATTCTATGATTTATCGCGTCATATGATGCCAGGCATGACGAAATATTCTTATGAATCCAGATGGCTACTCCATGATGTTCTCTTTCTGTTCCTCCTGCGTATACGATCGTATGTCCATCCAATGTCTTAAAATGTCCAGATCCCGCCCATTTGGTTTCTGACAAGCCGCATATGCTGACATCTAGCCTCTCCATTTCTCTACCAATCATCGATAACTTGCCTAATGCGTTAAGTCCTCGTACATTCCATTGACCTATCTTTACACGTCGTCTGCTGTTTAAGTGTCTCACCACTGTTGCCGCAGCAACTGTTGTTGTCGTTGCTGTTGTTGTTGTCGTTGTTGTTGCTGTCGTTGTTGTCGTTGTCGTTGTTGTCGTTGTTGAGTCAGTAGCACACTTTTCGGTGTTCACCCTGTCTCTTCCAATGAACATCGCGGACCTTTTTATCCTGGGCGTCGTCCGAGCCAGTATGACATTTGTTTCATTGCTTCTATCCATTTGTGTAAGGGGAAATTCTTGACCTGCTGAGAACCCCACTCTCTTGCCGGTCCCGCAGTTGATTAGCCGTTGCATCAGGTTGGACCTAACATGCGCCTAACCATACGTTCGGCGGCTGCCGTTGGGTGCATCTACGCTCCTCATCCGCCAGCGACCGATAAGAGCCGTGCTGCTGCCCGCGGCTCTAGGTTTTGAGGGAAACCCACAGTTTGACGACTGATGCATCGATATTAGGCTAAGTTTATACTAACGATCATCGCTTAACCTGCTGTTCATAATAAACGGGAGTAGTGAAAGTATGAGTGTTCTGAATCAGGGCGGGGCTACCGCTAATCCCAGGCCCCTCCCCTTAGGCTGCTAGGCTATAGGCCACGCCCCTAGGGCTGCTAGGCAATTATGCTAATGACTTATTAATTATCAATTAGGCTAAGACGCTGAGCTATTAGGCTAAGACGCTGAGCTATTACGTAATCCACCGCGCTACTAGGCTAAGACGCTGAGCTATTAGGCTAATCCGCTAGGCTAAGACGCTGAGCTATTATGCTAATGAGCTATTAGGCTAAGACGCTAAGCAGTGCTCCAGCGGCCTGTCAATCAAACCAGCAGCCTAACCAATCAGCGCTAAGCAGTGATCCAGCGACCTGTCAATCAAACGAGCAGCCTAACCAATCAGCGCTAAGCAGACCCCAGCAGGCTGTCAATCAAACGAGCAATTATCCTGCACATCCGCGCCCGGGCCCAACGCGTAATTATCTCCTTTGATCAATAATAACAGCAATTACCCGCCGTCCGTTCCCAACGAGTAATTACCCTGCATATCCGGCAACCGACCCAACGCGTAATTACTTCATTTGATGGCTAATTACAGCAATTACCCTGCACAGACGTTGGTCGCGCCAAGGCATAATTACAGAACCGGACGCGGCGCTCGCCCTTTCATGGATAATAACGGCAATTACCCGCCGACCGATCCAACGAGTAATTACTCCCTTTCATGCCTAATAACGGCAATTATCCTATACATCCGCTGACCGTCCCAACGAGTAATTACCCTATGCATCCCGAGAATAAATAATTTTCTTTGGTGTCTATCTTCTTAGTACGTATATCATAAGTTAAATAAGTATGAAAGAACAAACACATGGAATTTTTCAAGCAATTTTTTTTCAACACAAAGACTTTTCGTTAATATACGCGTTTATACTAGAGTTCGAATATTTACAACACATAATGTTCATTTCAATGCTATTGCACAACACCTTTTATTTTACATGCAGCATTCTACACATTTAGCATAGTACGATTATTTTCAGCAGAGTATTACCACAAATTATTTACAAACGACGAAATATTTACATGTCCGTATGCAAATGAGTCAGAGGAATTTAGCAGAAATCGCTTATCATCATAAGGGGAAAGTGCTGCTTTGCGAAGTTCGGCTGTATGTAGTTCATGCTTCCTGCTCTGTATAACACAGAATTTGGACGATGTAACCTTTTCTTCAAAAATACAATTTCTATAGTCAGCATGCCGAATACACTTCTTCACGAATCCCCTCTTAATGCCTTTAGCAGTCTTCTTTTCCTTATCGTTAGGGAGTAACAGGCTATACATCTTCGAACGGAGACCACAGAATTCCAAAACGGCATCCCCGTTACATTCATCCTTGAATTTGCCTATGACTTTAGCGTTTGTACGGCTATGCAAAAAGTGCCCACAGGGGTAGTCGGACGTGTCATATTCGTGCAGATTATGTTGCATGTCTGTATATACATCAGATGTGAAAATATGGTAACAAAGGCTATCTGTGTCACTGAAAAGGAGTTTGCAAGCATTTCCATAAAGGGGTATTATATGCTGGTAGTGGAAGTCGTACATTTTTAATTTAGATATGTCCAAAATACACATTCCAGCATAGAGGGGCTTGTTCAGATAGACGTTGGACGTTGTCAATTTCACAACTGTTAAATCTTCGTTGATTATGGTATACGACTCGAAAGTCGGGCGGGCCACGAAACGTTTGGCTCGTTTCGCATTCATGACCCGCTTCACATCAAGATGTTTCCTGTTGTTCTGCATGGTCTTACCATAGATCGAGTTGTTCATCAACTTATAAAGATCCTTTTCAAACGAAGATTTAGCAGCCTGTCGTTTGGATGTGTTAAAGTCGATGTATTTCTTCAACCACCGACTTTGCCGAAATTCGAGAATTATGTGAATTTTGGTCAATTTCAGTCCCATTTTGATGTAGAATTGGAGATTGCGGTAGTGAACGACGTACCGGGTCTTTGCCATGATGTTGGGCACCAATTTTTCGACCCCGGTACCAATTTTAGCCGAAATTTTGTGAGAAACAGACTTTGCGTAAGGAGATATCATGTCCGGTCGTATGAGCAGTCTCTCAGGCGCAAGGGGATAGTCGTTGTGTGCGTCATGGAGATGTGATGGATATTCCAAGTCCACATCCAACAAATACCCCAAGTCGTCGTCTGTCGATTTAGAGTCCAAGTCGAAATTGTCAATTTCATTGTCGCCTAAGAATCTGAATTTGCCTGTCGGGAGAGGTTCGGACATGGCGTACCCGTACAGGTTATTGCAATCCAAGTACATTATGTAGCTGTTTGGAACGCTAGGGTCGTATCCTTGGGCGAGATACGGATTGTTGGCCTTTGCGTATCGATTGGAAATCATTGACACGCCACCCCTCATGCCTCGCTCTACGAAAAGATAAATGTCCGGGTCGGTGATGAGCTCCAAATTCACCTTTGTCATACGCAAACAAGCGTCAAAGCTCAGCCCGGGGCTGCTGTAATAGTGGAGTGCGTCGAGTCCATAAAATTCCAACGACATGCTTCGAAACGATTCGAATACGTCGGCCAGTAAAATAGCGTCAGTCTGCAAGTACAAGTCGTGATAGTCCTGCATTGTCTGCATGTCGAACGTCTGCCAAATTTTCTGTGCGTAGTCATAGTCGTCTTGGGAAATGTTCTCTTCAGTCAGTTTACTGTAAAAGCAGCCTTTGGGAGGCAGACTCCTTTCGGTCATTCTGCAGGCCGATGTCATGTATTCGTAAGGAAATACCCCCTTACGCAAGAGCAATTTGAATTCGTTCGGAAAAAGCCGACGTAAATGCAAGAATTTCGAATCGTCTTCTTTAGACAGATTCTTCACCAGCACATCCAAACTACAGTTTAGAAATTGCAACGAGTCCAAAAATCTGATGTTGTTCACTTCGAAAGAAAGATATTTTTCCATATTTGTGGCTATTACGTTAATTTCTTGCGTTGCAAACTCCTTTGTCATGTGTTTGAGTATGAGGTGGGAGTCATAGCCTTTGAGGTTGTGGAAGACGACAGGAAGAAAATAGTTGGGTGTCTTCTGTTTCTTGGATTTCGTGGGCTTACGAAATTTCATTTTTAGGTTACAAGGCGAGCAAAGAGCAGAAATAAAGTTGCCAGTCATGTGACAGTGGTGTCGAACTTTATTGTGAGGCGTGAAAGCTGCAGTGCAAGAGGGACAGGTGGTGCAAGAATCAAAGTCTAGCCACTGCTGCTGTGTCAGAGGCTTCATGGGCAAGTTCGTAGCAAGTATTTTATTAATTCGGGTCTGCTCGGATTTTACATGAGCAAAGAAGCGGCTCATAACGTCAGGTCCCGAGTAAACGCACGGCTTGTTATCATTCAAGTGTGGAAAAGACGACACAGTCAGACAGCAGAAACCACTGGGAGTATGTGTATCCAGAATTTTAGTTGAGTTGTTGCTTGCAGCAGGGTCATTTGGGGCCAGATAACTTTCAAAGTCTGCGTACAGAACGTACGGCACAGGCATCTCATGTTGCGTATTTGAGAATTTTAGATTGCAATTTTCGCTGGTTGGATAACGCACGGACTGAAGGCCGTGCTTGCCACATTCGTCCATATGCGCATGTTTGCCAGCAGCTGTGGTGAAGCAATAGAGGCAGTATGGACCTGGAAAAGAACGGTTATTGTGCGAATTTCTTCTCCTTAGGAGTGCAGAAAGGTTACGCACTACAATATAATGACGTTTGGTGCCGTCATCAAGCAAAAGAAGGTTGGCAATATGTTTCCTACCCCTGTGAGCACTTGCGTATAGTGGTGTAAAGGACTTATCGTCTGCGGTAAAGTACATTACATTTATGGCATATTCAGCATTCAGTGACTCAAAGAGCGCAATCTGGTCAATTGTCATGGGGAACTTTATGCCAGTAGTGATAAGCTCTTTCGCGTATGGAATATATTTGTTCGCCCTATTTGCATTATCTTTTTGGAAATGGGATATTGAAAGCAGCGAGTACAGAAAGCAGAACTCGTCATCATTTTGAATATTCAGCGTAGCTCTCTTATTCAAGAGATATTGCGGTGTAGGTATGTAAGTAGAGCCTCCTACAGGATCGTATACGGCGTTGCACAATTTAAAATCAGTCACACCGTTCACTACCCACCCGGAGCTTTGTGTTGTAAACGTGTCGACAAGTTGATCGATTCTTTCGACAGCCTCTTGCAATTGGTCGGATATTTGCGACGGATGAGTCAGAGTAGATGGAACGGACTTGAAGTAGCCGACCGTCTGAACTTCTCCATCCGGTGTGGTTCGTTTGAAGTCCACATCAACAGCCACGTACCACTTCACAGGCCTAAACAAATATTAACCAAGTTCGTATATAACGAAACTTGTATAGCACGAATCTGCTAAGTCCGAATATAGCAGATAGAATTTGCTTAAGTTTGCAAAAATTTTCTAAGTTTGCAAAGTCTTGATCCAAATGAAAGTGAATTGTAGTTGCTCTAACAGAAATTTTCTAAGTACAAGGAAAAATGTCTAAGTCCAGCATTTTAGAGCGAAAATTTTCTAAGTTTGCACAATCTTGTTCCAAATGCAAGTGAATTGTAGTTGCTCTGACAGAAATTTTCTAAGTACAAAAAAAATTTCTAAGTCCAGCATTTTAGAGCGAAAATTTTCTAAGTACAAGAAATACGGTTGCAAAATTTTCCAAGTACATGCAGCAATTTAGAGTGCAAGATTTTTATAAGTTCCACGTTTAGATCAAAATGCTCTAAGTACATGCATCATTTGTATGCATTACAAACTCACCCTTCGTCTCTGAATGTATCCTCCAACGTGCTGATTAATCGTGGCGCTTCTCCCTGCAGTATGGTGTGAACGTCGGTTGTTTGAGTCGTTGGAAAGGATACATCTATGAATGTATTCTGAGCAGAACTGCGGACGGCTGGGTTGAGTTGCTTCTTGAAGCATGTGACACAGAGATCCTGTCCAGCTCTGTAGAATCGAGAAGGGCGCCGATTCTTGTATTGAATGCACTCTTTGCGTAGAATGCAGGTTTGACAGATTCCGTTGGTCAGATTGATAGACTTGTAATTTCGACAACACTCGCATCGATCTAAAGGATAATTCAAATTAAAGTTTGCATGAATCATATACAAAAAGCTCACATGCATACAGTGTGGTGTGTAAGATACATAGGAAGATTTAAAAGGTGCATAGAGTACAATGTATGTGTGTATGTGTGTGTGTGTAACACACATAGGAAGTCACAACAACTGCAAAAGTCTACAAGTATAGAGTACAATGTGTATATGTGTGTGTGTAACACACACAGGAAGGCACAAAGATTGTAAAAATGTATATACCTGAAGCTGCAGACTCTGCCGAAGACGGACCTGCACGGGGCTCTGATGCCTCGGGCGAAGCCGAGGCTGCGCGGGGTTCTGCCACCGCCGCCGCCGCCGCCGCCGCTGCCGCCGCCGAAGACGGGCCTGTGCTGCGTCCACCATCACCAAGATCTGCACAACAGAAAATTGCTAAGTACATAAAAGTTTGTATTGGAAGAATAAGCACGAATTGGTATTGCTAGAGGGGTTATGATACTACTTTGTAAATACCGCAACGTAAAAGTCCTTTATGCTAACGAATACTAACAATTCGTGTCAGACTCACTATATGAACAATACGTATGCTAATAAAGTGAAGAATTTATGGTCGATAAAAAAGTGCCATTATGTGCATCTTAGGAGATTGTAACACAGTGGCTTCCTCATCAAAGATATAATATGTTAGAGATCGCTAAGCCTTGTTGAAGCAAAATTATATGGAATCACTAACTTGTACGCTTGGCATCTCGAATGATATTCGAATCGACCTCTCTGCGTTTCCGCTCTGCAATAGAATTTTAAACGCTGTAAAATATTTTGCCCGAGTTCTTTTACAGTATAAATTATTGCAAAATATATAAATCGGAAGAAGCCTAATGTAGCATAAACAGAGTCCATTTTGGCGAAATGTTATTTGACTAGAGCTCGAAAGTTCATAAATATTATCTGTTTATTGAAGAGGTGAATAAAATTAATGTACTAATACATACTCAGTTCATGCAGTCTTGCCATAATTCTCGCTTCCTCTTTTTTGAGTTCCTCGCTTTCTGCACGAAGTTTAGATTCTACAGAAAGAAATAACAGATGTGTAAAGCGTCAAATGCAATAATATCTGCGCAAAGAAATTTAAGTTGTAGTTTGTACAACTCAAATAGACAAATTCCTGCCGTTCACTAAAATAATTTTCAGTATTACACTCACGAGAACTCATGTTGTAGCTGTAGTAAGCGTCTGACTCTGCGTAAATCGGTAGAACGAATTGCTGCTCTCGGCCGTAGAAGATGAAGAAGTCGTCTGTTGAACTCGGAAGATCGTCTGTGCTTAGCTGCTATCTGAGGCAGGATTTTATAGAACGGTGGAGGGGTGGTGTCACCATAAGAGCCGGAAATGGTGCAATAGTATGCCTCTTTGTATCTTTGATTAAAGACACTAGATATTAAAGGACATCAAAGTCCATAATTATGCGTTGGGTCGTTCGCCGGATGTGGGCGATAATTGCTGCTATTATTGATCAAAGGACGCGTTGGACCGGTCGGCGGGTAATTGCTGTAATTATCCATCAAAGGAAGTAATTACTCGTTGGGGCGGTCGGCGGATAATTGCTGTTATTAGCCATCAAAGGGCGAGCGCCCAACGGCTGTAGGCCTATAGGATAATTGCTGTTATTAGACATGAAAGGAAGTAATTACTCGTTGGACCGGTCGCCGGGTAATTGCCGTTATTATCCATGAAAGGGCAAGCGCCGCGTCCGGTTCTGTAATTATGCCTTGGCGCGACCAACGTCTGTGCAGGGTAATTGCTGTAATTAGCCATCAAAGGAAGTAATTACGCGTTGGGTCGGTTGCCGGATATGCAGGGTAATTACTCGTTGGGAACGGACGGCGGGTAATTGCTGTTATTATTGATCAAAGGAGATAATTACGCGTTGGGCCCGGGTGCGGATGTGCAGGATAATTGCTCGTTTGATTGACAGCCTGCTGGGGTCTGCTTAGCGCTGATTGGTTAGGCTGCTCGTTTGATTGACAGGCCGCTGGAGCACTGCTTAGCGTCTTAGCCTAATAGCTCATTAGCATAATAGCTCAGCGTCTTAGCCTAGTGGATTACGTAATAGCTCAGCGTCTTAGCCTAGCGGATTAGCCTAATAGCTCAGCGTCTTAGCCTAGTAGCGCGGTGGATTACGTAATAGCTCAGCGTCTTAGCCTAATAGCTCAGCGTCTTAGCCTAATTGATAATTAATAAGTCATTAGCATAATTGCCTAGCAGCCCTAGGAGCGTGGCCTATAGCCTAGCAGCCTAAGGGGGAGGGGCCTGGGATTAGCGGTAGCCCCGCCCTGATTCAGAACACTCATACTTTCACTACTAACGGGCATTTCATAAACAGAAAACTTAGATAATTCCGCCAAAAATAATAGTCTTTGTAGCGTTACCTAAGTCACTTAGCCTATTGGATATCTGTATTTTATTTTACTTCGTTCTCGTATGAGCGACATAATATTTTGCTTCTTAGAATTTATGTAGGCCTAGTGACCGTTGCTATCGTAGTTGTTCTGATTCTATTAACCGATCGATAAACTAGACGATAGTTAATTTCAGACTGGTGAATATAAAATAACTTGAATAACTCTATAAATAGCCTAAGGAAACTTACTATTTTCTCAAGTTATCTGACGAAGAAAAAAAGATTTAAATATTCTCAATTTGGTCCCCTATTGATATTCGTATCGGTAATAATTATAAGCTTACGCCTTCTAATTGGTTTTAAGTTCTATTTACTGGAAATCAAAATGAATGCCTTTAATTTCTTAAATATTGACCCTTACAATCTGAGGAATTCATATATCAGCAAAAAATATTCTTAGTCCATATCTTTCAAAGAATCCAACGGTCCTTGATATGGGCATATTTTAGCCCACTTAATGCAATTTAAATCTACCAGGATTTCTCAACGTCCACAAAATCCATACTAGGAGACCAGCAAACACCGGCGCTATATCAAATCAAGTTGGAGGAATTGCGGAGTTTAGGTTCTTAACTCTTTTCTTTTGGTGCCAGGTCAGAATCAGAAAAGGTGAAGTGGTGGATGACTGAATAAAAGTGAATATCTTCCTTATCACCAACATGGCGGATAATATAATGAGAAGTGATTGAGCCAATTCAATGTCGTTTCACTGTATATTGGCCAATATGACCTTCATGATAATTATATCGTCGCCTTTTAAAAATTAGTAGCCTATCTGTGGAATAAATCAGCCTCAACTTGACTCGATGTTTGCTATAAAATTAAACGCGCCATACTTTGTAAACTTCTGGTAACCACGCCTTAGACCCAATGGAAATAATTATCTGGAATGAATTCCTTCAAACTGTGGCTGAAATTAAATGACCAGGGTCACTCAAAAGAGACTCTGTTTTTCATATAAAATCAAATCAAATTCATTGGATTCGATTCAGTAGGCCAGAGCACATTTTGAGATAAAAAATGGCAACACAAACTTTACCGGACAAAGTCAGATAGGCTTGAGAATGTAGTAACAGCTATAGCGAAGAATAATGGTGAATCGACTCATGAGGAGAAGAAGCTCAAAGGATTATCTAGTCATCCTCATTATGGTTAAACTGGGTGAAGAAACAACGAAGAACGAGAATCGACACCGTGGATTGTAGTCATAGGCATAGCTTACATACAGTCGCCAGGTTCTACATAAATATTTTTCATAGGCCAACTTAAAGGAAAATTATTCAGAGAGTTTACAGAGCGGATGCTTAAATTTTGACACATACTTGCAGTTAAATCTCCTACATCTAACAAACGTTGTAGTAAGTGCATAACAATTATTATCAGTAGCTTTTGCTCCTGTTGGCCCACAGCTGTCGTCGCAGGAAGTGTTGATATTATCATAAGCCATATCATGGAGTTAGTAGGCTAGTCTCATTGTAGGCCTACCATGATCTTTTGGTCTACCATTTGCACAACACTAGAATTTCTGCTCAATTGTTGAACTGAGATATATAAAACTATATTTGCCTTCTAAATGGACGTGGTCACGTGGTCGGTTATTCGATCGCCTACGAACGCGTTTCAGTTAAGAATTTGCAAACTTAGTCACACGTGTCATAGTTTTAATTATCCTATATAGCCTACGAGTTCTGGATATGTATGACAGGTAAAATAGTCTTTAGATGTTCGGATTGGAAAGAAACTTACTTCATCCAAAGTGCAACGAGCAACTACGTAGCCTAATTCGTCGGGCAATTAGCCCGGAAAGAAATAATCACTGGTTCCATGAATATACATAAGAATGCTTGAAATTAAAAAGAAAAATAAGTTGTAGGTGAAATAAGACAGGTAATGGAGAGGTACCAATATTTTTCCTATCATAACATCATGGATCGGTTCAAGTTATGGTTGTTGAAGTTATGGTTGATGGTTAATAAAAAAAATCACGAAAATATTCCTCTCCGGGCCGGTATCTAATCATCTTTAGGCCTACAGAGCTGCAACCTGATTCTGGGAGTGTTTGCCGGTAACGAGGTGGGTTCCCATCCTATCCAGGGTTTCTAACCGTTGCCATGCTCCATCTGCAATGACTTTTCTGCTCATAACTTGGAACCTTTCGAAGAAATCCAATCGTAGCCACTTTCAAGCGAAAATCTGCTAAGAGTAGGACTACACATCAACGCCCATTTGTAGACCTACAGCACCCACCCACGCCCTCCTATAACGTCTATGACAGAAATGTATGGGCGTCGAAACACGCCGCATCCTGTAATCAAATTGCTCTTTGTGACAACCTCCTGCGTTTTCATGGAGCTTGTCCAAATGTGCCTGGTAGCCTAAATACTTTTGCCGATGGTAACTCGATAGGCCTATGCCTGTTAGTAGACTGAACCTTGTGATCGCAAATGCAATGATTTGCTGACGTAAGCCTACAGTTTACTATTACAATAATTATTATGTTGATTTTTATCCAGGCATAGGCTAATTTTCTTTTTTCTTGGTAGTGGCCAGCTTAATTGCTTACCCCATGACTTCCAAACACAAATTTTTTAAAGAAATTTGTGGGTTGCTACAGTAGTTACGCGGAAGCATGTGCATTCCGTCCTGTAAGAGGATATCAGTTTAATGTCTGAATTGCGTTACACCATCCGCAGCTGATATGTTGCTCCGGTGCGGTTCAATCAATTTTGAGACCTCTGTATCCAGTTGTGAAATGTAAACCCGCGTTACATCCGACGAGATCAAATCACACAAATTATTCCACAATAAATCATTGTCGCAGCTGGTTTGTCTAAGCCTTGCTTACTACCGGGAATTGATGCCTCTGCACAAATGACTTTATGTTATGGGGTTTATCTCTTAATTGCTGCATTATCCTGTATCCAGTAAAGCCGCATTAATAACATCCAACTACTATGATATAGACATTTGGGCAGAATGGTGATGTACTTTGGAATGTCTTGAATAAATACATGCCGGTTCCGGAAGTTGGGTCATCCAAACAGTTCAATACATCTCTACATAAAATTTTCGGTTCACAGAGAAAATACAACAACTGCGTTGTCATATTCGTTGAGGACTGAAACTCCTACTCATGCACCCAATCTTCTTGTCAGTAGGGCTGTATAACTATTGAGCTAGTTCACCCAGAAGATTCTATTTTATTGCAAGCCGAATAGGGAAAAGATGGCCTAGAAAATCGCTCCAAATAGGCTCTCTTTTTTTCTTAGTTGGTTTTTCCTCTGAATATGGACGTAATAGCGGTTTGGTTTCGAGCGCCTCCGAATCTGACTCATATAATTTATTAATGAATACCGTAGTAAAGTATAATATTTATATACTAATTATTTTACATAATATCCAACAATGTGCATGAATTGCGTTTTTATTTGCTTTTATTCATAGTTCAAGGTGATTAATAAAAACACGTAACCACACAATGTCATGATGATGATGATGATGATGATGATGATGATGATGATGATGATGATGATGATGATGATGATGATGATGATGATGATGATGATGATGATGATGATGATGATGCTGATGATGATGATGATGATGATGATGATGATGATGATGATGATGAGTTCTCTGCCCGAAGGCAGGTTAATTGGCTTTACACCTCTGGGGATGAAATGAGAGGGAGGTGGTTTCCCGTTGCCTTCCTCATAGGCAATATTATTGTGGGTGAGCATCTTGTCCAAGGTCGCTACACAATGGCTTGAGGTAGCCTAGATTCGAACCTGCGACCTTTCGGTCATAACTATTACTGATGGTTATTAGGCCTAATATTATTTTAATGACCTTTCAGAATAATGACCACTGATGTTCGAGGCAAATGCTAGACAAATTATTTAACATTTAAGGCTTTAATGACGTAACGCGAATGACGAAACTAATGACTAACGCGCATTTCGACAAACAAGCAGGATTCAAACGTTCCATTCAGTCACGGGGATTTATCATACAAATTTACTAAAATTTTATATGGTTTATCATACTGATGAGAAACTGCCTAAGCTTACAGCAGCAGCACCCAGCAACAATCAGAATGATTGTATTTACGCATCCGCCCGTAGGAGGTTTCAGCAAATTTTCTTCACCTAAAATTTCGCTGACATAACCCGATATTTGGCGGAGTTACAGTAAAACATGTAGGGCTACGTTTTCTACGAATCACCGTGTATAATGTATATGCTATAATTATGCAGTATGCGCGCCTGTTAACAATCTATAAAAATGGAAATATGCACGCACTCCTGGTTTCACGCTGCATTCTAGGTTGCGCTCCGTCTTACCGACGCTATTTCTGTCGTCCTGTGTCCGACGTTGTAGCGCGACTGGCTGTTCCCAAGTTCCCTCTGCCACTAGGGGACAGTGACGTAACTAGCGTTGGGCTTGGGGGGCTTAAGCCCTCCCAAACGGAGCTGAAGCCCCCCAAACGAAGCTGAAGCCCCCTAAATTTTCCCAAAATTTTCGGTCTCGTGGCGACGACTAAAATAAAAAAAATATAAAAAAATAAGGTCGTCAGAAATTTTGACGGCGAAAAAAAAAATTTCTTGAGATTTCGGTCGATGGCTAAAAAAAAAAAAAGGTCGTCAGAATTTTGACGGCGAAAATAAAAAATTTCTTGAGATTTCGGTCGATGACTAAAAAAAAAAAAGGTCGTCAGAAATTTTGACGGCGAAAATAAAAAAAGAAAAAAATTTCTTGAGATTTCGGTCGATGACTAAAAAAAAAAGGTCGTCAGAAATTTTGACGGCGGAAGTACAGAATTTCCTCCGCGAGGCTTCTGGGCTTAAGCCCCCCCAAACGAAAAATCCTGGTTACGTCCCTGCTAGGGGAGAGCACCTAATTCCACGGTTTCGCTTATCCGCTAAGCATCTCCGAGACTTCTCGGATGCAGGATCCTCCATATGGAATGATTTCCATTCGCGTGCTACATCTAACCAATCAAGTTTTGTTTCATAAGTCTCTCGTCTTTTCCCATGGACTGGGAGAGTTCCTGAGTAAGTCACTTGAAGGGTAGCTACGCAAGTACATAGAATGAATGTACGCAAAATAGATACATGCATTAAAATTGTGTCGCATTATTAGGTCTATGCAACAAGACAAAGCTTACAGCAACCAAATTCTGCTCGTCCACAAAGCCCAGCAATGCAATCAGGATGTAGCTATTTATGAGGATGTTGAGGCCAAGGAATTGCCTATCATGTGCTATGAAGGCCTCGTCCAGTCCATCATCTATATAATGTGTTTACCTGATGCAATTTTGCCAAAGAGTAATAGTTGTGGATTGTCACTTTTCAGTCGAATATTCACTATATAGCCGTACAAAGAGGGCATATAGTCACGAGTTTTGTCATGGCATACTGTGGTCATACTGATAACGCATATAACAATCACTCCGGCGAATGGACAGAGCACTGTCATACAAGGTTGTGACAATGGCGACCATTTGATCAGCATTTTTGCTGAGATACAGCAGCTGAGGATTGAGCTATTTGATAAGCTAAACAAAGAAGTTCAAAGTATTAATGAGTTCAATGCATCGTTTCAAGAAATGAAAAGTCAGCATGACGCCATTTTGACAAGTCTTCAAGCGGTTGAACGGCGTCTCGATGAACATGACATCTCCATCAGGAACCAAACTCGGAACTCCCTCGAGGAACATGACATCTCCATCAGGAACCAAACTCGGAGCCTCATCGAGGAACATGACATCTCCATCAGGAACCAAACTCGGAGCCTCATCGAGGAACATGACATCTCCATCAGGAACCAAACTCAGAACTCGCGGACAATTAATGGTAAAGTGATTCATGTCAAGCATCCTGGTTGCTATCATTCCTTTATAAAAGAATTAAGCTCCCTCTAAGCTGTTCTGAGTCTAGAAAAGTAGTTATGATTTATGTCTACTGTCATAAAATTTGCGTTATCGCGAATTGTTTCAATTGCATAACTTTTCACTGTGTCCGGTTGCAGTCTGTCCATCGAATTCTTCAATAAAGGCAAATTATTAACTACACTGTAACGTTTCAGAATCGCCTGCGCACTTATATTGCTTCCAACGATTTAAAACGGATTTCCAATGGCTATACGACACTTTCTTAGCTGTTCTCGGTTCCCTTAACTACTGGCCTGGGTCGGGAGCGCCTTGTGTAGGGACCTGGGGGAAACCTTATATAAATTCTGACTGCTCTCATTCATTCATTCATTTATTTATTTCAGAGACTTATATAGCGCCTCTTCAAGAGTAACTAGTCAGAAGCGCTTCCAATCCAACCACGGTTAAAGAGAACAGTCTTAAGAGCAGAGTAGAACGTTGTCTCAAGGGCTCGAGGCGTTAGACGTAATGCCAAAGGGAACCCATTCCAGTTTGCAAGGCCAACGTGAGAAAAGGCACGTCGCTGCATACATGTAATTATAGAGGTGCGCGACCGCGGGGTGAAGAAGCTCAGCCTGTTTAGAAGAACGAAAGGAGTCACGGCGCTGGACGCTTATGGTGGAGCAATACCTGATCCAAACAGACCTCTAGCAATTAGGCAGGGGTCATACTCGCAAGACGGCGCCAAACCAAGAAAGAGATCCGGTAGGTGACCATTTGTGAGAAAGGTAGCCAATGCAGGACGTCCCGCATATAATCAGTCACATGGCGGAGTCTTGGGATGTGACCAACAAGGCGTGCCGCAATGCGCAATACCTGATCCAAACATCCAACCCTAGTTTACAGACTTGTGTGATTACAGATATGCGTGATTGTTCTGATATAAAAGCACACGGCCAAAATAGAAGTGGCGTTTACCAAATTCATTCCTGTTTAATCATAGCTGTAGCCTAAGCTTATCTATTCATTGAAATTCAACGTCCAGTCACCGTGTTCTATAGGCTATCTGAATTTGTATTTTTGCAAAGCATCTTAACTGTGCTATTTGTCGCGTGTTATGTGCTACTGATGGAAAAAATATTGGGCAATAATTATCAGGAGCCAGACATGCTGCCAATTAAGATTTCTTATCAGTGTTCTGGTTTTTTTCACTGCTTATAAAGTAATATCCGTAACAATGAACGCGTAATACCTTTGCTATTCTAGGCAGTTGTGGCCCTGCGTCTGAAGTGTGTGATTGTTCTGACATAAAAGCACGCGGTCATACTCGAAGCGGCGTCTACGAGGTGTGCGTTGGACAACAACTCACTCGAATTTGTACTTCTGCGTTCTGTGATATGGAGACTGCAAATCGTGCATCGCTGGTTTGTGTTTAACCATTGAAATTATTTTAGCATTCCTACATTGCACTAATTTGTTGTGCCAGATGAACCTACGTCATGCGATCATGGATTGATGCTGTGCTGTTTATTTTTGCGGCGCTGTATAAGTCATAAGGATTAGTTTAATATGTGAGGCAATGTTTTAAAAAGGACGAGTGAAGATCATTCTATTTTTGAGGAGTCAGTATTCTATTGTCTGAACAAAATAAGACAAACTATTTAGGCTAAGACTAAGATAGAAGCTTAACTGTTGTTGTCCTACGCGACTTATTTCAAGTGTAGGACCTAAGTGTAAGACAGTTAGCAACAACCAACAAATAGCATTCCATCAACTGTTTACAGGTTTTTCAGAGGCGTAAAGACGGCAGTGTCTTTTTCAACCGAACTTGGGCCGAGTATAGGGATGGATTTGGAAATCCAGATGGCGAATTCTGGCTAGGTACGATTTATGGAAATGTCACAGGCCTATTTGTAGCTTGCTAGATTCAACCTGATGAATCCTAGCAATTATTTTGAACAAATTAGAAATCACCCAAAAAGTAAGCACTTAGGTCAAGTTGCGAAAATTTAGGGTTTTCAGTATTATTTGCTCAATCCTTGCAGATACGGAGACAGCATTAGGAAGAATGGGAGGAAACCAGAACAAAAAACGAAACTTTTCGGACCAGAATAAAAAAACTTAAAATAGTTATTTACAACTCTAACTATATCAAAATGCTTTTCTTCAATGGGACTTAGTTCTGATAATGTTGCATATTGTAGGGTCCTTTCACTTTATAAAGAGTGCGAGATAAGATTGGAATCTACGAAGAAGATATGAAGAATATTCGATCTAAGTAGGCTTTGTATGTATATACAATTATACATGAATGTATGTATGCATGCATGTACGTATGTATATATGCATGTATGTATGTGTGTGTATGTATGTATGTATGTATGTGTGGCGGACAGGCCACAAGACAAGTACACGTAAAATATAACTTGTTGGGTAAATAGCGGGAGTAACCCTGACTCTCGTTAGGTAGCCTTTTGGCTTAGTAGAAAAGAAACTGAAACCGGTTTCGTTAAAATTTAGGTTTCGGTCATTGTATACGGAAGACCGATGTCCACGTTTAAGCCAAAGCATAGCGTGTTGCCGGTGGAATAAAGCCTGCCACACGGTGCGTTGCTTATAACGTGGAGTAGTTGCCGACTACTCCATACGTACTGTGTTCGTGAATTCGTTCATAGTTAAATCGGTTGTGTTCGACTGTCTCTACAGGATTGGCATTGGCCATTCGAACATGATTGGGCGATCCTGATATACGCAGTTGTGAGAGCTCAGGTGGACGATCTGTCGGGGTTCGTTACTCTGTCATCGATCTCTAGGGGTTCAATCTTCTGTTTCAGGGGTACGGGTTACTGGCCGGAGACGCCGCAGCTCCGTTGGTCTGCGGAAGTGTTACATTGTATAGGGTGAAATCCCCTGGTGAAGTATCCGGTTACCGTTTGGCTACACGTGTTGGTGATTCTGCAGGACTTGGGTTGGGCTCCTACCTGCCAGGGAATCTACGTGTTGCATTCACGATCCTGCCGTCTTGGCGATCGTCGAGAGTCTTTTGAGCGTAACGAGAGGTTACGGGTTTTCTGGAGTGGAGAGGGTGACTCCACGGGTGCGCATGAAGCCGAAGATTCGGTGAAATACGTTCGATTTAGTAAAGCAGGGGCACCAAGTTCTTCGGGTAATATATATTGGTACAGCAGAGAGTTATTGATCCCCTCGGGTAGAGGAGCAAGGGAAGCAGATTAAAGCTTGAGAGTAAAGACCAAGTTTGGATATCAGGGTTTTTTACCTGAGGTCCGTAACTGCTGAGGTAGGGCGAACGGCGCCAGTAGAATATAGCGACAATAAATAAGTCTCTTCGGAGACGGGGCTACCCGATAGATGTTCCCCAAGACCGCCAGGTCTTTTATTTTTTTCCTCTGTTTCCCGTGAACAGACCAGCATCCACCACGACGCTCTTCCGAGCGCCCGAGAAAGCTAAGTCTCGGTGAGGCGCCGGTTGTTGCCGTTGGACGTGGGACGAGTGAGGCGAGCACTCGGGAAGCGCACCGCGTACTTGGTACACGGCGGCGGTGCGTGTTCCGTGGACAGGCTAAGTGTCAAAGTCGGGAGTTCGGCCGCTGCCGGTCTCGATTGCTGCCGGGCTTCAGCTCGACTCTGCCCGGTAGCGTGTGAGCAGCGTGAGCCGTCTCTCCGTGAAATTCACTGTTACCGAAATGAGAACAAGGTCGTGGCGCATCCTCGGCCTGGGGCCGTTGGATTGGTCCTGGTTTCAGGCACTTTGGTTGCCGGGAAAGGGCATGCGCTCAGTAGTCCCCGTCGGTGGCGAGGGCTCGGTGGCTGCCCGGTGCAGCATGGTACGCAAGAGTAAAGACGAACAGGGCAAGAAGACAAAGACCGAAGGCGCGACGGGTGGCGCACGGCGAGGCCGCTCTGCCGGTGGGACAACGGACCCTGTGTTGGGAGTCGGCCATCCTCCATCTCAGGACGTCGCCTACTCGGCGACCGCGGGCTCGGCAGAGAGCGGGTCAGACGATACGGCGCTGCACACCCGGTCGCAGGCGTCGGTGTCAGGGGCTTCTTCGACCGTCAGTGAAAGCGACAACGGCGCGCACGGCGCAGACAGCGACTCAGGAGATCCAGGCAATCCTGGTAAGAGCGCGGGTCTCTCGGGTCTTGGGCTGTCAGAGACTCTTGATGGTGCAGGGGCCACCGAGGAAGACCGACCCGGTCAGGCAGAGGCGTTTGCGGCCGACGGCAAGAGGGAAGCGGCGCAGGCGTTGTCTGCTGAGGGTCGGACGCCACAAAGGTATGTATGTATGTATGTATGTATGTATGTATGTATGTATGTATGTATGTATGTATGTATGTATGTATGTATGTATGTATGTATGTATGTATGTATGTATGTATGTATGTATGTATGTATGTATGTATGTATGTATGTATGTATGTATGTATGTGTGCACATGTATGTATGTATGTATGCATATGAACATTTATATAGCGCCTTACACTAACCTCACGAAGGCGAAAGACTTTATGTTTTGGCGTGTATCTTTCACTCTTACAGGCTTTGAACAAAAATACTATTACTATAAAATTCTATTATAATACTAAAAACTATTTGTTAGGTAACGAAATACTTTATCTTCTGACATCAAAACGGAACTACAAACTGCGCGTTGACTTAGAAGACTGGGAAGGAACGAAACGCTATGCAGAGTATTCGATATTTTCCATCAATTCATCGGCAGATAATTACAGATTAACGGTCGGCGGATATTCTGGAGATGCAGGTAACTTTTCAAGAACGTTTTAACTTCTGTGGAAAAAAACCTCGAGCAGACAGAGAAGGAAAGTATGCAGATGATGATGAAAACGACGACGACGACGAAGATGATGACGACGACGGTGATGATGATGATGACTATGACGACAAAGACGATGACGATGAAGACGATGATGATGATGACGACTATGATGATGATGATGACGATGATGACGATGATGATGATGATGATGATAACGATGGTGATGACTATGACGATGATGATGATGGTGACGTACGACGACGAGGCGGATGACGATGATGATGGTAAAGTTGGAAGAAACAGAAGAATGATTAAAACAACAACAGTGTGTCCCCTAACGTTCTTATGCCGGTGTCACGAAATAGAGTATCCCCCGTATTAATTGTATCCCCCAAATTAAAAAGAGTCAAAAAACCGCTTCCGCGTGTATTTTTTTTGCAAATTAATTTTCATCTTCTTTGTTTTGAACAATGACACTAACAGGTATGTTTTTTCCTACTAGATAATTTGTTTTGCCCTGTTTTTAGAGCACTTAAAACATTTAAAACACTTAAGAACACTCAGAGTCACTAAATAAATTCGAGTTGCCTTTATCTGAGCATTGCTTAGGACACTTAAAACAATTAGAGTTACTTTAAATAATTATTTTGATTACAGCATAAATGTTGTTATTATGCGCATTTTAAAAAGGTGATAGAATGGTTTATCCCCTCGGATAGTATAGACCGGTCAATTCCATCCGGGGAATAGATTAATTCATCCCCCCCGGTTAGCTTTCAGGGGTAACCTATACTCCGTTTCGTGTCACCGGTTAAATGTCCTGAATCTTGTACTGCATTAATCTTCGTAATATAAAGCTTCATCCCGCAGAAACTTGTCCAAGTCAACTTTGTTATATTCTTGCAGAGAAGCCACATTTGCTCTAAGCAAGAGTTCACGACGTCTGCTCCCGATAGTGATTAGGTTGGGGAAACATAGGCCTAAATAACAATGTCATTATTAGCTTCAATATTCGAAAACGCCTTTGCTTCGCTATGCTTTCAATGCGTTCACTTTTTGCAAGACTTTCTCCTTACAAGACCTTGAGCAATTGTGGCCATTCCAGATGTTTCGGTCATCAATTTAAGCACAACAGCAACGGAAATTTGGAAAAAATTTAAATCACTTAAAGAATACAATTACCAAACATGCACTGACTCCTTTTTGAAGTATAAGGAATGGCAGAGAAATAGCAAAGAATATATTCCTTAGCTAAAACTGAAAATAAGGGCTCTACTGGTTCAACAGAAAACATCTGAATCGCAATATAATATTATAACCATAATTTATTTTAAATCATTGCATGCCGTTGAAGAGAGAGAGTGGGGGTGAGAAAATATACGAATGTATATACACTACAATCATGCTTGTATGGGTGCAGACATAGGCTTGCATACACACATGGACACATAGATATACGGATACACACTACACAGATAATGCATTGATACATAAATATATTGAGGCATTTAAAATTAAGCCCATCTAATTATTTGTAGTTTAATCGTTAGTGTCTGATAAGTCCTACTGTTTAGTCATAATAATATATTTTTCCTGTCATATTTTTTCCAATAAATGTCTGATACTTGCATTAATTGTAATTAAAAGTGAAGCATTGAAAAGTTTCCATTATAATCTGCAGGTGACAGTTTGATTTACAACAGCGGAAAACGATTCACCACCAGGGATGTAGACAACGATGATTTGGAAGGACATAACTGTGCCCAGCATTCTCTCGGAGCGTGGTGGTACAGTTTCTGTTCTTTCGCTTTTCTTAATGGAAAATATTATAAGCGAAATGATACTGTTATGTCTGCAACGGGAATTCATTGGTATCATTGGCGAAATAACAAGGATAACTATGATTCGTTAAAGGCAACCGAAATGAAACTTGTTCAGGTGGTTTAGAACATTCTATAACCTTATTTTTGCCCTACTTTTGGCTTAGGATACTTTTGGTTTATTTTCTTACCTTTGCATTTGTGTGTGTTGCATATTGTGTCGTCATTGTAAGCAACAGAATCCAATCAATTACTTGCTTTTTCCTCTTCAAACATAAGTGCGGAAAATCTGCATTTTGATGCAAAATATCCGCCAGGATGCCCGCAGACATCGATCATGGCTAAGTAGTAAACTTAACGGATGATCCACTGTGTGGCCTACCATATGCTATATTCTTCTACCTCTAACTAATTGTAATAAGATATACTTAGGCACATATGTGACTTAGGTTTAGGGCCTATAATTACCGTTATTAATGATGTAATTAGAGTCGGAGTCTGATAATATTTCGTTTGTTTCATTTTTATAGCGCGCTACTGTATTTCTCAAGTGACAAATAATTATTGTTTTCACGGTAAATTCATTTAGGGTGTAGGGCCTACGCCTAAACATTCTGACAAATCTGTAAACTTGACCGTATCTGTTAATTTGAATTCAAATCAAATTTGTAAGAAATGGATATAATGCCGTTAGACTTTAACGTTCTAGGGACGAGTTGCATAACTTTCCTAGTCGTTTTAATTAAAATTTAGTTGTCAAAGTGTTAAAGTGATGTCAAATGTGTAGACGTTTATACAGTTTGCAGTTTTTTTCTTTCTCTGACTTCATCTTTGCGCTTAATTAATTCATTATTTGAATTACATCTTAATTGGATATTTCTAGCATCTGTTGTTTATAAGTCTATCACGACAATGTATCACTTAATATTTCCATATCCATATATTCTGTTTATATAAAGTAGGCTGTTATCCTGTTTCTCACAATAAATCGACTTTTCACATGCAGAAAACATTACAGAATTATAGCTGTAAATGTTCCATCCATAGGCGTAGGAGACGGGGGTCCAGGGGGGGGCAAATGCCCCCCAAATTTCGGGCAAGTCTGTTTTTTCGGGCAAGTAGACCCGGAAAAATATTAACCAAACTTCTTGAAGTTCTACGTTCATTAGTATACCACATTATCTCCCAGTTCATCTTGCCCGAATCGAGTTAGATATTAGCTCACAACAATCATGGTGAGCAGAAATTCCCGAAAAAGTTCTGAATTTACGGTAGCATTTTATAAATAAGCTTAATGGCGAGAAACGCAGCAAATTCAAGAGCCGAAATATGCCCGAAAATCTTGCCCGAATCGAGTTAGATATTTACTCACAACCATTGATAGCAGAAATTCCCGAAAAATTCTGAATTCACGGTAGCATTTTGTAAATAGCCTAATGGCATAGGCGCAACCACCCTATGGGACCCACGGGACGCGTCTCCCCCAACTTTTGAGTGGTCCCATTGACTTTATCATTATGGTCCCCCAACTTTTAGGACGTGATTCATTTGGTTCCCCCCAACTTTTAGGACGTGATTGCGCCTATGCCTAATGGCGGGAATCGAAACAAATTCAAGAGCCGAAATTTGCCCGAAAATCTTGCCCGAATCGAGTTAGATATTAGGCCAGCTCACAACAACTATTGATGGCAGAAATTCCCGAAAAATTCTGAATTCACGGTAAATAATGGCTAGAGTCACAGCAAATTCAAGAGCCGAAATTTGACCGAAAATTGCGACTATTCGTGGCATGTGGGGAAAATTCACAGCATGCAAGCTAGGTGCAATAGAACACGGAATTCACTGCCTGAATGCCAGTGAATGGCATCGAAATTTCTACCATACTGGTCAAAATAGACACGATAATCTTGCGATCATCAACATTGAACGTGCAGATCTTGTTCTACTCTCTGAAAATTTACAATCTTTTCCTACTTGTCAAGTGTGCGGGATCAGGGTGTTGCACTTGATACGGGAAGGATAATACCTTAACTGAGAACATTTCCAAAGTAGGCTACAGGTTCCTCTTATTTTCATTTAAGATGTCCCAGGATCTTTCGCCGTTCTGTCTCCACCCATTGGCTTCCTCTCCGCGTTCACATACAATCTAAGTTCCTCACTCTGATTTTCAAGGTTCAGCGGGGTTTGCCCCAAATATCTTACCGACCTTATAATACTAAAGCCTCACTCAGCTTCCTCCAACCGTCCACTTTGTTCATCCAACTGGCCTTGACTCTCGCTTCCGCATTCTAAAACTGCAATGGCTCAGTCTTGATCATTTGCCTCAATTGGTCCTTCTCTTTGAAATGAGCTTTCTCCTTGCGTTCGCTCTATACACTTTCTGTGGCAGATCTCTCTTCTTCATTCTCTCACCTTAAAACCTGCCTCTTCGAGCGCGGTTTTGCGCACTATTAGCGCCTCTGAACGGTTCACCTTATTAGAGGCTCTTTGTGGATGATTAGATACAATACAAAACAATGTACAATTATGAGTTTAATAAGTTGCTCGTGTGAAGTTTGAACTGGTTAAGCGTGATCAGGAATATATAGGCCTACATAGGCTACATAATAAATTTGCATATAATATGCCTAAAATTACCCAGCCTGGCCCCTATAATATGGCCGGGCCCCGGTGTATTTTCCCCTTGTCCCCGCGGGTGTGGGTGCAAAAACAGAGATGGCTATAGTGTGCACGACGTCGATTATTCCGGGTTTAATTTTTCGGGCAAAAGTAAAAATTTTGCCCCCCCACTGCTGAAATGTCCCCTACGCCTATGGTTCCATCACTTTTTAGATATCTATAAGTTTTATTTTAGACTTCTGCTTCAAAACGAGCTACATAGTATCGTGCGTTTTTGAATTCAGATAATTATTTTGCCTTCGCACACATGGTCTTTGTTGTCATTTTAACATATTCTATAGTTTACTGATCACGTGGTCGTCCATGTCACAAACCTGCTCAACGGCAGATGACCGAAGAAGAAGATAGTTTACTATATCGAATAACTCTAGCAAAGAGTCTAAAGAAACTGCTCTCTTCAGTTTGTTTTTAGTTCCATCCCAAATATTGATATTTTAGGCCTATATCGGCACGATATTATGCTCTAACCTGATACCAACTGAAAGTCAAGAGGTGCGATGTTTCCGTCTTGTAAATATTAGTCATAGTAATCCACAATCTCTAATTAAAGCCACCTTAATTCTTTTCAACTCGTTTCTTTCAAGATCACAGCAGCTCTTACTAGAGACGTGCGTATCTAGGCTACATGTAAGTACTACAGATTTTAGAGTAATGTAAGGTAAAATAATCTAGGAAATTTCTCAGAAGATACAAAAGCCGTGTCAGGGAGACCAGTTAAGCATCGGAGCTTAGGCTAATCAAGTTCTGTTTACAATGTCGAGACTTCACTCTGTTTGATTCTCTGCAAGGTCAGAATCAGGGAAGGCCTATTATATAACAAGCGGAGGAGGACTGTCGGCATCTGCCGTGTCGAAGCACACTCCGCCGCTAACCGCTGATTATGAAAAATATTGGTTGAAGCAGTTCAATGTTGCTTCGCTAAGCGCATCTCCGTATTGGCCAATGTGACATACACGCACCGCTGGCTTTCTTGATCTAAAATCTCTGGAGTCAATGAGACTAAACTTGATCTCCTGACTTGCTATAAAATTGCACGTCGTCACACTTTGTAAGCATCTTGTTCGTATTCCTTGTATTGCAAACATCTGGAATGAACTCCTTCTAACTGTGTCTGAAACCAAATCACTAGAGTCATTCAAGAGAGGAAGTGAAAGACTCAGTTTGTAAGCATGTCTGAAGCCAAAAATCATTGTAATTTCCGCTCGTGTTGTTGTTTAATAATTTTGGTGCTGCTTACGTAGGCTATAGCCTAATATTATTCAGATGTGGCTGTAGCCAGTCAGTGGATATGCAAATAATATTATAGGCCAACGTGTTTTTATAGGTCTACAACTATCATAGTTATTATGACCTCGGCCATGCTCGTTGTGCAATGAATATTCTTGAGATCCTCTACCGTCGTTGCCCATTTCAGTGGGTGCCTCGTCATTCGAGGTCCCTCGTGTACGACCGTGTTAGTCTGAGATCCAAATAATCTCCAAAATAAGCCACCATCTTGAGGGAAAGCGAGATCCGCAGGGCAATCTCACACAGAAGTGTACGGAACCTGACATCTAAACAAACGTGGGGCGCGGTGGTGTAGTGTGTATGTTCTTTACCTTGCAGCCGAATGGTTGCAGGTTCGAATCTACCTCAAGTCGCCGCGTAGGGACCTTGGGCAAGCACTACTCTCGCAATTGCTCAGCGCTTCGGCGTGAAACTCCGATGCAGTGCCCTCTCTGAAGTTGGGAGCGCCTCTGAGTAGCGAGCTTTAAGGGGCGCTATAAAAAGTGCACATGCAAACAAACGTAGCTAAGCGGACAGATGGCTGTAATAAAAAAAAGTTCGTCAACGAGGGCTGTAAGCTTATATAGACCTTGCAGACATGTGGTGCAGTCAACTGTATGCATCAAGCGGAATTACATGGAACTTTTTCTGTGCACCCATGATCGTTGCTCTTGGTGTTTCCCCTGTGGGCATGTTTTGATGACTTCTCCAATTCCATATAGTCTCTCACGCGTAGGCCCTACATGTACCGACTACGTTTACACATACAACTTGCCAGGAGTCTGTCTTCTACCGTAACGGTGCTCGTGCTATTTGGTTCTGGGCGTGAGTATCGTTCCAGGTATAAAGGTAGTGTAAATAAGCGTCCTATTGTTATAGTTCGAAAGTCTTTGTTTATCTTAGTTAGGCGTAAGTGCATTAACTTTAGCCCTTGACGACAGGCTAACGATATAACAGAAATGAATGCTACGACACGATTATAATTAGGCTTTTATCGGTCACGTCTGCGATGATTTAGTACGATTGCTCGATCCTAATTTGCATAAATCAGTGTGCTAAGTATTGTGGGAATGGATGTCAGGATGATTCGCGAAGAAAACTCTGTCGAAGCGTGCATGAACAATTGTAGGTTCAAAGACATAGCAGCAGAAAGGAAGAATAATTTCGATGCGTAAACATACAATAATGAATTCCAACGTATAAGTAGGCTACTAAGTAGAAACATTTGACATCGAATGCGACAAAACTACTGAAGACAAATATTAAAGTTTCAGGTAAATTCGTAATTAAGTACTGACATAATGTTCTACGGTTGAAAATCGGCAGGAGAGATTCAGCCATATGTCAATTTTTATAATAATTATGCCATCGCATTGGAACGTCAACGTTTTTTATAGAAGGATTATAAAATGTACGCTATAGACTTTCAAATCAACTCGTTTGCGAGTTTTAGAAATGTAGGCGGGAAAAGCCAAGCGCTGGGTTGTGAATGCTTCCCCGTTCCTGTTTCACGAGGACAAGCAGATAAAAACTCTCGATATCGTGGAGTCCTCCAAATACCTGGGATTGCAAGTTGCACCAAGGGGCTCAGGAAGGCGTTCGGGAGCCTCCTGCAGGAGAAGCTGGACTGGTTGAGCCGCACTCATCTGAAACGGCAGCAGCGCATGCACATCTTGCGCTGCTATTTGCTACCGAAGATGTATCATGGCTTGGGCCTCGGGGGAAACTAATTCTGCCGCGCTTGAACAGTAGGACCTACGACCGCGCAGTGAGACACGCAATCTGCAAGTGGCTTCATCAGCCACATGACACAGCCACGTCATTCGAGGTCCCCCGTGTACGACCGTGTTAGTCTGAGATCCAGAAATCTCCTAAATAAGCCACCATCTTGAGGGAAAGTGAGATCCGCAGGCACTCTCACACATAATTGTACGGAACCTGAGATCTAAACAAACGTGGGGCGCGGTGGTGTAGTGTGTGTGTTATTCGCCTTGCAGTCGAATGGTTGCAGGTTCGAATCTACATCAAGTCGCCGCGTAGGGACCTTGGGCAAGTCCTTCACTCGCAATTGCTCAGCGCTTCGGCGTGAAACTCCGATGCAGTGCCCGCTCTGCAGATGGGAGCGCCTCTGAGTAGAGAGCTTGAAGGGGCGCTATAAAAAGTGCACATGCAAAACAAACGTAGCTAAGAGGACGGATGGCTGTAATTTAAAAAAACAGTTCGTCAACGAGGGCTGTAAGCTTATATAGACCTTGCAGACTTGTGATGCAGTAAACTGTATTCATCAAGCAGAATTACATGGAACTTTTCCGTGCACCCATGATCGTTGCTCTCGGTGTTACCTCTGTGGTCAAGTTTTGATGACTTCTCCAATTTCATATAATATAACTAATATTATTAGTATCCCACGCGTAGGCCCTATATGGGTCTGTACTGACTACGTTTACACATACATCTTGCCAGGAGTCTGTCTTCTACCGTAACGGTGTTCGTGCTATTTGGCTCTGGGCGTGAGTATCGTTCCAGGTATAAAGGTAGTGCAAATAAGCGTTCTATTATAATAGTTCGAAAGTCTTTGTTTCTCTTAGTTAGGCGTAAGTGCATTAACTTTAGCCCTTGACGACAGGCTAACGATATAACAGAAATAAATGATACGATGCGATTATAATTAGGCTGTTTTCGGTCACGTCTGCGATGATTTAACACGATTGCTTGATCCTAATTTGCATAAATCAGTGTGTCAAATATTGTGGGAATGGACGTCAGGATGATTCGCGAAGAAAATTCTGTCAAAACGTGCATGTACAATAATTGTAGGTCCAAAGAAATAGCAGCAGAAAGGAAGAATAATATTGATGCGTAAACCTACAATAATGAATTCCAACGCAAGTACTACGTTGAAAAATTTGACATCGAATGCGAAAAAGCTACTGAAGACATATAAAGTTCTAGGTAAAATTCGTAATTAAGTACTGACATACTGTTCTACGGTTGAAAGTCGGCAGGAGAGATTCATCCATAATATCAGTTTTCATATGCCATCGTCTTGGACCGTCAACGTTTTTTATAGGAGGATTGGAAAATGTAAGTTATTTACTTTCAAATCAACTCGTTTGCGAGTTTTTGAAATGTAGGCGGGAAAAGCCAAGCGCTGGGTCGTGAATGCTTCCCCGTTCCTTTTTTTCGAGGACAAACAAATTAAAACCCTCGATATCGCGGAGTCCCACAAATGCCTTAGGTTTGCAGGTTGGTCCAAGGGGCATCACGAAGGCGTGCGGAAGCTTCCTGCAGGAGAAGCTGAACTGGTTGAGCCGCACTCCTCTGAAACCGCAGCAGCACATGTACATCTTGCGCTGCTATTTGTTGCCGAAGATGTATCATGGCATGGTCATCGGGGAGGGGGAAGGGAAACTAATTCTAACGCGCTTGAACAGTAGCGCCTACGACCGCGCAGTGAGACAGGCAATCTGCAAGTGGCTTCGACTGCCACATGACACCGCCACGGCGTACTTTCATGCAACGGCAGTAGATGGTGGACTTGAGATTCCGCGTCTACGTTACGTAGCCTAATCCCGGTCTTCAAAAACGGTCGGATGGCAAAACTAGAGTCATCGGTGGACCCGATTATGCAAAACGTCGTAGCGAATAGTTCGTGGTTCCTCGGGGCGATGGTCAGAAGCAGAAAGGCAGAAAAAGTGGTTGGCCAACAGTTGGAAACTGGAAGGGACGTGCAGAGACTCATGACGAACCAGCTGCACGAGTCCGTAGAGTTTGACTCCCCACTTCAACGATTGGGTCCGTGATTAATCCGATTTGCTGACTGGTTGAGATTTGTTGGAGGCGGTCCTTGTTCTTCTGGAAAATCTACTTTTTACTCAGAAGAGGTCTTCGAGGGTAAACGAACAGTGCCTCAAATGTGTGATGCAATATGTAATGCGTCCGGTATACTTGCTCACATCTCTCAGAGCTGCATGAGAACTCACCTGCTGTGGTGCGCCGGGCACGACTTGGTGCTCGGCTACATTGTCCCTAAAGCTGAAGATAGGGATACCTTGTGGTTCGGGAGCCAGTCATACCTACTAGGGCTGGCAGGCTAAAATCTGACTTGCCATGGTGACCGAAGTCAACGGTGTGGTCCTAGTTGTTGACGTTACAATAATATTGTAGAGGACCAATTATCAGCCCTGTCAATGCAATTGGGCAAACGATTGATTCTACAAGCATAGCGAATTAGCGATGTGATCGATTTGTGGGGCGCGGTGGTGTAGTGGTGGCGTCGTCGCCTTGCAGCCGGAAGGTTGTAGGTTCGAATCCACCTCGCCGCGTAGGGACCTTTGGCAAGTCCTTCACTCGCAATTGCTCAGCGCTTCGGCGTGAAACTCCGATGCAGTGTCCGCTCTGCATTCGGGAGCGCCTCTGAGTAGAAGAGAGAGCTTGAAGGGGCGCTATAACAAGTACGCATACAAACAAATACAAAGACTGGATCTCCTCTGCCAGATACTCAGGCAAGCCATGTGAATTCGACGCGGTGGTTCTCAACTGGCGTGGAGCGTTGAACCGCACCTCGTCCCTTGGAGTTCCGACGACGACTCAGAGTCAGCGCCTGAGATGGAACCCTGTTGTCTTGTCGGGTGTTGACTTTCACAGCGAGCATGTTTAGTCCTTCACTCGATCGACGACGCGAACGGGTGGTTCAGCTCGCTGAAACCCAGTCTCAGGAACTGAATTTATGACAGGTCATGCCCACGGCGGTCCGCGAGCTCACTAAGGGGCCGTCCACTGTCAGGCCCGAAAGGCCATTGCACTGGGAAGTCTCTGATCTCGATGACCCCCACTGTTCCCGAGGAGATAAGCTAACTCAAGCTTAGGTATTTAATATTCTAGCCAGCTTAATTTGAGCGAACACCACCGATAGGATGATTAGAGGTTGCACTATACATGTAGGCCTACCCTGATAATTATGGCGGTTGGAGGGTTATTAGTTTAAGTGTCCTGCAATATTCACGAAGCAGTGTATCCACTTTGCGCATAGGCTACAACTAATTGACAGCAGCTGTAATTTCAACATTTGCGTAAACAATAATTATAAATTAGCCTTCTCGACTCGGTGACTATAATTGCGCTGAGCCAGCTTATCGCTTTTAAAATATGTTTCACATGCATTTTACTCGAAAGATTTTGTCATGTTAACATTTGCTCTACAACTATCAAAAAGAGGTCAGTTTTAGAGGTTTCGCCTATCCACCAATTCCACCATGACTATAAGCTCGTGCGCTGCCGCTCTCGACATAAGTCGCAATCTGTTTTGGTTAGGTTACTGACCTGTAGGCTCTAATTGCTCTGACTATGTCCTGTTTAAAAAAAGCTTGCCGCCGTCAATGCTGTCTGATCGCGTGAGTTTTTTGGATGCCATTTTAATTTCACTCTCCAGAACTCATTTTACGGCATGCTTGTGGTTCTGTTTCGATCTCAGCTTTCCTGGTCAAAATGTCTCTCGGATCAAACTAATTTGCTTACGAGAAACTTGGTGCTCATATGATTCCTCAATGCTTCCAAATAATCCATCTCATGACCTTGGAAGTTGGAACCCTTCACAATATATGGGACGAGTATCAGCTACCACCACATTCCATTGCCAAATTTTTATACGGCGCCTAACACACCCGCATCTATGGTGAATGTCACAGCTTGTGTCAGATAATACGATGGTGTGTTTTGACACAGTGTATCCTTGTAACTAAATAACTATTTGAAATTACTGCTAATTTGCTTAGAAGAAACTTGGCACTCACGTGATTCCGCCATGCCTCCAATTCACAACACATTGCCAATAATTATTGCTTATGCGGCGCCTAACACACCCGCATCTATGGTGCTCGTGTAAGATAATATTATAATTATGATGGTGTGTTTCGACACGCATATCCTGTTATCTATCCTAACTAAATAATTACTCTTTGGAATTACTGCTGGTTGCACTATCATGGCAGACCTCGATTATCATCTTCATTTTTAAATGTGCCTTCGAGGACTTTGCTCAGAATAACCCTCACTATAGACCCTATATCTATAACTAGGAAGAATCTTGTGATGAGTAGCCTATACTGGTTTGCTCACACGAGATTACTATTCCAATACGATCTGTTTATTTTCATGCAGACATGAACTAATTGCTCTTGGTATTGCTCTGCTTAGTTTTTATCCCGTGATTTTCAAGCATGATTTTCTAAAGTTACTTGAGCTAAGTTATAGAAATTAGCTGAGGCATGTGTACTATGTTCGACAGTATAGAAGGCTATGTCAGCTTTATAATCTCATCTATATCGCCCCGACACTACTCAATTTTCAAGATTCTGTATCAGTCACAGAATACAACTCGTAGTTAGTGCTCTGGGCGCCCGCATATATATATTTGCAGGAACTGTAAAATAAAATAGTAACAGTTAAATGTTTAGCAAGAACTTGAGAAACACAAAACAGGAAATTTAGCACATGGATAGTTTGTGCAGAGGTTTCTAAGATTATTTTCTCAGTTTCACTTTGTGTATCATTAGTATCATTGGTGCTTTAGTGCGAAGAAATTTGGCAAAAAATGCTGGTTAAGAGCTAAGTATAAAGTTTTTCCAGGAAGGAAAGGTGCGCTCTCTTACCCCTGTGTGAGGGAGACAATAAAAAATGTCGACAACACAATTCTATGATCTCTTATCGACGTATCGTGGTCGGGTGATATCATGACTTATCAACTGCCAGGAGCTTTTGGATTCACTATCAAATGGGCGACTTCGAAAGAGCGACCATCAAAAGGGCGAGTTCAAAAGGGCGTCGCTTATAAAGGCGCCTGTTCGAAAGGCCGACGATCAAAAGGGCAAGCACACAAAAGGGCGACAAACAAAAGGGCGACAATCAAAAGGACGATCTATATGTCGAAATCTTTCCTATGAATTATTATGGAACCTCATAATAGTTGAAATCGTGTATCAAACTATAAATTAGGACCAAAATAAATTTACACAAAAATCTTCTAATAAATCAAACTCTGTCATAATCTGAATGTGCAGCTATCAAGCATTATTATAATCTTTTCGCAAATTCTAGGTTCATTCTCACACATTTTTTTTTTAGCAATTTAGACTAGCCTAAATTAACTGCAAATCCAAATCTCTACAAATCTACTGTGCATCACTGCACTGTAGCCAACGTTTAAAACTGTCCATTTATATTATGCCATAAGACATAGCTATTGTCCAAACAGCAGATACCGACCATTGTCTTTGAGCCACTGAGAATATTCGATGTTCGCCCTCTTGATCGACGCCCTTTCGAACAGGCGTATTTTAGCCTAGGGGTAAGTGGTGCAAAAGTGGCAGGGTAGGGTAAGAGTGGCATCCCCAATTTCGAAGTATGTGCTTATTTCTGAAACCTTTACCTAGTGCGAACATAGACTATCATTAAGTCTTACGTTTTCATAAGCCGAGAGTTTTCAAAAGTTGAATGGTAAAAATTTTATATCATTTTTTCGATTTTTCGCGTTATTTGCAACTCTCATGAAAATCACAAACGTGTTGCTCACTTTCAGTATTAAGATCGCACTTGTTAAAGTGTTATTTTGTATTATGCAGGAATGTGTGTTCTTTTAAATGCCAAAAGTTTTAAGAAATTATACCACGCAATAATTTTGATAGATACTCGTAATTATGAGCACCCAAATCGGGGCAAAAGTAGCATTGTATGCCACTCTTGCCCCCGTTTTACGTGCCACTATTGCCCCATTACTGACACTTTTGCCCCAGCGGTATGACAGTTTTGCCCCAGCGGTATGCCAGTTCTGCCCCAGTGGTATGACCGTTTTGCCCACAGGTATCCTACCGGCATATTAGTTTATTAATTGGTTGGCACTTTGGCGTTGTAGGCTACATAATGTACTATGTGATTCAACGTTAGCCTATAGGATTATATAAGCGTAAAACTCAGCGAGAAGGTCACACTGACGAAGTATTGTGACATGCCATGAAAATGGTGTCTAGTGCAGATTTTTCGAAATGCCAGGCAACGATAAAGCATGGAATTTCAAGCTATTGACCTACGCCATTGGAATCCTGGCTTTGTGCATGCCTATAATGCCATGTCTGTGACTTGGAGATCTGCTAGACCAGTGCAGGATGAAGTGAAGAAGGCAACCGACGTTAGGTTGGAATCGGCCAATAACACAGAACGATCAGACAAACAAAAAGTGAAGAGGCTTCAACAGGATATTCATTCATTAAATGCATTTGTATAGCGCCTCTTCAAGAAGACTACTCAGAGGCGCTCCCAACCTCAGGGCAGCCAAATAAAACTGTCTTAAGATGAGAGAGGAAAACCTGACAATGACTTTTAGAAAGGGAGCAGAGTGTCAGAGGAAGGCCATTCCAAGTTGATGCATATAGTGGAAGCAGAGCTCTGCGCCGACTTGACGACATCGGCGGCGGCGCACAGGTCATTTTTGGTCGGCGGCGGCGGCGCGCCGACAAACAAACGTCGGCGGCGGCGGCGCCGACAAATTCTCGGCGTCGGCGGCGCGGCGCGGCGTGACAAAAGAAGATACTGCCCCAAGATCGGTCCAGGGTCAATCGGAAAGTCCCATGTCAGTGCTCTCAAAGGTAAGGGGAGCGAAGGTCTTCTGAATCTGATGAAAGATAATGAAGCAGAAGCAATAACGTGAAGACTATTTTAAAAGTTAAAACAACGGTCATATAGATAATTGACAATGATTGTAAAATAATTGTTACATTCGGAATTAATCAAATTCCGAATGCAATAATTATCTGACAGGCAGCAAGTTCGAAAGTGTTCGGCATATAAAAACCACGGTGGCAGCACCCTACTTTACCCTTTGCAATTCATGCATTTCGTGTATGATTGTGCAGCCAGGGCTCAAAGTCTGGCAGTACGGTCATGGACGGCGTCCAGGCAATTATTTTCGAGGCTGGATGCCGTCCTGCCACTTATTTGGCAAGCACTGCCTGGAGGTCGTCCATGACTGCATGGACGCCGTCTATGAAGTTACGAACGGCCCCCATGATTGCATGGACTACCGTCCAGACACCCATGGACGGCAGTCCAGGCAACAACATTTCTCTACGACGTTCAGTACGATAGATTGCCTTATTGAGTTACTATATATAATGCACCATGCATATAAAGTTTCAGGCCTATTAAAGAGTTCAAATTTTTTTGAACCGAATCTCTGCCTCTCTATGTCTCTGCTTGTCTCTCACTTCATTATCTCATCTATCTCTCTCTCCCTCCCTGCAACCCTGTCTGTCTGTCATTCTCTGGTTTCTGTCCTTATCTCCTAAGTACCGACGCTGTTTGTCTGTGACTCTCTGCCCTTCTATTTTTCTTCTCTCTCTTTCTGTCCCCTTCTCTCTAAAGTGTATATATATGCATATATGTCTGTCCCTGTCTGTCTTTCTGTCTGTCTGTCTGTCTCTCTTTCTCTGTGATCTTTCTACCCTATCCTATTACTCCTTCTATTTCAATGAGTAACATACGGAGCCCCTAAAGAGACATGAATGCAAAATATTTTATGTCGTTCGCGCCCCACAAATGCCACACTAATAATAGGCCATAATAGGCCAGCCTATGGCTAACCAAGAATGTCCATAGAATGTCCTATACGTTGAATCCCGCATAAATGCCAGAGCATCAACACTTATCACACACCACCAGCTAGGCCTACCGCGAAATCATTCATACAAGAGCAGTTAATGAGTCGTGGCACATTATAAATATACCGCAGTCATGGCAACAACTTAGGCTGCTAAGTCGTGCGAACGAGTTACTAAGTCGTGGGAACGAGTTATAAGTCGTGCGAACGAGTTCTAAGTCGTGCGCATGACTTAAAATATTTTGCATTCATGTCCCTTCAGGGACTCCGTAGTAACAAGCCTGAATTTGTTTCAGTTGACGATTGATGTTTCAGTGATGCGCCACGTTTGCCTTGTAGGTCTGTGTGCTAAGGCATACATGGAATGGAATTGGGCCACACAAATTAATCGTCAAACGTGTTTTTAATATTGCTATTTAGCATCCGATTGCAGTCACTCGTGACTCGCTCGGGCGCCAAAATACCAAGATAAGCCACTCTTGATATAATGCATAGTAGACATAGGCCACGCCAAGGCTAATATCTTTTTCCCCTCAGCAGTATAGTGCCGCGCGGACTCGTAGGGTTATATACTATATAAGCCATGTACATGTCCCATTCGCTTTTTCAAAACACTACAAAACTGTCTAAATGCCGTCCTGACCCCATGATCACTATAGGCGATAGTTTGACGTGTTATAGTATTAATAATTATTTGGATTTGATTGGTAAGGAACATGAGCGAGACCCTTCGTCTGACTTTCGTTCATTCATTCATTCGTTCATTCGTTCATTCATTCGGCACGTCCTCCTGGGGCGTTGCATGTAGGCTATGTCATATCTAACTGCCCTGCATTATGTATATGAACATTTATATAGCGCCTTACAATTACCTCACGAAGGCGCTTATTATATTATCTCCCTTTTACCTGTATCCTTAATCATAATTATTATTGGCTGAAAGTCCCTTCGTCTTTTTTCCTTCCTCCATTCTGTGCTAACAGCGCCTAGACGTAAGACACACACAAGCTGACACCGTTTGGAGGGGTGGGGTGGGGTGAGTAACTTCGTCTCTCTCTGACTCAACACGTGTCATTTTATCGAGGTGAACGCATCATTTGCAAGGCTGTTTGTTGATGCTCATCGTCTCTCTGAAACAATATCCGAGCGACGACCAGCAAGTTATCTTCCAATTTATCTGAGTAATCTGTGCTGACAGGCCATGTTATGCCCGTAAGATGTCTCAGAACACAAGTGTAAACAAAACAGCCACCCAGTCGATAATGATAATACTGTGCATAGCAAAATTATTATAGGCCATGTCAATATGTTTGTATGTGCATTTGTTATAGCGTCTCTTCAAGCTACCTACTCAGAGGCGCTCCCGACTACAGAGCGGACACTGCATCGTAGTTTCACACCGAAGCGCTGGGCAATTGCGAGTGAAGGACTTTCACAAGGTTGTTATGCGGCGACTTGAGGTGGATTCGAACCTGCAACCCTTCGACTGCAAGGCGACGAATATACCCACTACACCACCGCGCCCACAATAGTCTTTGTCAAAGCACACTGGACAGTAAATTTGAAAAAGACGCCTATTTTGAACTGACGGAGCAATTTTATGGCTAAACCATGCAAGACATCTATAAAATAAAAGAGAGGATTCTGTCTGTCTGTCTGTCCGGGATGCATCTCGACAGCTTACACCTTTTCACAGTATTTCACTCCAAACCTTCACTACTGTGTCCGTCTCGGCATGGGACACCCAGGGGAGGGGTTCGCGAATCTCAGCTACCATGGGGGCCAAGGTGGGGACAAAAGCCCTAATTTTTGCTACTTTTTCAGCCGTTACCATGCATATTTTCACACTTATTCACTAGAAACTTTACAGCTAGACAGATTTTCACACGGCCCACTTCGCATCCACCCATCACACACCTCGGCCAGCAGGAGTCGGGTGGGGGGAGGAAATTTGCCCGAAAACCCAAATTCCACGGGTGGCGTACCGGTGGAGGTTGGAGTGAGGTGCTGTTGTGTAGGAAGGTGGGTAGGAGGATGGTGTGGGTGGGAAAAATTTCTCAAAAAATCAAATTTCACGGGTGGCGTACCGGTGGCGGTTGGAGTTTGGTGGGGTGTTGTTGGGCGGGGTGGAGGTGGTTTGGGGTATGGGGTGTAATGGGAGGGAACATTTTCCCGAAGACCCACATTTCACGGGTGGCGTACCGGTGGAGGTCGGAGCGTGGTGGGGTGTTGTGAAGTGAGGGTGGGAGGGGTGGGCTTGGGGCATGGGGACTGGGGGAAGGACATTTTTCCGAAAACCCAAATTTCACGGGTGGTGCACCGGTGGATGTCGGAGTGTGGTGAGATGTGGTGGGATGGGTGTGGTGTAGTGGGGTTGTGGCCGGGAGCGGGTCGAATCGTAAATTTCCTGGGCAACGCCAGGTACCCCAGGTAGTGAAAAATACAACAAAAAGAAATAAACTAATCAGAGAGACATCGGCGGCGCGCCGACAAATTGTCGGCGGCGGCGGCGTCGGCGCGCCGATCAACAAAAATCGGCGGCGGCGGCGGCGCTAAAAAAAGTCGGCGGCGACGGCGCGGCGCGGCCGGCGCAAGGCTCTAAGTGGAAGTAGGCCACGAGCAAAGGGGACCGAGAACAGACTTTTCAATTGAACGATGGAGCGGAAGTGGCGAGCACTAAGAGCAGGGTTACAGAGCTCTCAAAGGTAGGAAGGTGCAAGGCCTAGCAGGCAGTGCCAGACTAGGGTGGAGATCCTATTCTCTATTTGCTGCTTGACAGGAAACTAAAGGCTAGTTGAGAACGTCAAGCATATAGCTGGAGAAAATGGCTGAATTTGGGTATGGGGCCAATACGGCAGGCTGCAGAGAGCAGAACGCGACCAAGGCAACTCAGATAGGCACTCTCAACCAGCGTGCTGCCTTAGGCAAGCATAGAAAGAGCAACTGTTACAGCAGTCAAGTCTGGTGGTAACGAAAGAATGGACACGGGTAGCAGCAACAGTAGGAGTAAGCGAGCGAGAAACAGTGCGTAGTTGACGCAGTTGATAATTACAGACACGGTTGAGTGAGTAAATGTGGGGAGCAAAAGTGAGCTCTTGGTCCAGAGCGACACCAAAGTCATGGACTTTGGTTGAGAAGACATTAGCATGAAAGGCAGCACCAACTAATAGCTAATATACAGTAGCAACTTTAAAAAAGGACTCGAAAGTGAAAAGGTTCCAAAAGTTTATGATGAAAAGAAAACTTGGAACATCACCAGAATTCAAAGAATCAATGCAAAGCTCAAATCGCCCCGGAAAACTAGATCTCCGTGCTCAACCAGCGTGCTGTCTTGGGAAACCTGCAAGCACTAACAACTGAGAAGTCAAAACACAAGATAGCGCAGTCAATATTAAGGTAGCACCTGCCTTTGAAAGTCATATAAAAGTATATCAACTGCCCATATTTTTCTTTGACGAAATTGAGATAAGTGATGAGAGAAAGAGAGAAACTGTTCCTGTCTGGTCCTTCCAGGAAATGTAGACATGATAGGCTACCAATGGGGCTTAGCCCATCTTCACCTATGAGGACATTCAGAACAGTGCTGCCACTGACTCCCAGCCTGTGTTCAATGATTGCTCATCTGCGAAGAAATTTAGAAAGTGATACCGCTGATACTCAGCATATCCTCACCTGTGAGAAATTCAGGCAAGTAAAGCAGCGTTTAGGAATAAATTGGCTCCATGTAAAGGCTTGACGTCTAGTTTTCTTGTTCTGAAAAGCCATCGCCAGGGTCTTCTGCCTACTGCTGCTGGCAAGCGTAAAAGAAGGAGCGAATATTTAGCAATGCTGCATGAAGTGAAGTGCGTGCAAAGCAAATCTATAGAAGAAAACGTGAATAAGATGGACCAAAGAGGGGGCTACCTTCTGCGATGGCAGGTACCTAAAAACGGGATGACAATGGAAGCCGAGAAAAAAAATGCATTTAAAACACAGAAAATTGAAAGTCGCAATAGACTTATTTCTTGTGTGCTTTTGTCTTTGTTGTTTACTGACTAAGTCTTTAGTCCAAATGTCAGAAAATATTTAACATTGTTGTGATTTTTGGGATTCAAGCTTAAGACAGAGTGCCAATTCTGTAGATTGCCTAGCAAAACCGGTTCTTGAGAGATTTCAGAGAAGGTATCTTATCATCACACTAAGCATTGCTGTGTGCAATTGTTTCATTTAATATGTAAAACATAAATTCCTGCTTATTGTTGTACAGCAAAATTGTTGAAAAAGTAGCCTGTGTTACTGTCTCAGGGGGGTACGACGGGCATGCCAGTCTTTCCCTCAACAAGGGGTAAAAGTGGCATGATACTCATGCCCCACATGGTGGGACAAGAGTGGCCTTTCGGGTGCCTCCACCCCAAGCCAGATTTTGAAGAAGAAATCGTATCCAGTAGCAATTTAAGCAATGTTATGGATGCACCGATGATCTACCTACACTACAAAACAAGTTTCATCTTGATATGCTTAATGTTGCATATTTTATTCCACATTTTGTGACTTTATGCCACTCTTGCCCCCACCTCCCCAGCCTACATGTTCTTTACCGTATTCATTCGTTTCAGTATAAAAGTTTTGTTATGGTCAATATTATTATGCAGACACTCGTAGAGTATAATATTATTAGCTCGACTCTCCTGCAGTGCTTCTTGCCTTTCTCTTGGAACGCTGCACATGATGAAGGGCGAAAGGAAGATATAGGAAACAGGAAGGTCCATTGTCCGCATATGTTAGACATACATCAGCACAACAAGGATTTAGCCTAATATTGTTTTTGTGCGAAAGGGGAAAGCAGAATGCTGCAGGGGGCACTCTCTTCACAAATCAAATTCAGTACCGGTACCGGTAGCGATTTGCATGAAACAGGAAGTTAGAGAATTGACATTTTATTAAACAAGGCTCAGGCCCAGCACTGCAAGCAGTGACCATAATATCTATTCTATACGACTCATCATTAGGTTTCGTTATCATGATCCACCAGCGTAACTGATGTGTTACATTCTCTAATGCAGAAGTACGAGATATAGCTCAGTAGAGCAAAAAGCTGTCTGCTATTATTATGTTAGCCATGTATAAGTAATTCGGTATCATAATTATGTCTTCAATCACATTGCTAATTATACCGCATAAGAGTGACCTCTATATCTGGATCAAATCACTAGGTTGCTACCCATCTTCGTAGCCCGCCGCGGGAACTATAGTCTACTGCAATTTCAAGCTCCGATGAACGCTATTATATGTAGGCCTATATATATAATATTATATATGTATATATTATATATACTCTGCTGCATATATATATATATAGGCTACTCTGCTGCGTAGGCTATACATAGACTATTATATGCAGCCGAATAAAGTATTTTTATCTATAGCACTATGTCCACCAGCTTTTTGTAATTATCGCTGCTTCAGTAACACCTCGTTTACATTCAGTACAAATTTAGTTAGAGTATACATGCGTTGTTAAGAAGGAAGCAGCTACAATTCACTACAGAGGTTCCCACAGTGAATCTGGAATCGCCATGAGTTTTCAAGTGACACTTTACTTTGCGGCATCTGCCATAATATTGGCGCAAACCATGATTATTTCAGTTAATGGACAGTGCACTACAGAGGGTTGTGGACATGATGACCTATCGAAGAATATCATAACAGAAATACAAGAGCAGATTGTTCAGGCCTTAGATCCGCTAAACACGCAAACGCAGAACATTCATGATGTCTTGACTTCATCGTTTCAACAATTGACAAGTCAGCTCAACGCCGTCATGAGAAGTCTTCAAGCAGTGGACCGACGTCTCGAGGAGCATGATATCTATATCAAGCAAGGTCAAAGTTTTCATGAGCTTCTTAATGCATCGTTTCAAGAAATGAAAAGCCAGCATGACACTGTTAATAAGAGAACTTTCCAAGCGGTTGACCGACGTCTTTTGGAGCAGGGTCAAAGCATCCACGTTCTTCTTAATGAATCATTTCAGGAAATGAAGAGTCTTCAAGCGGTTGACAGACGTTCTTATGAGCAGGATGTGTGCATAAATCAAGTTCGAAGTATTTATGAGTTTCTCAATGAATCCATTCAATCAACAGAAAGGCAACATGACACTGCTAGGACGAGTCTACAAGAGCTGGATCGACTTTCCCAGGAACATACTATCTACATCAAGCAAGTTCCAATAATTTATGAGCTTCTCAATAAATCCTTTCAACAAATGAGAAATCAGTTTGACGCTGTTGGTGCAAGTCTTCAGACGGTTGACCGAAATCTCGAGAACTATCAGATAGGCATCAAGAACCAAACTGAGAAATCGTGGAAACTCGTAAATGGTAAAGTGAAGCGCATCTTAAGTAATAGCAGGAATATTGTTACAATAATTATCATCATCATCATTATCATCATGATTATCAACATCATCATCATCAGCGTCGTCGTCGTCGTCGTCATCATCATCAACATCATCATCATCATCATCATCATCATCATCATCATCATCATCATCATCATCATCATCATCATTAACGCTATTGCAAGCACAGGTGCTGAAATAACCATACAATGGCCCCTTAATCTGACAACTTACCATTCCACCACGCACAAATGTAAAACTGCGGGCCCTTCGAAACTGCGGAGCCCCCATGGCACTCACCTAGATGAACATAGGGCAAATTAAAACACAGACGCATGATCAAAGTCAAACCAGAACTATGATTTATTAGTGGCAAAACTGAACATTAAATTTTCTGATCTTCACATGCCTCTCTTAACAACTATTGCAAAAAAGATAAGATTTTATTGTTATTTTAAATAATTGTCCAGCTAGTAAACGCCACTGGCTAAATATTAATCAACTGATGTCGTTTGGCAATTCTGAGTGAACAACTTTGTTGAGGTACCATAGACAGAAATAGTCTCATAATGAGACTCGACCCGGTGTTAACGGAGTAACAATCAATACGCTCAACAAATAATTATTGGCAACGGTAACAATTTCAGTTTCATGTTCCTAAATGATATATTTGTATCTCAATTATCATTTAATTGCCTTACATGTAAAAAAATTTACCTGCTGCTTCATAGTTAATGCAGTAGGCAAAACGTTTTGACGCTGTAGCCTATTAATTCAACAAAGATATATTTTTTGTCAAAATATTTTTTCCAAAATAATGTGCTTCACGCACATTGGCGGCACTTAGGTCGCAGCAGGTTGCGTAATTTAGCCTACTCTTGACCTGCCTCGTGACCTGGGATGTTTGTTTAGATTTAAGGAATCCTTACATTCAATTTGTTCGACCTTCTGAATAACCCAAATGACTCTGACAGAACCTGCTGAAATTATGTGGCGACACTATTCTCGCGTTTTAGCAAACTCTGAGAAGTTGACTATGGCACAGTAAAAGTCATGGACTTACTGTAGAAGGTTAGCAGGTCTTAAAAGAGAGACGATGCACTACATATAAGCTAGTGCAATGAGTTTTAGATGCACCGAATCTATTGAATGCAAGGGGGGATACAGAAATTTTCGATGGGGGGGCCAAAAGTTAGGGTCTTGGTCCGGGAAACCGGGAAAAAATTTCGTCTTCCATCCGCCAAAAAAAACGGATGACCTTTTTTCTTTAGTCATCAGGCCGGAATTTTTCAAAAATATACCTTTTCCATCCGCCCCCAAAACTTATAATTTCTTCGCCGCTGTGAGGCACGCACATACGGAGCTACTCGCGGGTGGGAGGGGGCAAGTCTACTTTTCGGGCCAGCGTTGCTGGCAAAAAATAAAGAAATGTCTATATGGGGGGCCATGGCCGGATTGGCCCCCCTGGATCCGCCCCTGATTGAATGTCCTATAATTTTTTGTAATGATGTCTTTCCAAAACTTTCACCTCATTGAATTGAAAAAGCGGAACACAAGGCAAATTAAAACACAGACGCATGATCGATTCCAAAACGGAGCCATAATTTATCACTGGCAAAACTGAACCTTTATGATTGTCATAAGTCTTTCTTTAACAAGTAATCTTTTATGATTGTCATAAGTCTTTCTTTAACAAGTAATCGTGCCCCTAGAACTACATAGTTCTATGTCCACTTTTTGCGAAACTGAGAAAAACCATTTTAAGATTTGGTGACGAAAATGTTTTTCCCTGATTCATTGATGGCGATTAAATTTAGCCTACATTTTCGGACAACACTGTTTTTCCCTAGTATGATCATGATGTTTATTTTGATCATAATTTAAATTTAATATGAGTAATTTATATAAAATTATGGCAGGGGTGACAATTTTTGGACATAGAGCAGTATAGCATTAATAATGTCGCGATTATGGACACAGAAAACTATTCGATTGCCTACTATGTCCACTAGCAACTCTATTAAGCCTAGGCCTACACAACAATTTTGAAGCGACGTCGTGCTGTCATATTTCCGTTTGGCTGGAACTTTTTTTACAGAATACTATGATATTTCTTAAAAGCTATCCTTTTAATCTTAGATTCGCACTGCCGGTTAAAATAGTCGTCTACATTTCGGTTTTTTGCAAGTTGCCTAAGCGTCACCATTATTTCAGGCAACAAGTCCGGGTCACGGGTTATAATCTCTCACTGCTATTGGCTATGGACATAACGCAGTATAGAAATATTTCACACATCCATAAATCGCTGTTATTTTTGAGGACATAGCCCAGTCACCTAACAAGCACGTGACACAAATTACACTTTCTATGGGTTGTGGACATGTGCCTCTATAGCCTTGAAGGACCTTCCAAATTTATGGACATAGAACTACTCTGTCCTGGCATATAGAGCTTTACAAAGTGTTTCCAGTTAAGCTAGACGGCTGAGGACATAGTCGATGTCACCGCCATAACGGATATAGCGTTAGGCTGGTTTTTCAAAAAGTGGACATAGTACTATATATTTCTAAGAGCACGTAATGCAAAAAGATAAGATTTTATAAAATTATTGCGCATTAAATTTATTAAGCGTCAGTGTTTAATGGCCACAACTGATGATTTTAAGTCGCCGAGCAATTCTGAGTGAATGACTTTCTTGAAGTAGCCTAGCATACACAGACACTGTCTCATAGGCCATTAGTCTCAAATCCGATGTTTCCGGTTAAAAACGTAGCCTACATGTACGTGGACAATCAATTGAAATCGGTGATAATTTCAAGTTTATGTTGTTACGAGATATACAGTAGTTTATTCTGAGAAGTCATTATTCTCCGTCGTGTCTGCGCTTCAGCTTGGCTCTCGGGTTCATTTGAGCTGGAAGCCCTTGTTGTTGGCATAGACTAGGCTACATGAAATTGAATTTATTTTACATCCTGCAGCTATAAGTTTAAGTGTAGTCCTAGTCCTAAGGAAATACATTAACCAAAACTAAGTAAAACATAAATTGCATTTATTCTCGTGTGAGATATGCAAGAACATAATGATTATGACCAGTTGGTGTAGTGTCATCGATGGCAGCAACTGACCAGCTAGGGACGCAGCGCCGACCCAGGCAACACTGTTGCCAGTAATAATGGTTTCTAAACACTGCATATATTCGGATTAATATTATTAATGCGCCATTTGTGTGCTATTCTAGATATCTGGGATGCTGTGGTATATCAAGTGACAGGTTGCTCTGACTTAAAAGCACGTGGTCATACTGTAAATGGTGTCTACGAGGTTTGCGTTGGACAATCTAAGCTAGTTTGTACCAATGCATATTGCGACATGGAGACTACCAATGGCACATCGCTGGTTTGTGCTTTACCAATTATTTTAAAAATTAAAAAGTTATTTTTGCTGAACTTTATTACAGCGAATACTATTCAGCGATTGACATAACATGAGAGCCTCTGCAGAAGAGCAGGCCCTAGGCCCATTCATTTTTATGACAATGCGTATAACGTCAAACAGGTCTAGGCACGTTACTTCCTGACGTGCAACTTAGTTGAATCTTACATATGGTGGCAGTAGTGCTCTCTTGAGAAAGGTTCGAAAAGAGAAATTCGAAATTTAGGCCTAAGCTTTAAAACAATGGGGCCTATTTTTTTTATAAAGTTTAAAGTAAACTTTTGAAAACGCGGTGTTTGTCTAAAAGTACTACTCTAATATTACTTATGTATCCAATTAGCACTAGTTAGTGTAGGCCTATATGCATTACATAAGGGTCACTAAAGTGGAGAAGTACATAGACAAGCAATTAGGTAAATAATCAAGTAGGCCTAAGTAAGTGTGTGCTTTCATAATTCAATTGCTAACTGCAGTTTAGTGTACAGCACCATGATAGACAATTATCTGAATTGGACAGTCAGAACATCACATTGAGGTCATCGAAGCTCAAAAGCCTCAGACACTACTGTTAATGATCACTCGCCCATTGGGCTGATAATTATATCTGTCATGACTTTGTCTTCATGTAAAACTAGATTGGGTGTTTCAATGATATAGGCTGCTGTTCAATATGGATTTTAAAATAGTCACTAACTGTTCGAATGCATCTCTATCTAAACAGTAGACACGACGTCGTGCTTCTTTTCCGCATCCGTTACGGTATTTTTTGCTGATGAATGCTATTGTTTATGGAATACGTTCCACACTCAGTTAGCCTGCAGCTTTCATTGTAGGACAGATGATCACGCATTCAATGAAACTTGACTAAAACTGTTTTAAGCACCTTCATTCATTTTAGTTTTAAGACATCCCTGCTTGTCATCCAATCAAAGGATACGCATAATTATTACACATGGTGACGGATTTGCTTTGTTTCAAAGGTCACGCCGGAACATATTTCGCCTCTCAACACTGCCTTCACCGTTTAGACATTATAAACTATTGGCTCCTCCCTTCTGAACTAGACAATAATAATATTGTGTCGGGTGATATTCGCATCGACAATTTTGGTATAAATTAAGCAGCAGACAAGTTGCCGCTAATTAATTCAAAACCCGAATTTAACTCATTTCGACATCAACTTACTGTTCGACAAAATTCTTTGCGGAAATCCTAATTTTTTGGCACTAACTGTTAATTCACTCATTTAATTCATTATGCACACACCGACTCTCAAGACTATTTATTTGTTCGCCGTCTAGGCCAAAGGATTCGATTAGCTAATGCGCCGCCGACACTTTGAGGGCGTCGCCGCCGCCGATTTTTTTAGTCGGCGCGCCGACACCGCCGTCGCCGAAAATTTGTCGGTTATCTCTTTTTGTTGTATTTTTCATCTCTTGCATGATTTCGCGAAAAAAATTGCTGCGTTAGTGAAAATACGAAAATACAATCTTTCTCTTATCTACTTCCGATATTTTCTGGCAACATCGTTTCTGCATCAATGCTATGAAACCTATGATGCCACCTATTCGTTTGGACTTTTCAAACAGTGCGCTTAACGCTCAAACGTTTGTGGATTTTGTGATTTGATTTGAATTATGGCATCAACAAAGGTAAAAAGAACTCCAGGTAGGCCTAAGTGAACGCTATGCCGTGTGCGCGTTTCTGCATGACTGTCCGCAAGGATGGAACAGAACCGTATGCCCTCTAGTATTAGAATACACGTTACTATTACGATGCAAAGAGGTGTCGCTCTGCAATTTTATGTATGAGATTGGTCGCGTCTGCAGGCTTGTGATTCTCCATTGCCTCACTGCCTAATTCCAATTTTTCTCACCAGTATCAAAACTACCAAGCTGAACGTGACCTATGTGAAATTGGTGATTAATTGAGATTTCGATCATTAATAGACCTGTCCATATGCACAATAGAGCAATGTTAGGCAATTGGCTAATAGATCCTATTTTGTCAACAATTTTAGCAACGGCTCACAAATGGGATCAGATTAGGGAAAAACATTTTCCGCATAAAACAAGTGTAACTTATTGTGACTTGGCTTGTTTAGATCGAAAGACTTGTGCATAGCAATTGGGTTTAAAGAAGATGCTATGATGTCAAAATTTGAAAACGTTGTCACGTGGATTGTAAATGAACCCTTTATAGATTTTTTTTATTGAACATCTAATCTGGGAATTAATGTTTCTCGTGAGTATTAATTTAAGACCAGGTAATCGCCAAAAATAATTGCTGATCACGGATATCTTTATAACATATGTTGCATGTGTAACAAATTTTAAAATAGGTATGCTAGGTTGGAGCACTAATCCCACAATCGGACGCCGCGCCGCGCCGCCGACGCCGACATCTAAAGGGCGCCACCGCCGCCAATTTTTGTATGTCGGTGCGCCGCCGCCGCCGAGCAAAAATGACCGGCGCGCCGCCGCCGACACTCTCAAGTCGGCGCAGGGCTCTGATATAAACTTTCCAATTTTGATGCATTGGAAGGTGAAGATAAGAGATCTTGTCTCAGTTATCCAACTAATGGCAGTCTGCGTCAGTTAGTTTCTTTGACTTTGGCCATTTCAACAAAAGTGATTAAAGAAATTATGCAACGACAACGATTACAATTGATGCTGTGCAAGTGTGCATGATATCTTATAGCGGCGCTCTATGCCTATAAGTCACTGGATTCGTCTAACACGTGAGGCAATATCTAAAAAAGAACAAGTGAGGTCATGTTTTCTCTTTGTGAGGAATCAGCATTTTATTACTTGTGAAGAATAAGAGAAACTATTTAGCCTAAGACGAAATAACAGCTTCTGTTATTGCCTTAATGATTTTTAAACAATTACCAACAATAGACAGAATATATATCACTCTTTCAACTCTCAACAGGTTTTTCAGAGACGCAAAGATGGCAGTGTCAATTTCAACCGAACGTGGGCAGAGTACAGAGATGGATTTGGAAATCCAGATGGCGAATTCTGGCTTGGTAAGTTCTATGGGAACGCCATATTTGTAACTTGGTAAGGCGCACATAAGGAACCTTAGCTATTATTTGAAAAAATTATAAATTGCAGTTCTAACTACCCTGAGGAAAATTAGTTTTTTTGCATTGTTGTCAGTTATTTATATAGCCTAGTTGTAACCTTTCTAGTACTACCAATGATTGAAAAATTAATTGATTGTAGTTGTAAAAGTGCAAACATGTAATGATATTTGCATCTTCCAATAAAATCTAGTTCAATAGTGTTTTAAATTGTGAAATGCAATTGTGTCTGTGAGATAGAGGGTTGCCAGCTGTTGACATTTGCCAGCTGCTGATTTACAATAAATGACATAATGGAATTCTGTACGGGACACAAACAAAATAGTAGAGATTTTTTATATCTGAAATCGTTCAATATACAAATTGATTCTGTGCGTTGCACTCATCCAATGCTAGAATCGACGATTCTCAGTTATGCCTACTTATCCACAGTTTATTACACAGTCCCATGTTCTGGGTGCCTAATCAGTACTTTTAAGTTATGCTTCAACGTATAAAAGTATACTCACCGCAACTTTAGGCTACTGCATTCTCTGCTCCACTCATTCCCACCGCAATTAACCGACAGATTTAGATTTTCGTACGGTTTTCAGCAAGTCACCCATCACTTGAAGTCTTGCTAACGCATTCAGCGTTAGAAGCGGGGCAAAATATGGCACTATGGATAAAACGAAACAGATTCAGCTCGTTATTGTCACTGCAGTTTAATTTTTTATCCTTTAGAATTATTATTGTTTATATTATAGCATGATATTATAGAATGACAGAATAGTCCCTGTCTTAAAATAAATTTACTTTCCCAACAGTGAAGCAAAGACAATCAACCTTTAACGACTTACTCCCAACACTTCTCATCTTTCCACTTTCTTGTGTTGCGACCTTGACTAGCACAACTTCTAACAATCGAAGGCTAAAAATTCGCAGGCTGTTGACGGAACGACCGTGCTTAAAAATTAATTACTCGATCGCTCAAGTAGCAGTATGCAACATATTACTATATTAAAATGCTTTAATTGATCTTTGTTCGGATATTTTTTGCATATAATTTTAGAAATATCATTTTAAAAGGAATGCAATATAAGATTAGAAACTACGAAGAGGAATGGAAGAATATTAAATAAGGTTAATAATATCATTGCGTGAATCTGTCACTTTTGTTGACTTTGAGCAAGAATCACCTTTTTGTAGGTAACGAAATGCTTCATCTTCTGACATTAAAACGGAACTACAAACTGCGCGTTGACTTGGAAGATTTTAATGGAACAAAGGGCTATGCAGAATACGCGAACTTTTCCATCAGTTCATCGACTAGAAATTACAGACTAACGATCGGCGGATATTCCGGAAATGCAGGTAAATATTTCAACTTTTCAACAACGCTTTAGCTTGTGAAAACCTAAAGAAGAGAGAAAAAGAAGAGGAATAAAAAGAGCATCATGATGATGATGTTGACCATGATGATGACGATAACGATGATGAAGCCGATGATAATGATGTTGAAGCTGCTGATGATAATGATGACGATGAGTTTGATAATGATGATGATAATGATGATGACGACGACATTAAAGATGATGACATTGATGCTGCTGCTGATGTTGATGATGATGATGTTGATGATGATGTTGTTGTTGGTGATGATGATGATGATGATGATGATGATGATGATGATGATGACGACGACGATGATGATGATGATGATGACGACGACGACGATAATGATGATGATAATGATGATGATGATGATGATGATGATGAGGAGGAGGAGGAGGAGGAGGATTTGGTCTTGATCCTTGAAAACTCAATCGATCTGCTTTGAAACTAATCAACAGTTACGAAAGCTTGAACTCCCTTTGCTGGTCTCATTATTCTCTGATTTTCACCTTTTCCTCCAGCGTTGGTGAACAGGGTGTCACACTTAATAGTGCCTTGACGTTTGCTGAACCCCTGGCTCTCCTGACCCTATCCTATTCTTAGGTTCTCCCTAATGAGACGACTTGTTGCAATTAGGAGTCTTTCAATGTGTTTACGACTATGATACATGCCTGTATCTCCACATAAATTGACTATTGTAACTCCATACTAAATCAGATCATAAGAAAAGGATGGAATATGTTGCACACAGATAATGTTATTATGACATAATTTATCATCTTCTAATAAATCAGAGGGAAAGAAGGATCCGTGATTAATTCAAACCTGAAAGAAATATATAATGGTAGGAAGTGGACAACAGCAGATGAACTACGCACATCATACGTAAAGTGATGTCAGTTTTCTCGCACAGAGTATCTGGAGAGAACAAGCCAGCGTGCTATACCAGATTCAATGCTATTGGATGAACGAACAATAGCTGATGAAGTTGATCAATTTGTTGCCTATCAATCGTCATCAACCAGGACTTTCGGTCCATAATAATTACTGCAGTCTTTCAATGCTGCGATTCTTTATCACTTTGGCAACTAATAATCGTCTTGACAACTACATGTAAAAACCAAGTACAGCCTAATGTGTAGACCAGTCAAAGGCCGATTCCATAAAATTATCATATCCACGCAGGGCATGTATATGTCGTATGAATGATGATGAAAGAGTCTAACATGTGATGTCCAAGGATTCAGGAGCAAAGACGAACAGAAACGATTTGAGGTTCCTGAAGATATCGTGGGACAAGGCTGAGGAGCAGGCGGTGGACAGTTACGAGTGCAGGACATGCGTTACCCGGTGCAGGGCACGTACGTGTATATCGTATGGATGATGATAGAAGAATCTAATTATGTGATGTCCTAGAATTCTGGAACGAAAAAGAATAGAGGAATTCCATGAAAGACCTTGCTGGAAACCAGAAACGATTCGAGATTCCTGAAAATGTCGTGGGACATGGCTTGGGACCAGGCGATGGACAGTTACGAGTGCAGAACATGCGTTTTCCGATGTGCAGACCTGCACAGGAAGGTCTAAGTAGGCCTACTAGTGATTAAATTATTTTAGGTTACCGGTAATGAGGTTATTATTAGTATCCTTTCCCTTTTAGATGCGTTTTGGCCTAACTATAGACCTACAGTGTAGCTAGTCAAAGTGTATAAGTGCGCCATATTATATTGTGAACAAACTATTGAAACACTGGCACTAGTAAAGGACAAAGGATTTGAGATTTTATCAGAGGCCTGTGACATCTTTCAGTCGTTGGGGCTTGCCGAGTAGACTTATCTACGTGCAGGACCTACATGGGTCCTTGTGCCCATAAGCTGTCCTAAAACATCACCAGTAAAAAACCGGTTAAAAAATAAAATTCGGTGATTTTTTTATTCAGCTTTGCCAACAAGCAACAAGCTTCGAAGATAATTTATGCAGAATCAAAGTGCAGTATTTGAAAATATTCAGTAATAAATTGCAGGTGACAGTCTGAATCACCACAATGGAAAGCAATTCACCACCAAAGATGCAGACAACGATGACTTGTCCAGAGGCAACTGTGCCCTGACGTATGGTGGAGGAGGATGGTGGTACAGTGACTGTTTTTACGCAAATCTTAATGGCAAATATCGTCAACGATATGAAACATTTGGCGATTCGATGGGTATTCATTGGTATCATTGGCTTAACACACATACTTATTCATTAAAATCAACCGAAATGAAACTTGTTCCGGTGGCTTAGAAGACATTCTGCATACTGTGTAGTACAAAACAGAATCCAATCGATTGTCCACCTCGTCATGGCATGGATAAAGATTGATTCCTCTGTGTATTACTTGCCTAATTCTTTTACTTATAATTGCGATTAGACAGAGTTTATAGAGTCGTTATTTTTGAACTAACCGGAGTCTGGGAATTTCTCTTTTTAAATTTCAATTGTATTTGTGTGTGTATGTTTTCGAATAGCATATTGTTTTCATGGTAAATTCGAAATAAAGCTTTTTGAAAAATTTATTACCAGGAACTCTATTCAGTAGGCCCAGGGGCTTCTATCCCTATACATGGCGGGCGCAGCTTGCGCCCAGTGAAAAATAGGGGGGAATCAGAAGACAGCCAAAATTCACGTCGGTTGGGGGGAAGGTCGGATATGGAGGGCAGCGTTCAATCTAGGCATCACTAGGTGGAAGATCCCCCCAGAAAATACTTCCCCTCCATATAAATTTGGACAAAATGGAAGGCATAATAGTTTTTAGCAAAATGTATACACTTTATACACTTTGAGTTTTTAGTTAGGCTACTATCTGCATTTTTGAATTACATGAACTGCTATAACAGCTATAATATACCATAATAAAAATCCATAATACATGATTACAATTATGTTTTTACTATTTTAATAAATAATACAATCATATTATAGTTGAAAAAATAATGTTAATACAAATACTATTTTGCACAACTAAATGGCTTCTCTCTAATGTTATCCTTCAAATTTCAGACAGTCAAATTTGGTCATTGAACACTTAGTAAAGCAGCATCATTGTTGTGTGGGCTTACAATTTAGGACATACATTGTATTTTATTGTATTGCATTGTGCTCTAAAAATTTATGTAACGCCTCTCGAGTGCACAGTGATCAGAGGCGCAAAACATATGGCTGCCCAATTTTGGCAGCAATTCTTCCTGAAATAGTAGAGTAATTTTGCTAAGAGGACAGCTTAAAATGCTGAAATTGCAATGCGCAAATCGCAAAAATTTCTTATGGGGAGGGGCACATTCCCTCCCCATACCAGGTCCCTTCTCGACGCTACACATGCTTCGGCGATCGTCTGCTGGATGCTCGTTTGCCCCCCTCCAAACAAACCTTCATTCCCACACTAGAGGAGTGCATGCGCTAGATTACATTATATTGCATACATAGAGGAAGGCCGGTCCAGAATAGGGGGGGAAGAAGATGGATTGCGCCCGGTTGCTTAGGAGGGATAGAAGCCCCTGAGTAGGCCTAATTTAAAATCGGTCGAAATCTGTAAATGAAAATGGATGTCGTCAGTGTTTTACACTTTAGTTAGGAGCTGCTTCTATTACAATTGCGTCTGATGAGTAGGCTCTATTGTAGCCTACATTTTAATCTTCTTCTTGGTCTCTCTTCCGTCAGGCGCATGTCCTACGCCAACGATGAGGCCTCAATATGCCGTCTCCAGCTTGCTCGGTTTCTGATTTTATCCACCGCATCTCTCATATCCATGTTCTGTGCTGCTAGATCCTCTTTTATTCTACAAATATTCTACATTTTAGTATTTAGTGCTATATACAATTATACAGGCTTATTTCTTCCTTCTTCAATTTTGCGTTTAATTCATTGGAGTAGCCTAGCATAATCTGATGCGAATGTTTCTTCCGGCATATGTATTTTCTAAACATGACAGCTTGACGCCTTATGTGTCAATTAATAAGTTTATACAAACGATCATCGCTTAACCTGCTGCTCATAATAAACCGGCATTTCATAAACAGAAAACTTGGATAATTGCGCCAAAATAGTCTTTGTAACGTTTAGTCACTTAGCCTATTGGATATCTGTATTTTATTTTATTTTGTTCTTGTTTATGAGCGACACAATATTTTGCTTTTTAGAATTCATGTAGTGACCATTGCTCTCGTGGTTACTATGCGATAGTTAATTTCAATAGCCTAAAGAAACCTACTCTTTTCTCAAGTGTTGTGGGGCAGAAAAAGATTTAAATATTCTTAATTTGGTCTAAATATTGTTATCTAGGCCTATATCGGCAATATAGGGTTACGCCTTCTAATTTGGTTTTAAGTTCTATTTACTGGAAATTAAAATGAATGCCTTTAATTTCTTAAATAAATTATTAAACCCTTACAATCCGCGGAATTCATATCTCAGCAAAAATTATTCTTAGTCCATATATCTTTCAAAGAATCCAACAGTCCGTGATATAGGCATATTAATATTATAGCCCACTTCCTGCAATTTAAATCTTCGAGGATTTCTCAACGGCCACAAAATCCATACGAGGAGACCAGCCAATCGTAATCGTAATCGTAATCTCGAAACTTCTACAGCGCCCACAAAAGCCAAGTCGCGGGAACCAGCTTATTCACAGGCGCTCAATCAAAACAAAATCGATAGGCAGCGGGTCAAGTCCGGAGAGTCAGGCAGGCAGATAGATGGACGGCTAAGGTGGGTGATGTTTAGAATTGAAATGACGAGGGATGTGAATAGAAGAGGAGGAATCAGGATAGGATTTGTATATTATCGGCCAACACCGGTGCTATATCAAATCATGTTGGAGGAATTGCGGATCTTAAGTTCTTAATTCTTTTCTTGCGGTGCCAGGTCAGAATCAGAAAAGGTGAAGTCGTGGATGACTGAATATCTGCCTTATCACCCCCCATTGCCGATAATATAATGAGAAGTGGTTGAGACAATTCAATGTCGTTTCACTGTAAGATATTGGTCAATATGACCTTCATGATACATCGCCTCCTTTTACAAATTAGCAACATATATCTGTGGAATAAATCAGCCTCAACTTGACTCGTCGCTTGCTATAAAATTAAACGTCGCCATATTTTGTAAACTTCTGGTACCCACACCTTAGGCCCGATGGAAATAATTAGTCTATCTAGAATGAATTTCTTCAAACTGTGGCTGAAATTAAATGACCAGCGTCAATCAAGAGAGGAAGTGATAGCAAGGCCGTAGCCAGGATTTTATTTCGGGGGTGTTTCCAGTGGCGGCGCCAGGATTTTCGTTTTGGGGGGCTAGATTTTCAGAAAAAATTTCCGTTCTCAGCCTGAAAAATTTCTGATGACCTTTTTTTTTTTTTTTTTTTTTTTAGTCATCGACCAAAATCCGGAGAAAAATTTCCGCCAAAAAAGCTGATGACCTTTTTTTTTTTTTTTTTTTCTTTTTTTTTTTTAGTCATCGACCAAATTTGTCACAAAAATGGTCCTTTTCCGTGACCACCGATCTGTCTGGGGCAAACTTCGTGCGTACCTTGCGCTTATTTTTGGGGGGGCTAAAGGGGTAAATTGTCCAAATATTTTATTTTTACATGGGGAAAAGACCTAGCGCCGCTACTGGGTGTTTCACCAATTTCCCTTACCAAAAAACTATATTTTCCATTTCGGGGGGTGATTTTATTTCATGGTTTTTATGTCATATGCTCGTAAATGCATTATATTATTTTTCACATTTTCCATTTCGGGGGGTGTTCAAACACCCAAAACACCCCCCTAGCTACGGCCTTGAGTGATAGAGTCTGTTTTTCATATCAAATCAAATTTATTGGGATCGATTCAGTATATACATTCTCAGAGCATATTTTGAGATTGAAAAAATGGCAACATAAACTTTACCGGACAAACGCCGGTAGACTTGAGAATGTAGTTATTGTAGGCCTAACAGTGAAGGATATGGTGACTCGACTCATTAGGAGAAGAAGCTAAATGAGGATGACTAAACTTTTAAAGGTTTATCTAGTCATCATCATTATAGTTAAACTGAGTGAACAAACACCGAAGAACGAGAATCGAACGTGGATTATAGTCATAGTCATAACTTACATACAGTCAGCAGGCTATATATACATATTGTTATAGGCCAACTTAAAGGAATTCAGCGAGTTTACAGAACGGATGCGTAAATTTTGACGCATAGGCCTACTTGCAGTTAAACTCCAACATCTAACCAGCGTTATAGTAAGTTCATATCAGTAGCTTTTGCTCCTACCCGATGAATTTCAAAGAGACAAAACTATTATTTGACTTCTAAATGGACGTGGTCACGTGGTCGGTTATTCGATCGCCTACCAACACGTTTCAGTGAAGAATTTGGAAAAATTTAGTCACACGTGTCATAGGTTCAATTATCCAGTATAATACGAGTTCTGGATATGTAGGCCTAGGACAGGAAAAATTGTTTTTAGCTGCTCGGATTGAGAAGAAACTTAAATTAGCCAAAGTGCAACGAGCAAGTAAGTAATTCGTCTGGCAATTAACCCTGAAAGAAATAATCACTGACTCGAAGAATAGACATAAGAATGCTTGAATTAAAAAAAGAATAATAACTGGTAAGACAGGCAGCCTATACAGAGAAACAATGGAGAGGTCACCTGGTCACCTGGTGCCGTCAGCTCTTGGAGCTCTGGTGACATTCTTGATGTTTCCTATACTTCTTGGATACATCATGAATTTTTCTTGGCAGAAGATAAGGGGTGGTTTGCCATTGCCTTCCCCCCCGTTTGCCATCCGTGCCCGTTCGTTCACCCCTCCATACGGAGGGGTTACTAACAGGTCGCCCCACGAGAAGGTGGGCCCGGTGGACTTTGATTCGCCAGCCCAGGCCGGTTCCGAGTCTACGCTCCAATTGGAGTCGTCGGTCAGGTCTCCTCCCTGCTTTACTCACGTGAATGAGTGGCTGATGAACCTTTTGCGACCCATGGAGAGGTACCAACCACTAAAAATATTCCCTATCATGACATCATGGATCAGTTCAAGAAAAACTTAGGAAGATAGGCCTATGTGTATCTAATCATCGTTATGGCGCTGCAGCCTGATCCCACGAGTGTTTGCCGGTAACGATGTGGGTTCCCATTCTACGCAGGGTTCAAATTGTTGAATGCTCCATCTGCAATGACTTTTCTGCTCATAGCTTGGAACTCATCGAAGAAACCCATTCGTAGCCACTTTCAAACGAGGATCTGCTAAGAGTAGGCCTACACATCAACGACCATTTGTTGGCCTACAACATCCAACCCCTCCTATAACGTCTACGACAGAAATGTGTGGCTGTCGAAACACGCCGCATCCTGTAATCAAAATTAATTGTTCCTTGAGACAACCTCCTGCGTTTTCAAGTAGCCTGTCATGTGTAATAAACTGTAATAAACTGTTGATCAGTTAGTTTATTATTTTACTAGCTATAACTGAAATACCAATGTAATAAAGAAAGACGAACTGTCTAACTAGTGGTTCTGTTATTGAAGTGTCATGTCCGCCATGTCCGGTCATGCGCGTTGCTCACAGAGTTCGCATTCCCCGAGTCTGACCGCCAGTGACGTATGAGCTACATTATTATTAGGTGCGGATATTGCCTAGCGCCATATCGCAAGTATATCACACCTCCCAACACTGACGCAGTTAGTATTCATCTTCAAACCGTACACGGGGTTTAACAAGTCGTCCGCTTCGTGTATGGTACCCCTCCGTTCCCGGTTTCCAGGGTGACGATTCACCTGTCAGCGCAGGAGGGCTATAGCCATGATTCGGGAACCGGAGAGATGCATCTTCTCGAGCTGAGTTTGAGATGGCACTGCCTTGTGGTGTTGTGGTTGGTTGGTCCGATGGGATCAGAGGGTTAGTGGGTGGTGTATAAGGGGGGCCTCGGTGAACGGCCGTGAGATGATAGGCGGATCCTCAGCTGTGCGGATGATGTCACGGCGATTCCTTCTAAGGATCGAGTCATCTTCAGTGGCTACCATGTAAGAACGAGGCGCTTGATGACGGGAGTCCACCACGCCCCGTGCCCATTTATTATTGTGGCGCACCCGCACCACATCACCTGGTTTCAGAGGTGACAAGTTCTTTGCTGATCTGTCGTAGTAGTGCTTTTGCCTGTTCTGTCTTGCCTGCAGCTGTGGCCTACCAGCTACGACGGTTGGTCGCAAGATTTCCGATGTGACAGGTAGCTTGGTTCGCAGCACGCGGCTCATCAGCAGTTGAGCTGGGCTGAGGTTGCAATCTGCAATCGGCGCATTCCGGTACTGCAAGAGAGCGATGTTCGGGTCAGTCCCACCCTCTTCCGCTTTTCGTAGGAGTTTCTTAACTGTCTGGATAGCACGCTCAGACTGCCCGTTTGATTGAGGATAGTGAGGACTTGAGGTGGTGACAGTAAAGTTCATGTGCCTGGTAGTCTAAATACTTTTGCCTATGGTAACTCGATATGCCTGTTAGTAGACTGAACCTTGTGATCGCCTATGCAATGATTTGCTGACGTAAGCCTAAAGTTTACTATTACAGTATTATCCGTTCACTTTTATCCAGGCATAATGTCCTTTTTCTTGGTAGTGCCCAGCTTAATTGCTTACCCCATGACTTCCAAACATAAATTTCTAATGACTCTTGTGGGTTTATACAGTAATCATGTCTACACGGAATTTGACTATGTGTAGCCTATTCCGTCCAATAGCATATCATTTAATGTCTGAACTGCATATCGTCATCTACAGATGCTTTGTTGCTTCCTTGTGGTTCAATTTTCAAGCCTCTGACTCCAGTCACGAAATAGAAATCCGCGTTATTTCCTACGAGATCAAAATAATTACACAAGTTATTCTGCAATTCATTGTCGCGTCTGGTTATTCTAGACTTTGGTGATTACCAGAAATTGATGCCTTTGCATCTTTCTGTATTTATGTTATGTGGTTCATCCCTTAATTACTGCCTAATCCTGTATTCTGGCAAGCCGCATTAATAAAAGGACATCTCACTTCTCTGATACAGGCATTTTGGCAGAATGGTGATGCACCTTGACATCTCTTGGTAATCTACATGTCGGTTCCGGAAGAGGGAATGTGATTATCTTTTAGGAAAACCTAAATTGACATTCGTAGTCAACACATTAATTTTGTCTGTTCCAGAATTGAGTAGACTACTACATTTCTCTTCTTGTTGACATTCCAAAGGTGAAAGGCCCATGTATCCCCTATTCAATCTGCTATCCTATCACTCCCTGGCCGTTTTAAATGTGCCCATATTATATATCATTAATCATGATCAACCAACTTCCTTTCTCTGCCCGCATCCAATACAAAGTCTTTACCTTGGTCCTCAAGTCCAAACTGTGTCTTTTGCCAAAATATCTCAGAAGTCTAGATCATTCTTTTCTTTCTGCATCTTCCCCGTTCCTTGGATAGGTGTTTTGCTTTTCTTTCGAACTAAGACCACCATCTCTTAAGACCGATAGCCTACTCTGCCGTCATTTGGCCATAATAATAATAATAATAATAATAATAATAATAATAATAATAATAATAATAATAATAATAATAATAATAATAATAATAATAATAATAATAATAATAATAATAATAATAATAATAATAATAAGCGGAGAAAGCCGCCACAAGAAAACTTACCAAATATTCGGACCTCCAAAGGACATACCTTTTCGTCCCTTTAGCCATGGAAACAATGGGCCCCATCAACAACGAAGGTATCGCCTTTGTGTCCGAGATCGGTCGCCGGCTGTCGAGGATCTCTGGAGATTTGCGCGAAACAGGTTATCTTTTCCAGAGTATTTCAGTTACGAAACAGCGTTTCAACGCAGTTGCCTACCATGGCACCTTATCTGGATTGCCCGGGGCCATAGTCCGGCCGCCCTAAGAAAAGTGTAACTGATATGTGAAAACTACATCGAAAATAATAATAATAATAATAATAATAATAATAAATAATAATAATAATAATAATAATAATAATAATAATTATTGTTGTTATTATTATCCCATGCGACCGTGCTCGCCTGCTAGCCTCGCGATCCCCTCATTCTGGGGACTGGATGCTTGCTCCGCCTGTGACTGCTCTCTGAGCTCTGGGTCTGCGCCTCTCAGACAAGGGAATACGCAGGGCTTTTTTAACGTGCAGTTGTACACAAAATGTGCAGTTCTAAATGGATTTGTGCAGTTATAGAAGCACTTCTGTACAGTTAAAACTAGCAAAAAGGTCATTGTCCTCCGTTTGGAAGTAATTCACCATGGAGGATGGGAAGGAAAAGAAGGAGTTGTGCAGTTCTAAAAATTCCTTAAAAACAGCCCTGGAAATACGATTTGAATAGGTGTGAGACTGGGTACCTCGCTGTGTCAACCTCACTTTGGCCACCACTGCCGAGAGAGTGTAGACGCAAGAGGACTGCATGGACTGGTGTGCAGAGTAGGAAGTGGTAAACATCAAAGGCACAGTATGATTAAAGGCGTCATCTGGAGAGCTCTCGGCAGAGCCAAAATCCCTGCTCACAAAGAACCGCTCGTTCTTCTCAGAGAAGATGGAAAGCGCCCAGACAGCGTAACCCTCATCTCTTGGTCACTTGGTCGCTGTCTGGCATGGGATGTGACAGTACCCGACACTAACGCCGTCTTCCTCACACATCTTTCGTGGCTGTCGAAGCAGCTACGTCCAAGTTGATCAAATATGCCACCATCGCCAGTTTTGTGGGCGCCCTCCGAAGTGAAGTGAAAATGATAACAATGTAGATCTAACTCATTAGCTTACTTAGGCCTACTAGCCAATACTGCATAAATAAATTTTTGGGAGTTATAACATTGAAGGTATTAACATAATAATTAAATACATGTAGGATAGTAACAACCGATACATTCAATTCAAAAATATGAACACAAACAGTCATACACGCACACATACATGCATGCATCTATGCAGCAATATAAACAGCAGACCAGTGGCGTAACAACAGGGTAGACTGGGTAGACAAAGTATAGGGGCCCCCGAGTGTATAGAGGCCCCAGAGGGGCCCCCGAGTTCCTAGTTACGCCACTGTAAGTGATAATACATTTCAATATTCACATTTTGTCTAGGGGCCCCCGAGTTCCTAGTTACGCCACTGCAGCAGACTAGTAGCATACACACAGTGTGATTGTGACTATAATTAGCTTAGGCCTACTAATCGTCCACACAGCCCAACAGTTAAAACTAGATGCCAACATGAGTCTATCGTGCATCCGAATTCCTCGTTTATTTCATTGTAACAGACATAATTAGGCTATAATTATCTTTAACCTGAAGCCTAAGTTGACAGACAGTACTGTTCCTGCGCTTTGTGGGCGCACCCCAAAGTTGACTTGTGAAGTGAAAATGAGAACAATATAACGACGGTATAAGAGTTCTCATTAGCTTACTTAGGCCTACCAGCCAACACTGCATAAAGAAATTTTGAGAGCTATAGTATACATATAATTATACGTTCAGTAGCCTAACAACCGATGCAATCATTACACAAATGAACACAAACAGACATACACGCGCACGGCACAAACACATGCATGCGTCTATCATGCAGCAATAATAGGCTATGCAACAAACAGTACAAACTAAGCATACACAGAAGGCATGTGACTATACTGATCGCCAACATGGCCCAACAGTTGAAACTAGATGGCAACAAGAGTCTATCGTGCGTCAGAATTCCTCGTTCAGTTCATTATTACAATTAAGCTCATAGCCTACGTAGGCCTATATTTGACCCGACGCTAAGTTGTCAGACAGTTGCAGTCGATTGCCGTGAAGATTTCTTTATTGGTCGAGAATCTATCTACAATAGCATGCATAGAGTAATCATGGGCTTTGGTTTGACCTATCACTTCGCAGCGTTTGCAGTAATATTGATAACGCGCTCAGCAATCTTTCCAGTGAACGGACAATGCACTGTACAGGGTGGCGACAATGGAGACCCACTGATCAGCATCTCTGCTGAGATACAGCAGCTAAAGGTCGAGTTATTTGGTAAGCTAGACGAACAGGTGAAGAGTATTCAAGCGGTTGAGCGACGTCTTCTGGAGCAGGATGTCGGTATCAAGTTTCTAAATGAATCTTTTCAAGCAATGAAAAGTCTTCAGGCGGTTGACCGACGTTCCAAGGAAAGCGATGTCTGCATCGAGCAAGTTCGAAGAGTTCATGAGCTCCTTAATGAATCATTTCAAGAAGTGATAAGTCAGTTTCACTTTGTTAATTTAAGTTTTCAAGCAGTTGACCGATGTCTCCCAAAATGTCGGATAGACATCAAGAACCAAACTCAACAATCGTTGGATCTTGCTAACGGTAAGGTGAAAAGTGTATCGAGTAACGGAAGACATAATTATAGTTGTAATTGCTATTATTATTATTATTATTATTATTATTATTATTATTATTATTATTATTATTATTATTATTATTTTTTTTTTTTTACCCGAGGTATCTATAATCCCTCAGGTTTCAGATATTAATAAGAAATTTTGACTCTGGAGTGGCCATCCGAGTCAAGATCAGGGAGAACAAAAGTGCTGTGAAAAGCAACAGCATTGAAGCGCTGAATAATGATAGACAGGCGCTGGAACAAGTAACTGGTTTCTCTTGGTTCACCAGAAACTTGGGCCAAGAGACGTCCCAGGTCGGCGAGAAATGCCTGTCCCTTGGCGTTGATTGGTCCCATTGTTTCAAAAGCCAAAGGAACGAAATGGTATGATTGCATCAGTTGTGCATACTTGGAATTTTTTCTGGCTTCAGCCAGTTCCGCAGCACCTCCCGTCCGAATGGAGGTTGTGGCTAAGTAAGATGGAGCCACGGTGTCTGCAACTGTGACGTCCCATGTCAAGCAACGACCTGAGCGCCACGGAATCAGTGTTAGGCCGTCTGGTTTCTTGCCATCCGACCTTGACAAACCAGGTGGTTCCTTAACTGATGGGATGCCCGCCTGAACGAGACCCCTGCAGATAAGGTCATTTAGGACCGCATGTCGGGCCTGTCGGCCAGGGCCAAGACGGCATGACAGGCCGTGTGAGCCATCAGCGGTTACGAGAGTGCCGCACGGGCAGCTATGTGGGTGGCAGATGACCGTGCCCAGACGGAGGCCCACAGCTATTCGGACCGCCTCGTCCTCCAACCTAAGACCACAAGTGCTTATTGGTAAAGCGAACAGCCAGTCACCTGCATGAGGCGCTGACACAGCTTTTAGACGTGCTTGATAGTAATCACTGGTGTGAAAGTGATCAAGCTCAGCTATTGCTTGTGCAACAACTGGTTTGTCCCAGAAAGATTGCCGGTGAGGAAAATCTCCGTTTGGACTAGAGGTAGAGTATTTTTGGCACCAATGCTCCAACGAGTCCGAAAACTGTCTGTCGGTGTCAATGATTACATTGCTCAGCATGGCGGATTGGAGGGCGAGGGTACTTGCAGCGGAAGCCAAAAAGGCAGGAAGCGCAAGCGAAGATACCCTGCGGATGCCCAGCCCTCCAGCTTTAACAGGGAGGGAGGCCTGCAGCCACTGGTCCTCTGTCAGCGATAGATTAAGAATCGAGCACAGGCCGGTTCTCAAAAGAGAATCGAATTGCTCGAGAAGAGGATGGTCCGAACAGGGACTGCAACGGAGGATGTGCATCAGCTTTGGGGAGCTGAGAGTAGTGAAGGAGGGCGTCTGACAGAACAGATTGCTTTTTAATTGCCTTTTAATTGTTTTATGACTACCACTGACGGGACTAATTGCTTTTTAATTACCCCGCTGACAGAACAGATTGCTTTTTAATTGTTTTATGACTACCACTGACGGGACTAATTGCTTTTTAATTACCCCACTGACGGGACTAATCGCTTTTACGACTACCACTGACGGGACTAATTGCTTTTTATTGCTGACTAATGACTTCTTTGATGTGCTGACTAATGACTTTTTATGATCGGCTGTCCCAGGAACGGGGTCCTTTGATGTGCTGACTAATGACTTCTTTGATGTGCTGACTAATGACTTTGTATGATCGGCTGGTCCAGAAACGAAGTCCTTTGATGTGTTTTAGCTAATGACTGCTTTTGATGTCTAAAAGTACTTGCAGCTTTTCGAGACATATACAATTATTCTTCTGCCACTTTATTAATCAAAGGATACACCCCATTCACTATGAAGAATAAAGAACACACAACTCTTTTAAATTTCAAATAACTTTTATTCTTATACTTCACACACAAATCTATGCACTAAAAAGTCGTTCAACCCTGTATCGGTGCTGAACTTGTTGCAAATCGCATTGACGTTATAACCTATAGCTCTATGTAGCGAATAGAAAATGCAATAATGTCCACAGAAACGACTTGTCACGCTCTGAAGCTGTTTAGTTGTATATATCCAATTTGAACAATATTTGTGTAAAAATCGTCTGAATGGAATATCTGGAGCTCTGCCGAAGGAATCAAAGTATTCGCCATACTCAGGACTTTCAATATACATTGCTATCCAATGTATACCAGGTTGACCATATCTGTCTGTATTGCATACAATTATAAACGGTCTATTTCTATTGATCTTTGTAGGTAGTCGATCGCTGGCGAAAACGCCCAAGAACATGGGTGCACACCTCGGATCTCTCCACAGAAAATTTTCTATCGTAATGCCATCCATATTCTTCCTTTTTAGTTAGTGTAGTCGAAAAGGACGTTTCGCGATCTGTCTATTTCAAGGATATTTTCAAATTCTGCAAAGGCGATGACGTTTATGGTAGCATCCAAGGCTTGCGCAAATTTCATGTCCACACGGACGTTTCCACTTTTAAGCAGGTTGAAATGTCCACCCTCGGCCAAATCGGGAGTTAAATCAAAAGCGTACAAGCAATAGCCGTGTGCGTAATCTTCTCTGCTTATATCGTTGTCCTCGTTCCTTTGCCACTTGCCAGTGCCCATGAAAAGCGATGCATACGCATTCACAAACTGATTATTTGCAAAGTTAGTTTCCAAGGGCTTTATACTTTGCTGCTGACCATCCAGATATACTTTTAATTGTGACAGGTTCATATGTTTGAAATTGAATGGATTCTTCGTGTAAATGCCGTTGAATGAGTCGTTATCAATGCAACCAAAAACAATACGAGTGGGAAGCTGACCGGTGAAAAGGCACTCTTGCGTAACGTCCAGATTTCCTCTAGGAACAGTAAAAGTCTTGCAAACAACCCTTCGAATGGGAAACTTCAAATTTCCAATCTCTAGCGCTTTGGCATGCGCTAGGAATACTGACGGACTTAACTTGACTTTTCTGACATACAACTTACATTCCAATATTTTTACTTTGTATCTCGCACCAGGCATCGAGGACATTAGACAGAATGAATCTTTATTTCTTACGAGTCGTATTTTTATATTAATGTCATTTGGCAAGAATCTTTCCTGAAAAAAGAGATCGCTGTGAATGCCACCCAGCATATCGACAACGCGGCCTTCGTCCGTCAGAGCACTGCGTTTCTTGAATCCTGCATTCGTACCGGCATCGTCGTGCGGATTGTTTTCTTCGAAGGGTCTGGCGGTATCTTTGTAAAAGAGTGCAGAGGTGAGTTGAGAATTTTTGCTTGAGGTGCCGTAGCTGAGCAGAGTCTCAAGATAGCTTCTATATGCATACGTGTTGTTTGAAGAAGTGACCAGCGTATCGTTTAGAGTTATATCAACTTCGGAAAAAAGGCTGTGTAGGAAAAGATTGATAGGACCAACATGATCTTCAGCATCTATAGCTTCGTTATTCGCTCGAACGATAGAGGCTCTAACGTAAACCTGCGTGTTAGACAGATCTAGGTAATCTTGGCCTGCGCCTGTTATGCTAAATTCTATAGGTGTGCCCTGTGATATCGTTGCTATTGGATTATATTCCACGTACGACCCAGATTCTATACTGGTCTGCGTAGGAGGAACGCTGAAAAGATCAAGTTCGCTCTTTGCACACTCGCAGGACTGCGGATGAACGAATGCCATTTTTAAACTACACCGAATATATCTTCCTTCACTCTTTTCCTATTTCTTCTCAGAGAGCGTTTACGTCTTTTCCCTCCGTTACCACTTTGAACATTAAAATCGTTTGAAGATGTAAAGGCCTTTATACCTTCTGGTACACGGCGCTTGGCAGCCTCAATGATGTGATCACCGTCCGCCACATCGTTCGCAATCTGAAGACATGTTCTCAACGCTTGTTTCCCAAGCGCTTTAGCACCCGTCTGTATAAGTGGCCACGCGCTTCTAAAGAGCCCGCTAAGAAAGCTGCCCAAGCCATGACCCCGCTGAAGACGCGCGCCCTGAAAAAACGGCATGCCATCGCCGCTTTGCTGCATATAATAGTCTTCGTATGCCAAACGACTCGCATCGCAGCAGAATGGCTTTTTCATTGTAAAAGATATGGAATTTTACAGTGTCTGAAATGTAATGTGACGATACACTTTCCGCTTTCGAATGAAACTGGATCGCCGGTATCTGTCCTTATATTCACTTCTATAGAGTCGAAATTCTTCTGCTGCAGAGGTATGTAGATGGGCCTTTCGTAGGTCATGCGCACGTTGTGGCCAGCTTTTCCACTAACATTAACGATTCTGAGTAATGGCGCCTTTGTATCTCCCACAGGAACATGTTCGAGCACGTCGCAATAAATATACAGTGAAGAAAAGCTTCGATTTATATCGCAAGTTCTATCGCCGGTAAATTCAATAAAGGCCTCGCCGTCCTGACCGTAGTTGACAATAGGAATCTGCCGAACATCGATACCAAGCATCGAACATAAAGCACGCGAAAAATGTATCTTTACACCTTTGTTTATATTGCCCGTAAATCTTTTCGACACAGGATCGTATCTAAATTTTGGAAATTCGAGCAAATCATTTTCTTCGGCAACGCCTCTTATAAATTTGTTTATGGAATCGATAAGATGGAGCGGCGTTTCGTAGTAGCCGACTGGCAGCCACCTTCTTCTATGTACAGGATTGGGCTGCATTGCGCCGCTTTCGGTAAACGTGGTATGCATGTACGATATTCCACCTTCTTCACTTTCTAAATTGTTCCACGTATGAGGGTACTGTATTTCAAGAAGAGCAACTTCCCAATCGCCGCTTAGAGAAATGGAATTCTCCAAACGTGTTGTAAATTGTGCTACTGTATTATTCGGATAAAATGCCATGGAGCTGTTGCTAGGCAGGGTGAGATAGAAGTGTGCCATGATTTACAGAAGACTGAAATTTTTGCACTGCCTGAAATGTAGTACAACGAACGACTTCCCATGCTCGAATGGGATTGCTTTTCCATTATCTCATCTCATATATATTTCTATCGAATCGAAATTCTTCTGCTGAATAGGTACGTATAAAGCGGACTTGTACAAGACGTGCACATTATCATCACTTTTATCTTCTATATTAAGTATGCGGAGTAATGGCGCTTTCGAATCACCAAGCACAACAGATTCAAGCACATTACAATATACGTATATACGCGAAAAGCTCGGATTTATATCGGTGCTGTAATCAGATTGCCATTCCCAGTCGGGCACCTCGTCCCACGCTTTAATATAATCCACGTAACGCTCGTGATTAAAATATGTGCCGTAATTGTTGTTTTCGATAACTTTATGTCTTTCATCTATACCTAAAATATTGCACAAGGGCTCTGAGAAGGTTACACGTGCAGCGAGATTTATTTTACCGCAGACTCTTTTCGTTATGGCATCATATCTAAATTTCGGATATTTTTCGAGCGAATGCAATTCGGCTGCATCCTCTATATTCTTATTTATGGCATCTACTATAGCAGCAATATTTTCGTAGTAGCCGGCCGGTAGCTGCCAGGAGCGCTGGATAGAGGTGCACACGGCATCGAAGGCTCCTCTTTTAGGCATTTGGGCAAATGTAAAGTCGCCCTGGCCAGCTTGCATGTTGTACCAGGTGTGCGGATATTGCATTTGCAGAAGCGCAACTTCCCAACGCCCTTTGAGGGAGACGGCATTTTCCAATCTCGTTGTAAAGTGTGCTGTAGTATTGTCGGGAATATGTCTCATGGAGCTGTTGCTTGGAAGAGTAAGATAAAAATGCGCCATTGTCGATCGCCTACTCTGGCAGACTGTGAGAAATCCTTTCTAGACTTTGAATATATCCTGAGTCCACGAGTTGAACTTGTCTTCGTATCCTTTCCACTTTACAAATTACTCTGTCTTGCCACGCCGCTTACGACTCTTCAGAATTTTTTCGACCGTGTAAATATCGTCGTCCTTTAAAATTCTTTGCAACTCAAATTCGTAGAATTTCCCTTTTATTTTTTCACCGCTTAAATCTTCGACTTCATAGGTTACGGGGTCGGTAGGCACACGACTTACAATCTTAAAGATTTCCGTCGACCAGCTTGGCAAGTATCCCTTCTGGAATGCTATCCTAGCCTTTGCGATTCTAACCTTGTCGTTCACTTCGTATTTCCAATTGGCAGGGCGCTTCTTCTCGCCGTACAAACGATTTATGATAATATTTTCGTTATCCTTAGAAACCTGATTGGGTGTCATGGCTATAGTACTATGATACGTGTTGTTGTAAGAATGCATGAGATCTTGCAAAATATCTATATATCTATATGTATTCTTATAAGTAAAGTATTTCCACATCTTGGTCTTAAGAGTTCTATTGAATCGCTCGACCACAGAGGCTTTTATGTCGCTATTTTCGGATGTGTAAAAACGAATAGAATTTTTACGTAGCATGGATTGAAAGCTTTTATTAATGAACTCTGTTCCCTTGTCAGTTTGCAAATTAGCCGGCTGTCTATCTAAAAGAATTGATGAAAATGCTTCGGTCAAGTCTGCAGCGGACTTTGATTTTAGCGGAACCGCCCAAGCGTATTTAGACAAGACATCGATACAGGTTAAAATGTATTTATTTTTATCATTATGTTTGGCCAATGCAGAAAGATCCGCCAAGTCCGCTTGCCACAGATTGTCAATACCTGGCGTGAAAGTCTTTCGTCTTCTAAATTTCAGTCTAACAGGCTTATGTAGTGTGTATGCATCTTGTTTGATTAACCAATTTTTAACATCTTTAGTTTTAAAGTCAGAATATTTTTGAAAGGACGACACGCCGGCGAAGCCTCCAGGAGTCTTGGGATCGAAATATGACTCCATCAGTAAGTCAGCCAGGACGAAGAAGTTGACGACAGCGAGGGAAGGTGCTGTTTACCGTGAATGTTCTTTGGCGTAACTGGTGTCGAGTCCTGCGTGGGATCGTTAATATATGACCAGCGTTCTTGATTTCCTATCAGCTCGCGAGGAATGTTTGAATCTTTCAGAGCTTCGGCTAAGAGACGCCATCCCGTGGGTGGGGAAGTCGTCGTGCGTTTTCTCATAAGATCGTTCACCAAATCGACCATGTGCGTTTTCGGAATAGTTGCATCCTTCAAAATAAGTTCACCTTTAGAAGTCCACGACAAATCGGGAATGCTCTTCATGTGCGACAAGAGTGTCGCAGCTTGTGTTTTCCATTTCTTTGGTACAGTTTCCAAGACTTGTGCCTCTATGCTGCTAGCTTTGACAGTTTCATCAGGAGTTGCCGCCGCCGCCGCCGCCGCCGCCGCCACCTTTTCTGCAGTTTCAAACTTTGTAACTACAGAGGGTTTATCAATGTTCAAGTAACGACTCAAACTGTTGGTATATAGTTTGGCTTTATCATCGTCTGCAATATTCCTATGTAGAATATCATACATCTGCGTATCCAAGTTCGACAATGTTTTGTCTAGCATCGTTTCTTTCCATTTCTCTATCTGCCTAGGCTCCACCAGCACCATTTTCTTTGTATGTTCCATACTATATTTTATTATTCAGCAATGTGCCCAGAAAAGAAAGCACAGGGGTTAGCAAGGCTCCTAGGAATCCACCAGTCTGCACTAAACGTTTCTTAATTTTCACGCGCGTCTTCTTAGAGGCAAGCTTTCTCAGCTTGTGTTTGAATCGACCGAGTCTTTTCTTCTGAGCATCTTTCAAAGCAGGGCCTACTATCCCCCCCTGAGAGGTGGAAGCATTCCCCCCCTAATAGAAACTTTTTGTCTATATTGCAAGCGTCGAAGGCGCAAAGCTGCGAGTGCCGAAGGCACGAAGCCCATAGCGACTAGGGGGTCTGGGGGAGCGTCGTAAGCTCCCTCAACGCATTTGTAGCTGTTGTCATCGACTAGAGCGCATGTTTTAGGCTCTTGTTTGCTAGCTGTTTATGAGCGATAAAGTCACGAAAATTTCACTTTATTGGATTGGCACGCTGTAATTGTACCTATTAAAGCTGTCATCTTCACAAAATTGCAGGTGAATAATGCTCAGAAACGTGGTTTATGATATCATAAAATGTCGCCTCCTCAAGATTTAATTTTTTTAAATTTGCACAATATAATGGTAACATTCTAAAATTTCTCATTATGGGTTCGCATTGCGTTAAACACTACAGTAGTAGTCATGTGAAGTTTGAAAAGGTCCAGCATTCAGTAAAAATATCAATTTCTTTTGGTATATCAAATTGAGTAGTCTACTGTCAGTTGTACAATACTCAGCAACATCCATTTTCTGATCCAGACAAATCCCATGGACATTTCCCAGGACCACTCCCCGTAATTTCCTCTCTGGATTCCACCAGAGCGTTTCAATAGGACAATTCCCTCGAACATTTCCCTCAAATGTAGGCTACAAAGTGTAAGCAATTTGCATTTGTACGGACTTCAATAGTGCTTTAATGTTTGAGGGAGGAACTTATAAGCCATTTGCTTTACTTGATTTTGAACTTCAATTGTTGAGCAACCAAGCTTTTATTGCTTGATTAATGTTTAGGCTACTTAAACAGACTAAAATCCTTTACTATAAACAAAAGTAGGCTACTAATTTGCTGTTGCTTCTTTGCCTCCTATCACTAAAATTCATTCTTAAAATATCGTTCATTTTATTTGAGAGCAATATTATAAAACCAATGCAGTTTCAGTAGATACAATATACCTTAACAAAATGTTAGCAATTAATATAATTAGGCCGAATTATGAGATGTGAGAGCGAGCCCCATAAACGTGCAGAGGCAAATGTGACTGTAAAGCAAAGGTCATAGCCTACTAAATGAATATATACCCTTGAGATGGCGGGATGAACGTTCAAGGGGAATTTTCGTGGGTGTGCGGGGAGGAGTAGAACAGAGGGAGTCCAGAAGAAAATCTCTTATACCCATCTATCATTAAGGGGGTTTTCCCTCTGGCACAAGTTGGATTAGTCTACTTACTCCCCCCATGTGGCTAGCCCTGATGGGTACGAATGTGATGGAAGCGCAAGGACAAGTTTATGTGAGTGTTAAGCAAAAGTCAAATTAAATGAAGATTTACCCTGTGTTATTACGGGATTGTTCGGAGGATTTACCAGGAGGAAGTCCATGACAGATGGACTTTTTTCCCAGGGGGGGAAACCTTTCCCCCCCTGGCCCAAATTGGAAGCAGTCTGCTTCCATCCCCCCATGGCGTAGTAGGCCCTGTTTCAAAGGTACAGTACCTTTTAAAACGTTGAGTGCGCACTCACATAGACAGTAAAGCAGTGAAGAATTACAGTCCTTTAAAATTCGCTTCCTTACTTTAGGCGAAGATTCTTTAAGCAGTCTGAGTTTCTCAAATTTCTCCTCAATGGATTCGCACATTTTGAATGAATGAGAGATGCTGCTGTGTAACGGAATGCTAAGACCACACTACGGCTCAATAGTTTGAGTGGAATTATATTCCAGAACCCAGAACTGAGTTCAAGTTACTCATTTGCATGCTATATTCCTATTCGCTGTAATGTAGGTTATTGACCTATATGTCACCAATCAACAAGTCGAATGTTTTATATAAAAATAATATTAGCATATGAATATTAATATATGTCAACATGTACAGCACACAAAACCTTTCTCTAAGGGTTTGGGATAATGTTTGAGTTAACACAATCTTCTATTAAATAGCCTTACCTAAAACCAGTACTGATTACAGTAATTTGAGGGATATAATTTTAATATCTACCCTCCCACGTAGAATTCTTTAGGTCTTGTAGTTATTCACCACCGGCCAGTCTTCATCGTACTCTCATCAATGGATGATCTCCAGGCTGTTGGCTTCATTTCTCGGTTGTGGATTATCATCGGACTTTTCTTCTCAAATGTTGAATTTCTTTGCGGTCGCTGCTTACTGTTTGAACAGTTTCTATTCCTTATCGTATTTTCCAACTACTGCGACTTTCATTTACTGTTCGAAGTAGTCTCTGTAGATTATTTATCGTTTCGCAATGTCACGAGATGTAACTTCGTTGATCTAAGGTATACGCTGTAAACTGCAACGCATACACGCTCTTACCGGTAAGTACAGCGCTATATCGATCGTACGTTACGCTCGTTGACCTTCATTATAGTCCACACCTTAGGACACTAAGCGTTCGTTATTCGGCTTCCAATCGTCCCGAATGTCACGAAATCACACGATAATGTTCGATAACAATTACCAACTTCTTGCGATCGCTCAAACCTCCGCCATTACGTCCTTCTTCTCCAGCCTCTCTAGATGCTCTTTGCGCAGGCGTAGCAGACGATCCTTTTGTTCGCCTCCCATTGGCTGACTGACCGAATGTTGCTATATCTCGAAATGTTTGCCCCTGTTTAATATATATTTTTGCCCCTAAGTACTGGTTCTAGTACTGGTTAATTAATTAAACAGAGCAATGTGAAAGTTCTGAATCAAATCATTAATTAATCATTAACTAGGGCCTCTTCCTAACTTAACATGTGTAATTAACATTCAACAATATGTATAGCAGGGTAAGAACGTATGGGTGGGATCAAGGATATCGCTACAACAATCCCCCACAAATTAAAATTTGCTACAAATTTTCTTTTCAATATCCTTATTAAACTATCCATACTTCTTACAACACTACTACTACTCAGTCATCTACACTAGCACTTATATTAGCTACGTAGTTATGCAACATTCTACTCAACATCAACATTTAACATTTATTGTGATAATTCAAACTGTATCACCTTTACCGTACCTATACTTTTAATTTACATTGCATTTACACTGATCCTCTTAACTACATGTCTAATTCTACTTACTCTAATCCTCGGCTTAAATAGTCAGCCACTACATTGTCGCTACCTTTGAGGTATCTAACTCTAAAGGTGTAGTTCTGAAGCACTAGGTACCAGCGCATTACTCTAGCATTTCTTATATTACCAGTCTTTAAGTATTGCAGTCCTAAGTGGTCAGTCTCTACCACAAATTCCTGGCCATACAGGTAGCGGTTGAACTTTCTAATCCCCCAAACCATCGCCAGGCACTCTCTCTCCTCCACAGAATAGTTCCTTTCACTCTCACTAAATTTCTTGCTTGCATAAGCCACTGGATGCATAACCCCATCATGACTCTGCATCAGTACACATCCCATCGCCGTATTGGACGCATCCGTTCTCAAAGTGAATTCCACACCAATCTCAGGTAATTTCAATATCGGTGCTTCTGATAAAGCATTCTTTAAATTCTGAAATGATCTCTCTAGATCATCATTCCATTCGACGGTTATCTTGGCATTCTTCCTTGTTAGTTCTGTCAGTGGCCTCATTACCTCAGCACAGTTGGGAATAAATTTCCAATAATAGTTAACCGCCCCGAGAAAACTCCTTATCTGTTTCTTATTTCTCGGTCTAGGCATCTCCTTTATCTTGTCAACAGATTCTTCCTTTGGCCTGATCTTATCTCCACTCACTGTGTGCCCTAGAAAGTCGATGGTATCATAGCCAATCTGACATTTCTTAGGTTTCAACGTCAACCTCGCCATCCTAACTCTGTCGAAGAATCCTCTCAAAGCATTCATGTGTTCTTCCCAAGTTCTCGTGTGAGCCAGAACATCATCTACATAACTTTCCAAATGTTTCAATCCATCCAATACTTTCCTCATCATTCTATTGTAGCTAGACGCGCTGTTCACCAATCCGAATGGCATGACATTAAATCGAAACAACCCATTCGCACACACAAATGTTGTCATATCCTTTGAACTTTCACTCATGGGGATCTGCCAATACCCCTTGCAAAAGTCAAACTTACTGAAAATCTGACTGCCACTTAACTTGTTGAAGACATCTTCATTGGCCATCATAGGTTCCGGATCAAAAATCGTCAATTTGTTGAGTTGCTTGTAATTACAACATAAGCGATTTGTCCCGTCCGACTTCTTCACTACTACAAGTGGTGCGGCGTATGCTGCATTCGATCTCTCTATCACCCCACTCTCTAACATCGCTTCTATCTCCTTATCAATCTCTTTTTGCAGTCCATAGGGTGTTGGATATGCCTTTGATCGTACAGGAGTATTGCAAGTCAACTTTATCTCGTGTTCTGCTAACTCAGTTCTTCCAGGCACATCCGAGAATATATCACTATATTCTTCCAACAACCTTGTCAACTCTCCTTTGGCTTCTAAAGTAAGATTTGGATTGATCTGTACATCTCTGTAGGTTCCTTTTTGTTTCCCATTGTACAGCTCCAACATCTCTTCCTCCCTGTCCATATTACCATCATTCACTACAGTTACTACCGTTGCCAGTAACTCTTCCCTTTCTTCATCTTCCACTTGACCACCTTCTCTCTCGTTGTATCTCTTCATCATATTTATATGGTATGTCTTTATTTTACCACTAGCAACTTCCACCCGGTAGTCATATTCACCGACTTTGTCTTTCACTAGGTATGGTCCTAGCCATTTCAACATCAATTTGTTGGTTTTGAGTGGTAGTAGTATCAACACTCGATCCCCAATCTCTAATTTACGATATCTGGCCTTCTTATTGTAGTATATCTCGTTCTTAATCTGAGTTTTCTCGATTTGTTGCTGGGCAATTTTACACGTCTCCGCAATTCTTTCCTGAAGTTCCAGCATATAACTATATGCATCGCGTGTTTCTTCTTCCACCTCTTCTCTGGTCCACAATTCTTTCAATATTTTCATCGGCCCCCTGGTACTCCTTCCATATACTAATTCAAATGGGCTAAACCCATGACCTTCTTGAACACTATCTCTCAATGCGAATAGCAAAGGAGTGAGATATCGATCCCATTCTTTGGGTTGTTCTATTATCAATTTCTTCAGAGTCGTTTTGATCGTTCCATTCATTCGCTCAACAACTCCATTGCCCATGGCATGATATGGACTGGTAAACGTGTGCCTAATGAGCAACAACCTATTCACCGCTGCCATAAGTTCGGATGTGAACTGACTTCCCCGATCAGTGTGGACTCTTTGTGGGAAACCCATTCGACAGTAAAATTCAAACAATTTATCCGCCACTTCTGCAGTGGTAATTCCTTTGAGTGGAATTGCTTCAGGAAATCTCGTTGCCATGTCCACTATTGTAAGAATATATCGATTGCCCCTACTTGATCTAGGCTCTATGGGTCCAACCAAATCTATACAAATCATTCTGAATGGTTCTTCAATCAATGGTAAGTGTCCCAGTGGTGCCTTCGACACGCCTTGCTTATTAATCGCTCTTTGACACACATCACAACTCATCACAAACCTCTTAATATCGCCTGATATCGATGGCCAATAAAATTCTGTAAACACTTTCTCTTGCGTTCTCCTTATTCCTTGATGCGCCGACAACAATGATTCATGTGCCACTATCATCACCTTCTCTCTGAGTTCTTTCGGTACCATTAATTGCAACCTCACTCCATCTCTCATTACCTCTTTATATTCACGGTATAACATTCCTTTCTTAATAACATACAATGGATTACCTCGGTATTTACCCTTCTCATTATCTCTTGATCTGTTCGCCAACTCCCAATACTTGTTCAACGTTTCATCTTTCAATTGCATTGCAATAATCTCTTCGGGTTTCATTTTTAAGTCTGGTAATATTGATCCCTTCAACTGCTTTTCTTTTCTCTCTGTATTGTCTTCGTCACGTGCACGCGTATTGTACGCGGCTACTATTTCTTCCGTGGGTATCTCCGCCTCCAACCGCTCTATTGCACTGATTCTAGTTGCAGTGTTCGTACTCTCATCTTTCTTTTCCTCAAGTATGTCCCACTCTCCAATTTGTGTAAAATCCTCTTTGAACGTCACTCTTTTACTTACTGTCTTCTTAGCGACACCAGTGACTAACTCTTTACTACCCCCACCATTAGTGATGTCACTCTCATTTGTATTCATTCCAACGTCTCTACTTTTATTTATATGCTCGATTTGCTTTGGCTTCTTCTCGTACAAACCTGGATTTACTATCAGTTCCATGACCAAGTTCTCTATCACTAAAGCTTCTGCTTTCCCTTCAAATTCTTTACTCTTGATGTCAATTAGAGCTACTGGATATTTTCCTTTGGTCCCATTAGCAAACCTGCAAACCATTCTACGTCCTGTATACTGGCAAGGTTTCTCCAAACCTTTTCTAATAGCAACACACGAGGCACCCGAGTCATGTAGTGCATTCACCTTTTTTCCATTTACAAGTACCATGCTCGTATAAGCTCTCATAGCTTCTCCTCCTTCAACTACACAACAAGATATTGTTACTTCATGCTCCACATCTACTTCTTCTCTATCTTCAATACACTGCATGGTGGCGACAGTATGTGACCTTGCGCCTTGACCAATCTTATCGCATTTTGATGCATAATGGAAGGTAGATCCACAATGAAAGCAGCCTCCTCTTCGATTTTCTCCACCAACTTCACTCCGTTTACGGTTCCTGAAATCCCATTCATTATTGAACCTCCCTTTATCTTTGAAATTGTCTTGTTCCCTATTCCTGTTCCGTCCAAGACTGCTGCTTCGATTTTCACTATTATTTCTTGTAAATTCTCTGGAACGACCTTCCGGTTCAGTGTCCCTTTTCTTGTGAATAGGTGTCCACTTCCTCTCGCTAATTTCTCTAGCCTCCACATAATTCTGTGCCTGTTCTAGCAATGTTTCCAGATTCACCTTTCCCTTCTCTTTGAGAAAGCATCTCATCTCATCATCACATGTCACTAAGAACTGGTCACGCAATACCAGTGTCTCTAATCCTTTATAATCATTCTTGAATCCAGCCATTGACAACCACTGCCTCAAATATCGTCTCAATCTCTCAACATACTGAGTTACAGGTTCATCTGTGTCACGTTTAGAAGAGCGAAACTTTTTTCTATACCCATTTTCCGTGAGCTGGAATCGTTTCAACAGTTCCTCTTTTAATTTCTTGTAATCTTGTGCTTCATCTACTTCCAACCTCTCGAAAACTTGCAATGCTTTTCCGTCTAAGGATTTCACTAGTGTTAATGCCCACATTCGTTCTGGGACTTCATATGCCATGCAGGTCCTCTCGAAGCGTAGTAGATAAGCATCAAGACAATCTCTGTCTTCCCTAAATACTGGCATCTTCACATTCTTGGCATTATTATTCTGTCCACTGGTTTCCCTATTATAACCATTTCCAATCCAATCATCTCTATCGCCTTGTCGTCTTTCTTGTTCCAGTTCTTTAAGTCTAATCGTTTTCTGGTTGTCTAATTCAATCCTCTTCAGATTGGCTTCTCTCTCTCTCTCTTCCGAATTCCTCTTTTCTTCCATCTCTAGCTTTCGTAATTCTAATTCCTCATTACGTCGTTTGTCAGCTATTTCTTCTTGACGTCTCTTGTCAGCTTCTCGTTTATCTTCTTCGCGTATTTTGTCAGCTATTTCTTCTTGACGTCTCTTGTCAGCTTCTCGTTTCTCTTCTTCGCGTATTTTGTCAGCTATCTCTTCTTGACGTCTCTTGTCAGCTTGGATCTCTTCTTGTCTCTCTCTGACAAAATCCCTAAGCCCTTGATCCGAATAACCAAGGTCCGATCCAACTTTAATCCACTTTGCGAATTCCGCCGCCATTTGTCAAAGTTTAATTATCTTATAGACAATTCTGCGCTAGAAAATTTTCTAAAGCGCTATTTAAATTTTCGCGGTGAATCAGTTCAACCTTAGACCTGACCTCTTTGTCAACCAATAACAGTCAGTATAATTGAACTACCAGCTACGTCACACCTAATTAATATTCAAACGGCGCTTGAAGCTTATACACACGTGAGTCAAACTAATTTCTATCGTAATTAAACTATGCAATCTAATACTTCTTAGATCCCTTAGATTTACAGTCTAAAATTGTTCTAGATCCCTCGGACGAAGCCCCCAGTTTTGTAACGGAATGCTAAGACCACACTACGGCTCAATAGTTTGAGTGGAATTATATTCCAGAACCCAGAACTGAGTTCAAGTTACTCATTTGCATGCTATATACCTATTCGCTGTAATGTAGGTTATTGACCTATATGTCACCAATCAACAAGTCGAATGTTTTATATAAAAATAATATTAGCATATGAATATTAATATATGTCAACATGTACAGCACACAAAACCTTTCTCTAAGGGTTTGGGATAATGTTTGAGTTAACACAATCTTCTATTAAATAGCCTTACCTAAAACCAGTACTGATTACAGTAATTTGAGGGATATAATTTTAATATCTACCCTCCCACGTAGAATTCTTTAGGTCTTGTAGTTATTCACCACCGGCCAGTCTTCATCGTACTCTCATCAATGGATGATCTCCAGGCTGTTGGCTTCATTTCTCGGTTGTGGATTATCATCGGACTTTTCTTCTCAAATGTTGAATTTCTTTGCGGTCGCTGCTTACTGTTTGAACAGTTTCTATTCCTTATCGTATTTTCCAACTACTGCGACTTTCATTTACTGTTCGAAGTAGTCTCTGTAGATTATTTATCGTTTCGCAATGTCACGAGATGTAACTTCGTTGATCTAAGGTATACGCTGTAAACTGCAACGCATACACGCTCTTACCGGTAAGTACAGCGCTATATCGATCGTACGTTACGCTCGTTGACCTTCATTATAGTCCACACCTTAGGACACTAAGCGTTCGTTATTCGGCTTCCAATCGTCCCGAATGTCACGAAATCACACGATAATGTTCGATAACAATTACCAACTTCTTGCGATCGCTCAAACCTCCGCCATTACGTCCTTCTTCTCCAGCCTCTCTAGATGCTCTTTGCGCAGGCGTAGCAGACGATCCTTTTGTTCGCCTCCCATTGGCTGACTGACCGAATGTTGCTATATCTCGAAATGTTTGCCCCTGTTTAATATATATTTTTGCCCCTAAGTACTGGTTCTAGTACTGGTTAATTAATTAAACAGAGCAATGTGAAAGTTCTGAATCAAATCATTAATTAATCATTAACTAGGGCCTCTTCCTAACTTAACATGTGTAATTAACATTCAACAATATGTATAGCAGGGTAAGAACGTATGGGTGGGATCAAGGATATCGCTACATGCTGGAGCAGGAGTTTATATTCATTTCATTACATAGACATAATGCGTCTCGCCTGGGAAAATGTTTGTCCTTATGCGACAGCGCTCGTCAGTTTCCGGCTTCAGATCGACCAAAAGATATCCGAAAGGTGCCATAGTCGCATCATGGAATGCTTCTATCATGAAATTGGCCTTACCGGGAAACATTTGTCGTGCGAGTATTGCAACCTGTGTGCTGTCTCTAACATTTTTGAAGAGTACAAAGTAATGAGCATTCAAACTGATTGTTCTTGTATGCTTTCCGCTATAGAAAAGGTTCTGCGTCAGGTAGAGTATGGAAACATTCATATGATGGCTAATCTTTGTAAACAATTTGGTAACTCTCTCATCCGTCTCACTCATAAGGTCGTCTAAAATGAGCAGTGTCTTTTGCTTACCATCGAAAATACTCAAGTCTGGCAAACCTTCGTGAAATTGAACTTGTGTGTATTTATCAAAGATTTCTTGATAGATTCCATAGCACCAAATAATTTTTTCTATTGCAGGTTTGACCATATATCCTAAATGATCTATAAAACGTAAAGTGAAATTGGTTTTTCCACAGCCGCTAGGTCCGCTGATTATAGTAGAGAAAGGATGTGACCATGTGGGGTCCATTTTAAAAGTAAATATCTTTTGAATCATACAGAGCTTTTTATACGAGGTATATTCTGACAGTTCCAAGAATGCGCTCACCGCAAGAGGGGCAGTGTGTTGCAATGTCCGCGCAGGGGTCGCACATGTTCACATGCGCACATGGAAGAGATAAGGACTGCACTTGCTTTTCTTTACAGACTATACAGATAACAGATTTCTTCAATCTTTCATTCTCCGCTTTAAGTTTCATAGTGCTATACTTTACAACGTTTTCATCTTCACTGCGATCGCTTGCATCATCGTCTTCAGCTTGACACATTACACATTCGCATCTGTAGTTTCCAAAAACATCCATTTCACATTTACTAATATATGGACACATATCAATTGCTGCTGCTGCTGCTCTTACGAACGTAAGAATAATCAAATGATTGTAAATGAAAAAAGGGTCGTGCTTATATAGTTCATAAAGTTGGTTGTGTGCGAGTAGAAATGTTTCTATTGGATATAATTATGCCAAGAGTTGTATGATAAAAAAAAGTGACCAGTCATGTTGTGTAATGGAATAGGACTTGCATGCTGAAGGAGAGCTGTGATGAGTAGTTACAAATGTGTTTTAACGATTGACAACAAGAAAGACATTAAATGAAGCTGTTGAACCTCAAAGGGCTCCGTTGGATGTAAATAAAGTCATTGGCTATTATACATCAAAGGACCCCGTTCCTGGGACCGCCGATCATAAAAAGTCATTAGTAAGCACATCAAAGAAGTCATTAGTCGGCACATCAAAGGACCCCGTTCCTGGGACAGCCCATCATAAAAAGTCATTAGTCAGCACATCAAAGAAGTCATTAGTCAGCAATAAAAAGCAATTAGTCCCGTCAGTGGGGTAATAAAAAGCAATTAGTCCCGTCAGTGGTAGTCATAAAACAATTAAAAAGCAATCTGTTCTGTCAGCGGGGTAATTAAAAAGCAATTAGTCCCGTCAGTGGTAGTCATAAAACAATTAAAAAGCAATCTGTCCTGTCAGCGGGGTAATTAAAAAGCAATTAGTCCCGTCAGTGGTAGTCATAAAACAATTAAAAAGCAATTAAAAAGCAATCTGTTCTGTCAGACGCCCTCCTTCACTACTGCTGAGTGAACATTATTATTATTATTTATTTTTTTAAATTTTTTTTTATTTTATTTTGTATTTTATTTTATTATTTTATTATTATTATTATTATTATTATTATTATTATTTTTTTATTATTATTATTATTATTATTATTATTATTATTATTATTATTCAACATCATCATTATTATTATTATTATTATTATTATTTTATATTATTTTATTATTATTATTATTATTATTAGGCTATTAGTATTATTATTATTATTATTATTATTATTATCATTATCATTATCATTATTTTTTTTTTACCCGAGGTATCTCAGATCCATCGGGATTTCAAAAAATTATCCGGAGACATAAAAAAAATTGTATTCTGGAACGGCTAGAACTGGTCAAGATCAGGCTAAGCAAAGGTGCCTTGGAAGGCTATGGCGTTGAAACGTTCAATTAAAATGGCAATGCGCTGGAAAAGATAACTGGTTTCCCTCGTGTCACCGGTTTTACGAGCTAGACAGCGCCCCAACTCTGTGATGAAACATAGGCCACTGCTGTTAATTGGGCCAAGAGTCTCAATTGCCAATGGGACAAAGTGGTAGGTTTGCGCAAGCGTGCTGTATTTAGCGCATTTTTTTGTCTGCTGCCAATTCGGCTGCGCTGGCTGCTGTTGCCGATGTGGATGGCAGGTAGGATGCGGCCAGAGTGTCAGTTACCGTGGCATCCCATATTAGAGCGCGACCCATCCGCCATGGAATAAGGGTTAGACCGTCAGGTCTCTTTCCATCCGCTCTGCTAAGCCCCTGTGGCTCCTTATCATTATTATTATTATTGTTATTAGGCCTATTATTATCATTATTGTTATTATTGTTGTTGTTGTTGTTATTATTATTATTATTATTATTATTACTATTACTATTATTATTATTATTATTATTATTATTTGTATTATTATTATTATTATTATTATTATTATTATTATTATTATTATTCGAACCACGCTAATGTCTAGGCTATTATCGACATATTAATGTGCCACACAGTCTCATCTGCTGCAGGTCGCTTCCTTCTGTCGTTCCACGGCTCGTTTAGCCGGATTGTAAATCTCCTTCTCGTGTCGATCGGGGAGTGGTGGCAATGTTCCGGAGAGGCAGATGGCGTTCCCCCGTTGAAGAGCCACCGAAATCCGCTGGAATAAGTATGACGTTTCCATAGGGTCATGCGTAGCAGCAGCAATTCTCCTCCCCAGCTCAGAAATGAAAGCCAGACCTTCTTTGCACCAAGCGCCGCCGGTCTCCAAGGCGACCGCAACAAACGCGTGGGTACTGGTGATGGTGGAATACTTGATAGTTTTCGACGCAGATGCGCGTTCGGTGGCTTCGCCAGCTTCGATGGATGTGTGTGGAAGGTGAGACAGGGCGAAAGTGTCGGGCACTGTCACATCCCATGCCAGGCATCGACCTCGTGACCAAGAGATCATTGTCACGCCGTCTGGTCGCTTCCCGTCTTCTCTTAGTAGGCCGAGGGGTTCTTTGTGGGACGGGATTTTCGCCCGTCCAAGAGCTCTCCAGACGACATCGTTTATCATGTTATGTCTTTGGTGCTTACCGCTTCCTCCTTTGCATACCAGACCATGCAATCCTCTCGCGTCGACATTCCCTCGGCAGTGGTGGCACACATGAGGTTCACAAAGCGATGTTCCTAATCTCACCCCAGCTGCAAAACGTATTTCCTCGTCTGAGAGGCGCAGGCCCAGAGCAGTCACTGGGGGAGCTAGCATCCAGTCTCCAGAATGAGGGGCTCTCGAAGCTAGGAGGCGAGCTCGGTCGCATGGGACACTGGTGGACTCGAGAAGACCCTTCCATGCCTTTCAGTGAATCTACCATCCCACTCTCTTTGGTTGCGAGTAGCTGCTCCAGTTGGTGGTTCAGCGCTTGTCAAGGAGATCCAATCGTTAAGCGCTGATTCCGCAAATACATTTGGTACATCAGCTGACTCTGTTGGTAGGATGCAAGCCTGTAGTTCGCTGGTGCTAGCGGCAGAAGCCAGAAAGGCAGAAAGTGCCAGCGTTGATGCACAGCGAACTTCCAGGCCACCATCTCTCACCGGCAGAGAAGCCTGAAGCCGGCGGTCGTCGTCGAGGTCTACGTTCAAGATGGTTGATAAACCTTCTCTCAATAAAAGGTCGAACCGAGCCAGGCTAGGGCAATCAGCACAGACAGCTGTGCGCATGCTGTAAAGCAGTTTCGGAACGCTCAAGCTGTTTTTGAGCAGCACAAGAGCGTCATGTGTGAAAAGCATGAAGAGTCTTGTGATTGCCCTTTCTAGGTCGTTGGTCTTTGATCCGACGACCATTTCCACAGCTGGACCTGGCATCAGGGGTGCACCCAGCAAGGTCATCTCCTCAAAGGTGATGTTTGTAAAACATTCAAACGCCGGGTCATCGAATTGCATCCGATTGTTGTGGCAGGCAATTTCGCATTTGGTGCGATTTAATATCAATCCCAGATCCTTCGCTTCTTCCGCAATCAGAAGAACATCGGCGGCTACTGTCTCCCTACTACCACCCAATGTCAGGTCATCCAAGTAGCCCACACGCAGTTTTGATTTCAGTTTTACTAAAACCGGTTGTAAAACAAGACAGAATTCCAGAGGACCGAGAGGATCGCCTTGCTGTGTCCCTTCTTCTGATCGTATTATGTTCGAACCATAACGTAAGAGTGGGCGATTGGAGTAGGCAGCATGAGCAAATCGGTAGAGCTCCGGCATGTCTCTAGCCACTGCCTCTAGAAGCGAATCTCTGCGCAGAGTGTTAAACGCGTTTGTGAAATCCAGCTTCACGAGGATGTTGTCTTCAGGCATTGTTGTCACCCAACGTCGTGTCGCATGAACGGCTGCCTCAGCACCTCCCGAAATGCCGTAGTTTTATTATTATTATTATTATTTTTATTATTATTATTATAGTTTTAATTTTCGTTATAATTATTATAATCATTATTTTCATAACTATTAGTAATATTATAAATACTGTTACTGCAACCACAACTACCATAACTGCTACTGCAACTACAAGAGCATCGACAACTACTACCACCACTGCAACCACCACTACCACTGCTACTTCTACTACTACAACTACTAATACTACTACTGCTATATTACGTGTTACTCATTCTTTTACTACTTCTATTAGGCAGCTATCCAATAAGAAAATATTTCAACTGTGTTGTGCATCTATTAATGCTTGTGCTAAAAATTAATTTTGTGGCATAAAATATGTATTTGAAATTGTATATGATTTTCTGGAAACCATTAACAAATCATCAAAGACTTTACAAAGAAATTCAGAACATGTGTGGGTGCTGGTGGTGGAAACATTAATCACAAGTTGTAAAGCAGTGTCAAGTCTTCATGATAAGACTCATTTGAGAAGAAACATAATAAACTCGCTTTTGAAACTTTTTTGCGTTACGTTTTGAATCGTAAAAACGTCAAAAACAGTAAGTGGTCTCAATGAAATTTGGCCAATGTACGTAAATATGAATTGCCTCTAATCCTGCAAAATATGATTTAGAAATTCCTACTTTTGGCCTATATATTGGGGAAAAGTCTAAGGGGGTCTTTTTAAGGCCCACCATATACAGTATACATGTATGTATATAATTTATATGTATCAGCATTAATGAATGCGTATTATTTGTATGCTATTCTAAAGGTACCTCTGACCGCGTGACTCCTGCGAGAGATTGTTCTGACATAAAAGCAAGTGGCCACAAGCGAAGTGGCGTCTACGAGGTTTGCGTTGGAGATCAACCCAATCGAGTTTGCACTAATGCATTTTGCAACATGGAGACTATCAATCGAGCATCGCTGGTTTGTGTTTCACCAATACAAATAAATCTTATATTTCACGAAAATTATTTTGGTTCTCGTACAGAGCAGTGCTCTGCAGCAGCTTGCACAGCTGGACCTATAGCCTCCGTTGAGGATTGGTTGTTTCATTTGATATTTTCCTCTGTTGTACGCTCTTGAGATTGAACTTGAGTTTCCGATACAATATGAGCTTGATGGATGTAAGTCTACTTCAACCGTATGTCAAATTGAATGCATTTTGAACGCGGTGGGTATAGGATACATGAGAAAATCGACACTGCATGGAAAATACTTTTAAAAGGGTAAAAACTGTATACGCTACTGTTGAAGTATCTTTGTGCCACCGGTGTTAGTTGAGCAGCAGGCCGGCTCTTTGGGGGACATTGATTGCAGCTTAGCACAAGGGTAATCAACTGGAGTTTCCATGCAGAGACAGTGACGAAACGTCTTTCTTTGACAGTTCAAGAACATTGTACAGTGAATTTACTTCGACAGTAGGCCTACTGTTGTAGCATGGGCAATTGGGCATTGCACGAGAACAGTGTTGATCTCTCGATGTCTGATCCGAACCGTTGAAGTTCACAACTTTCGTTGGTACAGTCAAAGTTAAAGATGAAAAGAATATGTCTCAACTTGAACTCGCCCACTAAATTAAGGCAGCTTGCAGTTGCACCAAATTAGTTTTCTGACTTTGCCGATTTAGACAGGAATTATCCGCCAAAAATTGTGATTTCGACTTCGATTTAATTCAAGTGCTCAGCCACTGATTTGAGATTATTTTCCTAACAAACTCCTTACATACCTCCTCGTTGAATGCGATCATCTGGAACAGGTACACGTCTCCTAACTGAACCACGGTACAGAACAGCTTTGGGCTTGCGGGCATTCCATGACTCTGCGCCTAGACAATGCAATCGACTATCGCTCTCACTCTCTTCGTAGCTCAAATTCACTTCCTTCTTCAAACGCGGCTCAAAGCTAACTACATGTATTTTGCCTTTATCTATTAATTAATCAAGCACGTGGATCCATAACTGCATCTCCCTCTGGCGGTTGACTACCCGCGCCTCAAATTCACATTTCGGTGTGACCTTGCTCGCGTTACAAATTTATTTAATAATAATAATTTGCACATAATTTTAATGGCATTATAGAAGTCATTCGATTGCTTTGACACGTGAGGTGATAATTATTCTAAAACGAAGAAATGAAAGCTTTTTATGTTTATGGATTCAATAATTTATGGCCAAAACAGAATTATTTATTTATTTCGCCATTTCTATAGCTCCCCTTTCAAGCTCTCAAATCAGAGGCGCTCCCAAATACAGCGCGGACAGTGCAACGACGTTTCACGCCGAAGCGCCCAAGAAATTGCGAGTGAAGGACTTGCTCAAGGTCTCTACGCGGCGGCTTAAGGTGGATTCGAACTTGCAACCCTCGGGCTGCAAAGCAGAGAGCATACTCACTACACCACCGCTCCCGACTAGGCCTATATATATATATATTATATATTATATGACAAAAGCAAGGTGTGGCTATGATTAAAATAAAAGTTTCTGTTGATGTCTTGCCTGATTTATCTCAAGTGTGTAACAGTTAGCAACAGTAGACATCATTCCATCAACTGTTGACAGGTGTTTCAGAGGCGCAAGGATGGTAGTGTCAATTTCAATCGAACGTGGGCAGAGTATAAAGATGGATTTGGAAATCCAGATGGCGAATTCTGGCTTGGTAAGGTTTATGGAAATGCCCTCTGTGTATTATTATATAGGGTGCATAGAAAGCAGACGCCAATTTAAACATTAAATTTCTAATATGTTGCATTATAATTCCACAGGCAGGCCCTATATAGCCTACTTCGTAACAAATTCCTTGGAGTCATTAATTTCCAACATATAAACTTGTCAGAGCATATTGAAATAATTTGTATAAAACATTAAAAATACAAAGATACTAAACCGACTGGTATAGGCCTATAATATTCTTCCTCATAAAAATATCCTTTTGATTATTATAATTATTACTCATTAATTGAATCGATATACCAATACCTGACCTAGAATTGTGATATTATTATGGGCGTCTACTGCATGCATCGTTACTTTATAAACTTAACATTTTACAAAAGAGCAATATGGCCTAACTCGCACACTATGGCCAATTTTAGTGAAACCACATGTTTAGAGTCAGTCAAAATACCTTGCAACAAGCAATTTATTTATTTAGCAATAAAAGGCGTGTTCATTGTTCATGAATACTTTAATATATACACAGAAGATAATTCTTTAGGGCCTAATTATTGATCAAAATGTTTGCTCTCTATGCGAGCAAACGTTGTTATCACTGCTACTTATTAGGTTATGTCACATTTGTAGCCTAGGCCTACTTAGGCAGACCAACCTAGTTGTATAGTGTCGTACGACCGCTTTTTGATTAATGGCATTTGTGATAATCACTGTATGTGACTATATTTATTAGAAATGCTTCTCTTGAGGTTAGACTAGGTATTCCTGATGGTTTCTACTAATCTTCTCGAAAAACGTGTTTTCCAAGTGTCTGACTTACGAGGAGTAGGCTAGGCCTAGTCCTTCAAGAAGTCGTTTGAGTAGGGTTACAAAATTCAATATTCGACGGGTCTAAGCTAAATGATGCTATCGCGTGCACTTTTAATTCTCATAGGCATTGAATAAAGAATGTTCTTTATAGGGAACGAAATACTTCACCTTCTGACATCAAAACGGAACTACACACTGCGCGTTGACTTGGAAGACTGGGAAGGAGCGGAACGTTATGCAGAATATTCAACATTTTCCATCAATTCATCGGACGGTAATTACAGACTAACGGTCGGAGGATATTCTGGAGATTCAGGTAAATCATAAACGACGTAATAATTATTCATTGCAAAATGCAGACCGTGAAAACCTATCGATTCTGAATTTGCAGATGGATGAACGGACAGACAGAGAATGGATGAATACAGTGGCGGCGCCAGGATTTCAGTTTGGGGGGGAGTGGCTGAAGCCTCCCGGAGAAAATTTTCCATTTTCATCCGCCAAACTTCTGACGACCTTTTTGTCATCCGGTCCTAAATCGGTCCTAAGTTTCAGTTTTGCATGTAAAAACCCGGATGGTCTTTTTTTAGGGAGCTTAGTCTTTTTTAAGGGGGGCTTAGCCCCTAGCGCCACCACTGGATGAACAAAGTTTACTACCTGAGTTATTATATGCATTGAAGTTGTAGGGCCTATGTGTAGGAGGTAGACCAGTGGTGGTCCCTGTAGACTAACCTAACCGCACCACAAATTTTTAATGGTCGTGTAGGATAGCCTACATATAATGTTGTATCAGCTGAAGGAATTACACTGCCTAGTGCCGTAACAGCCCATTATAATCTTGAATTTCCGATGGCCACATGGCCAAGTAATGCACATCGACGGGGCGGATCCAGGGGGAAGCAATTCGGCCATGGCCCCCCCATTAAAAAAAATCAAATGGGACGTGGCCCCCCATTTGGTTTCAACAAGCCATTAAATAAATGTAGTGGAAGAGAAAAACAGGACATCTGGCCCCCATTACAAAATCGTATGGGACGTGGCCCCCCGTGTCGAAAATGGTATCTTCTTTTCTCGGAAAATTGGTCGATGACTAAAAAAAGGTCATCAACTTTTTTTGGCGGCGAAAATCCCCCCAAAATTTCCACTGTTCCACCAACAAGATCGAAAATTTTGGCCCCCCCTCTTCGAAACGTTCTGGATCCGCCCTTGCACATCGATACATTGAGAATTCGGATATTGCGTCAACTGTAACTTATTATGGATTAACCGCAGAGACATGAGTAAATCAATCGCGATGATTGTTTGATGCAGGCATGCATCGACGGTATTATAAACGTTGCTAGTGACGCGCAGGGCCTACTATCCCCCTGAGAGCTAGAAGCATCCCCCTAACAGAAACTTTTTGCCTATATTGCAAGCGTCGAAGGTGCGAAGCAGCGAGTGGTGAAGACACGAAGCCCATAGCGACTAGGGGTCTGAGGGAGCTTACGACGCTCCCCCAGCGGGGTCTGTGGCGGAGCCCCAGAAACCAACGCATTTTCAGCCCTTGCATCGACTATCTAGAGCGCATGTTTTAGGCTCTTGTTTGCTAGCTGTTTAAGAACGATAAGATCATGAAAATTTCGCTTTTTTGGATTTGCACGCTGTAATTGTACCTCTTAAAGCTTTCATCTTCACAAAATTGCTCGTGAATTAATGCTCAGAAACGTGGTTTAGGATATCATAAAATGTCGCCTGCCCATGATTTAATTTGTTTAAATTTGCACAATATAATGGTAACATTCTAAAATTTCTCATTATGGGTTAGCAGTGCGTTAAACACTGTAGTTGCCCTTTGACCTTTTGGAAAGGTCCAGAACATGTTTGACCCCAATGCAAAGAGTGATCATTAATGAAGCAATGACAACAACAGTACTATAGAACTTAATTCAATAGGACCAATTGTGTAAATTTAAAAAAGTAGACCCCTCCAAACTGGGCGTCTTAGGAACCCTCTACTACAAGACGCCCATAGGATGGGCATCTTGGAGCAATGAACATTGACTAAAACGATCATGCATTTTTAGACTAAAGCAAAAAACTGCATGTGAGAGAAAACAAACTGAACGAAGACTAAAAGGTCCTAAAGATACAAAGCAATTCAAAACTTAAGAAGCAAAACCCAATCTCATGTTGTAAGTCATTATTGTCATTTTCACAGACTAGCGACAAAAGTCACACACGAATTCTTGGGATGTCTTTTTGTCTGTACAATCTTTATGACACCAACATTTACACTTCCTGAATTCTTTCCATTTCACTGAAGTTTTGGGCCAGGGTGAAATAGATTCAATAAACACTGATGAATTTGCATATGGGCCCATATTTTTATGAGTAAAAGGTGGTGTCATGGTGGGTACCGATTTTTTGCCATTTGCTCATAGTATCAAAGACGCTCATGGGCATCTTGTAATCTCTAGGTTTCCTATACACTCAAGACGCCCATGGGCTTCTTGTAATCTCTATGCTACCCATGTATTCAAGATGACCATGGTCATCTTGTAATTTTCGAGTCCTGCTCTACTGACGCCATTTTATTTAACGAGATCAATGTTTAAAATTTATGTAAAACCATTAAAACAACTGCAAGTGAGCACAGAATAAACGTTGAAATGCGCGAATTGGTACTGCATACGGTTAAAGAGAAAATTAGGAAGATTCGTAAATGTGTACTTACTCAAAAGTGGTGAAAATTTATAAAATTGATTTATCGCGTCAATATCTCTAATATTGAAACATTATTGTTATGGGAAGTTCACAAGATGTCGCTGCATGCAATGAGATAACTAAAACACGAATATGTACCTTTTCAACCGTTTCAAAGGGGATGGGCATCTTACCCGCCCTGGACGTCTTGTAGCACTCTCCTCTATTGAACCTCAATTTTTGAGCAACTAAGCTTTTATTGCATGATTAATGTTTACTTAAACAGACAAAAAAAACATTACTTATGAACAAAAGTACTAAATTATTGTTGCTTCGTTGCCTCATATCACTAAAATTCATTCTTAAAATATTGTTCATTTTACATGCATACATACATGCATCGTGGGGCGCGGTTGTGTAGTGGGTGTGTTCGTCGCCTTGCAGCTGAAGGGTTGCAGGCTCGAATCCACCTCAAGTCGCCGCGTAAGGACCTTGGGCAAGTCCTTCACCATCAATTGCTCAGCGCTTCGGCGTGAAACTCCGATGCAGTGACCGCTCTGCAGTCGGGAGCGCCTCTGAGTAGGGAGCTTGAAGGGGCGCTATAACAAGTGCACATACAAACAAATACATACATCCATACATACACAAGGTTCTGTTTAGGGTCCTTTACTTTACATTTTCGGTTTTCTATTCTTCAGACCTTGGTCCCCTCCTGGCAGCTAATTCTGTCTTGAGCCAATCTTATACAGGTTACCTTCAGGCATATGGTCACTGTCTAGCAATTGCAGCTGCACTCAAAGCAATAACGCGGATCATATACACCTTAGATAGTTGAATGTCTTCTAACCGCCTACGGCTAAATCCCAACAAGACCCCATATAGGCTGCATGTATGCGGCACAGAACTCGCCAACAAGTTACATGCAAAACTGAACTTGGAGGCTTTTAACCTGTAGCTCTTTGAGGTCCTTGGCGTCACATTTGCCTGCTCTGTTCTGGACCGGGAGCTTACGTTCACGAAACACAGCAATCTACTTCGTAGTGATTGATACTACCAACCACGCCAGCTTAGGGTGGCATCTCAATGCATACATAGATACAGTACATACATACATACATACATACATACATACATACATACATACATACATACATACATACATACATACATACATACATACATACATACATACATACATACATACATACATACATACATACATACATACATACATACATACATACATACATACAGTTGCAAACACACAGTTGCAAGCATACTGTGTACAATTGTACATGCATAGATACATGACCACCCCAAAGTCCGTCTCACACCTCGACGTGGTGGGGAGGCGTAACAGTCGAGTAGGGGATTGCCTGCTGAGGCTATGCCATCAGTGGTGAAGGTCTCCGAAGTACCACCTTGGGCGCTACGCGAGGTGGAAAGGCTCAGCCCTGAAACAGCTGGCTTACGTGAGCGGCGTAGAAGGTCACTACTCAAACCGCGAGGAAGGCAACGGGAAACCACCTCGGCTATTTCCCAAGACATTATATGGACAAATCAAGTGCAACCCTAACTGTCGTTAACGGAACCATCGGCGAAAGGCAGATGGAGCCGCGCACGGCAGGAGCCATGGCGAGGCAGCTCAGGTCGTCATCAAGCGAAGTCCTCACAAATAATAAGCTGGAGAGACAAAATGTGTCCCATCTGACCAAAACCAGGCGTAAGTCGCAACACACGCTTCTGAGATAACGACCAAAATGTGAAAAAAATCGAATTTTTTTAATTTTTAGTTTTGACAGAAAATGATAAATAACTATGTTTTATACACATTAAAACAAAAAATTTTGCAAATTTTTTTATTTAAGGATATTTCTGATGATTTTGCGGTTTTTATTGGTGAAATAATTCGATGCCTTTTCCCGCCATTTTCCACTTTTCCGCCATTGGTAGCCATATTCGGTATGTGGCTAACAAAATAAATTATGTATCAGTGAAAAGCTCAGACTTCCCTCTACCCTACTATGCAATTTGTTTGTTTGTGGCAAATTTTATTTAATTATGAACATGGTTCAAAAGAATCTTGCATTTCTAAGTTATAGAAAACTTTAAACTCATTTTTCTCTGAATTGTAATTTAGACGGTCAAACCATATTTTTACTCATAACTTTGGAGAGAAACATGACAGAGCAATAGGATTTGTGTCATTTTAAAGAAGAGACTTTATTCTTTTAGAAGATATATGACACTCATTTTGTACAAAATCCGACTTACGCCTGGTTTTGGTCAGATGGGTCACAAATCACGAATCAGGCAGTATTGGAAAGGGCAGGGGTGCAGAGAGAACTACTACAATTAATAAGCAAGAGAAAGCATCGGTGGCTGGGCCACATACTCAGAGGAGAGGGTTTGTTGGTGACGCTGTTAGAGGGTCGTATGGAGGGGAAACCAACGAGAAGCAGAAGAAGACTAAATATGCTGAGCGATCTTGACAACGGAGAGGCATATGGTCGCACCAAGAAGAAGGCGCAGGACAGAGAGGGATGGCGGAAGTCGGAGGGGATCACGTGGTCGTCCATGTCACAAACCTGCTCAACGGCAGAAGACTGAAGAAGAAGAGAAGACTGAAGAAGAGATACGTGACTGCATGGATACACGATCATGCATTGAGCTTTACTTATTCGTTAAAGGCAGAGTTAGCTAGATACATTAAAACACGCTCACACGCACACAAAATTATAATTTTTGCGATGTGCGTTTTATCGTAAAAGTCTTAGAAGTCCTACTACAGTCTAATAGCTATCATATCTTCCTTATAGGTTATACAGCGCAACGCTGAATTTGCGCAAATAATTTTTGGTGCTAGCATAAATTGTAATTTAAAATGCAGCAGGCCTATTGGAAAGTTTTTGATCATAATTTGCAGGTGACGGTATGAGTCCCTACAACGGAAGACAATTCACCACCATCGATAAAGACAACGATGGCAGAGGAGACGCCAACTCTGCCGAAAGTTGTGGCGGAGCGTGGTGGCACAGTTACTGTTCTGTCTCTACTCTTAATGGCAAATATTATAAGCGAAATGACACTGTTATCTCTCAAACGGGGATCCATTGGCTGTATTGGAAAAATAGCTTCACTTATTCATTAAAGGCAACCGAAATGAAACTTGTTCCAGTGGCTTAGAACATAAAACGCTGTTTTGAGAGAGAAAGAATAGGCTACAATCGATAAATTTCTATAGGCTATTATGTGATAGTTAAATATAGATCATAATTATTCTGAATATTACTTGTCTGATTTTGTAATTGTTAAGTGTAATAAAATAGCGCCTTCATTGATAAACTACCGTGTGGTGTGGAAACCATTACATTTTATTTGATTCATTTCGTTTGCATTATATTATCGTATGCTGTGATAAAGCAGAATTTTTCCTTGCGTAGGTCTAAATGAGGTTTGTGACTGATTAATATCAAAAATCTAGATTTTAAAGTCGAATGTGACTGCATACTATAAAATTATGGTATCTGGTGTCATCGTTTTGTTCCAAGAAACGCGCTTAGCACAGTACTCCAGATTAGACAGTTGTTGTAAATATCATTGCACTATCCTGGTTGTAATGATTAGACCTACATACATGATTGTAGGCATAAGGTGTTACAGTAATCGGATAAGCTTATAATTATATCATGACAAAGTGCATCGGTTATAGTGACTACGTGTTGGAACAAATTTAAAATTTCAAACCTTATTCAAGTATTATAATTATAATATATTTACTATTTAGTCAGAATTTGTAAAAATAGCCATTATGATGTCGCCGGTCATAAACGCCTTAGCCTAAATGTGAACGGCACTACTGCACAGTCGCTTTTATTTCGAATTCGTTGTTAAGTGTAGGCCTATACATATAGTAGCCTATGTCGAAATGAGAAAATATTTAGTACTAGCTGGGGTGAGCTGGGCAGCTACAACTTTTTCACTTATTTTAGACCTACTTATGAATGAAAAACGTTGAAACAATTAATTAGAACTTGTACATTACTATGCATCAGCATGGTGCATAAAAAGTAATGACACTTCTGACAACTTGAGAAGTTGTCCCAACCCCAACATTCCACTGCTAGGCACCACTGTATTAGAACAGGATCATCCTTTCGATGAGCGTCATCTGGAAATTGTTTTAATGTATCTAACAGTCTCCAGGTACATTGATGTCTTTGCCCAACGTTCATTCACAGTTAGACTACTACCCGTGCCGTTCATCTCCAAGTTTGTGATTATCTTACGGAGTCGCTTCAGTTTTAAGTGAAATTTACTTCCTCACGAGTAATGATCTTTTAGGCTCCAATGATTCATGTGATAAAATGTAGCGGACTTGATGGCAAAATAGACTCCTTCTCTTGAAACACCGAAAGCCAATAATTTATTATCCTTATGAAAGGGTCTGATTGCCGACTTTCCCAGCATAGACTACATGCACAATAGGAAGCCTTGTGCTCTATCTTGAGTAGTCCCACTCACCATCACTGCGCTCCTTTGTCTGTGGAGACATGTATTTGCTGAACTTCTGCATTGTAACAAGACCCTTCTACATTGCCACTCATCTTTTGCTGGGGGCAATTTTCCTCGGCACACACTTATTTCATGATCTTTAAAGATGCAATGCTCTTAGAATACTTTTTCAAATATTTATGTTTTTTTCATCCGAGTAACCGGGCCAAAAGGTAGAATCTTAATCAAAATTTTAAAACATTTTTCTGAGTTAGGGCCTTTTCCGCAGATTGTAGGCCTACTCTGTAATTGAGTCTTTTTCCTCAAAATAACCATGCGTCGTCTTACATTAAGTAGTAGGCTACCACAGCTACATGTAGCCCTGATCAAGACGAGAAACAGAAGAATGAGTTTGCCGATTTCATCAATAATTATTGGTTGAGAGTTGCTACACTGTCTCTGTTTTTTCTCTCATAAAATCAGGTTTAAGTTCGCCTTCACACGGTAACCTTTGTCAGTGGGGTTTAACCGTTTAGGCCTTTTCGGACTCTCCCTTTGATTGAATATCTTCACAGTAACAACCGTATTTATTCGTTTCAGTAGAAAAAGTACTGTTGCGGTCAATATTATTATTATGTAGACACGCGCAGAATATTATTGGCTTGACTCTCCTGCAATGCTTCTTTCCTTTCTATTTTAACAGTTTAACTTTCCCGCTGCACATGAAGACGGGCGAAAGGAGAACATCGGAAATAAGAAGGTTTATTGTCCGTACATATTGTAGGCCTACATCAGAACAACAAGGATTTAATATTGCATTTGTGCGAAAGGGAAAAGTAGGATGCTGAAGGGGCACTCCCTTCACAAAGCAAATATTATTGGGTAGCGATTTGCATGAAACAGGAAGTTAGAAATTTGACTTTTATTAAGCAAGGTCCAAACCCGGCAATGACCTCAATATCCACGGTTCATCACTAGGTTCTGTTAGCATGAAAGCTGCATGATCCACCAGCCCAGCTGATGTGTCACATCATCTAATACGGAAGTACGAGATACAACGCAGTAGGGTCTATAACTATCTGCAAATTATTTTAGCCAAGCAATTTGGTGCCATAATTATGTCATCTAGTCCATTGATAATTGCACCGCCTAAGAGTGACCTCAATATCTGGGAAAAATCACTAGGCTGCCATCCGTCCTCATAGACCACCAGAGCAATAATTAGTGTGTTGCACGCTCAAGCTCCTATGTATAAGATATTGATGCAGCAGAGTAGTGCATTTTAAAACTAGCATTAAGTACTCTAGCTTTTGGTAATTATCGCTGCTTCAGTAACATCTCGTTTACATTCAGTACAGATTTGGTTAGAGTAATAATACATGCGCTGTCAAGAGGGAAGCAGCTACAATTCACTACAGAGGTTCCACAGTGAATCTGTAATCGCCATGAGTTTTCATGTGGCATTTTACTTTGCGGCATCTGCAATAATATTGACGCAAACCATGATCGCTTTAGTTAATGGACAATGCACTACAGAGGGTTGTGGACATGACGAATTATCGATGAATATCATAACGGAAATACAGCAGCAGATTGTTCAGACATCTGGTCAGCAAAATAAGCAAATTCAGAACATTCATGATGTCTTGATTGCATCGTTTCAACAATTGACAAGTCAGCATGACGCCGTTATGAGAAGTCTTCAAGCAGTGGACCGACGTCTCGAGGAGCATGACGTCTACATCAAGCAAGGTCAACATTTTCATGAACTTCTTCTAAATGCATCGTTTCAAGAAATGAAAAGTCATCATGAAACTGTTAATAAGAGTTTTCAAGCGGTTGACCGACGTCTTTTGGATCAGAGCCAAAGCATACAGGTTTTTCTCAATGAATCATTTCAAGAAATAAAAGGTGAGCAAGGTAACGTTATCAGAAATCTGCAGGCTGCTGGTCAAAGTTCTCAAGAGCATAATATCTGCACCAAGCATATTTCTGGTATTCACGAACATTTGAATGAATCATTAAATGAAATGAAAGGTCAGCATCATACAGTTATGACAAAGCTTCAAGCGGTTGAGCGACGTTTCCAGGAACATAATAATACCTGCATCATGCAGAGTCAAGTTATTCATGAGCTTCTAAATGAATCCTTTCAACAAACAAAGGGTCAGCATGAAACAGTAATGGTACGTCTCCAAGAAATGAAACGTCAGCATGATACAATAAAGATAAGTGTTCAAGCGGTTGATCGACGTTCACAGGAACATGATATCTGCATTAATCAGAGTCAAAGTTTTCATGAGCTTCTTAATGCATCGCTTCAAGAAATGAAAAGTCAACATGAAACTGCCAGAACTTTCCAAGCGGTTGACCGACGACTTCTGGAAGAGAGTCAAAGCATCCACGTTCTTCTTAATGAATCATTTCAAGAAATGAAAAGCCTTCAAGCGGTTGACAGACGTTCTTATGAGCAGGATGTGTGCATTAATGAAGTTCGAAGTATTTGGGAGTTTCTCAATGGATCCATTCAACCAACAAAAAGTCAACATGATACTGTTAGGACTAGTCTCCAAGAGTTGGATCGACTATCTAAGGAACATAATATCTACATCAAGCAAGTTCCAATTATTTATGCGCTTCTCAATAAATCGATTCAACAAATAAAAAGTCAGTTTGACGCTGTTGATGCGAGTCTTCAAACGGTTGATCGAAATTTCAAGAACTATCAGATAGACATCAAGAACCAAACTGAGAAATTGCGGAGACTCTTTAGTGGTAAGTGAAGCGTGTCTTAAGCAATAGCAGGAATATTATTATAATAATTATTATCATTAAATTCACATCAACATCATCAACATCATCATCATCATCATCGTCATCATTTTCATGTAATATAATTATGATAATAATTTATAAGATAATTTTGAAACGCATATTTGAGCTGAACGATCTCTCTTCAGACCCGAATATATTTCGAAGGTGCTAGTCCTAGGCAAGGCCTATCTCCCGTCATAAGCTGTAATGTTGCGTACTTTCTGCCACACACATTTAGGCCTATATTTCAGGTTCTGACACATGCAATTTAGAAAATCGCATCATTCTAACTTGGGAACTTGATCTGTTATCCAAATATCAATGAATCGAAATGATATAAAAATTATAAGCCTAAACTATTATCTTCAGATCCGAATTTTTTTGGCAATGTGAAAAGGTGCTATCTGTCATTTTGCGTACTGTTCGTCACAACTTTTTTATATGAGGCGAGGCGACATAAAAGTTCAAAGAATATTGTATCATTCTAACTAAGGGATTCTGTTATCAAAATTTTCACGAAGCACAATGATACAACAAGAATGATACAACAAGAATTGGATTTTTGGCAGCCATCGAAAGTTTATGGCCAATTTGCTGTCTTGACCATTGACCAATTGCAAGTTTAAGCGGAGATAGCACCCTTGCACTCTTTACAGGCGATATTCAGATTAAAGGATACGAAATTGATGTATTATTCTAGATATCTGTGATCCAGTATTATATACATTGAGAGATTGTTCTGACATAAAGGCACGTGGCCATACTGCAAATGGCGTCCACGAGGTTTGCGCTGGAAATCAACCCAACCGCGTTTGTGCCAATGCATATTGCGATATGAAGACTACCAATGGCGCATCTCTGGTTTGTGTTTTACCAATATAATTTAATGTTGCATTTCACGAATAAATTATGTAGTCTATTACCTACATCGTGCAGTGTGACCATTCAGTGACTGGTCTAGCACGCCACCTCGGCAGACAAGTGGGCCCAAAGCTCGAGGGTACGTACCAAACGTATTCTATTTTTTGAAAGGTACGTACGTATTTTAAAGTGCCCTATTTTAGGGTACGTAAACAATAAATAGAATACGTTAACCACGTCATTGCTCATTATAAGAATGTTCAATTTAATTTAAGCAAACACTCATCACCCAGTAGGCCAGCGGTTCTCAACCTTTTTAGTGCGGCGACCCCTTGACAACATTTCGAAAATTATGACGACCCCAACAGCAAAATTGATTTGTGTTGCCCCCCTTCACTGCATTTTTTTACCATTGTCACTCATTTTAACCTTATAACTCGAAAACTGGTTTTGACAATTGAGTCTTCTTGGCTCCTGCGATTCTGAGAGCAATCCTTAGTTTTCCTTACTCATTCGGTAAGTTGAAGTTGAAATGTCATAAATTTATTCGGCTGGTGAAACCTAACAACCATTAAACAACAGGCTACTTTAAAAATTGGTAAATAGTTCTTCATTTCACCATTTCAACCATTCGTTTTGGTTGGCAAGTAATTTAAAGAACATGGACCACTTGACCACATGCCTACTTGTGTTCTTTATCAATGCGCTGAACATGGAGAGGGGTTTGGGGAGGGAATGTGTCTCTCTCAATTGTCAAAATGTTTTTGAATTTCCACACACTGCAATGGTAGCATTTTAGGCCATAATTTTAACGAAATTGTTCATCATTTCAGTGCCAGTGGTAGTGGTGGTGTAAGACACGAAAAGCGTCCCATCCTCTTGTTTGCAATTTTTCATTTAAGAAAACTCCACAGAATTTCAGCGCTGAAAGTCATGGTTTAAGACTTCAGTAAATGTTCCCCTATTGTTTATAATTTTGAATTTCCACGCTATTATGGCTGCAGTTTTAACTTTTAACTGTCATTTGAATGAAATTGCTCAGTTTTTCAATGCTGATAGTCATGGTATAAGACTTCAGAGTTTCGGTCCCAATTGTTCAGACCTAATTGGTTTTGGATTTGGACACTGTAAAATTGTAAGCTTTCATATTAACAAACTTACTCATGATCTCATTGCTCAACGAGGTGGTTTAAGACTTATACTGCTACACCACCCTTTTTTAGAAGAATGGTAAAAGTGGACTTTACATTTGAAGACTAAGATGGCAAAAACGTTTTTTTAGCTGTCACAATCTAACGAATGAATCATATAAAAAGATTAAGAAAATTTTCTTTTAAGTTGCTGTAGTGTAGTAACTAGAGCTGAAATTGCTATTGCATATTTTACAAATTTCCGAAGGTCCAGGCGACCCCTGGCAAATCGTCAGGCGACCCCCGTGGGGGTCGCGACCCACAGGTTGAGAACCGCTGCAGTAGGCTATACGGCGTAGTAAATTGCTGCAATGCTATATTGTAGGTCTATGTTTATCCAGCATACATTGCACTTAATGCACTAATGTCAGTCAGGCGTCTCAGTTCTGCTGCAGCACTTCGAAGATGTGTTCTTATGCGATTGCCTGATCCAACCCAGAACTGCTTATCGAAAAAATTGCATTCAATCAAAGAATTGCTTGTCGCATTTTTCAAAACTTTCACGCGCGTCCATTCCTTCCCACGTTCTCTGGGCATCGCTGACTCGCTGACTCGCTGACTGATGCGTAGGCTATAGCCTAATATTATACACGATGGGCCATAAAAAGTAACTAACCCCTACGGTGTTTGGCCCATATCTTGGCCAAACATAAGAATTTTAAATGAAACCTTAGAGTCTTAAGGGCAATTCATATTATACGTACAATGGTCAAACTTTAACAAAAATACTTCAAATAGAACAAAAGTTATATCACTTTTAGTGAGTCCACCCACCGTTTTTTGACGATTCGAAAACCGGACGCAACAATGAGTAGCAAAAAACCATTTAATTATTCGGGTCAATATCTTGGCCAGAAGTAAGTAAGAATATCGACATGAAATTTTAGAGGCTTAAAGACAATTCATAGTTGCATATGATGGCCAGATTTCATCAAAATATTTCAAACAGAGCAAAAGTTATATCACTTTTAGTGAGGCAACCCACCGTTTTTTGGCGTTTCAAAAACGCAACGCACTAAAAAGTCACAAAAACATGATTTTGTTAAGTCTAATCTTAAATAATAATTGTTATCAAATAGCCTTGATATTGCCAGATGATCATTATCATTACTATTTTAAGCAGAAACAGGGTACCAGCGTAGTTGCACGTCACAATGAAGCCACTTAGCAAGATGACAATCAAGTTTGTAAATAGGCCTAAGGAATCTGTTAGATTATTAATTTTGTTATTAAAGCAATGCATTTCAAATTTTAAAAAAATGAAAACGGCCAATGTGTCAATGACAGACAAAAGTGTATCCAGACAACTCTTGAGCAGGATCCTAGCGACACATTGAGTAACGTTTATTCTGATAAATAGTGAGAGCGCAAACATTAAGAGTTGAGCTGAGAGTTAAGAGATTTGCCGTGACTGAAAGGCGATTGTTCTGGTTTCATTGTGAAAGCCCATTAATGGTCCAAATATCCGGATTTGAACCCGATGGATTGATAATCAATTGCGGAGAGTTATGCTGAAGAAATATCACAATCTGCAACCAAAATCAAGAGCGGCAAGAGAATTGATGGGCGAATTGGAGTTAACATGGGAAGATTTGCCTTTGGAACGTCTCAACAGGGTCATCAAGAACTTTGCAAAGAGACTCAAAAGAAGTTTTGGCACTGGTGGTGGGAACATTGAACACAAGTTGTGAAGCACCAAGAAGTTAATTTCACAACAGTTATTTGAGATGCGACTTAATACATCGTTTTATAATTCTCAGTGTTACTTAAACCTTTTGCAAAATCAGTAAGTGTAAGAAAACATTAATTTCACTAAGTTCACTGACGCTGCAGACAATATAAATTTCTTTATGATAATTATATACTTGTTTACACGTCGCCGTAGCATTTGGCAAACCAACGGCCGCTCGAACGACACTTTGCCCTCTGCTGAAGCACTTTGCACCGACACTCGAAGAACCTTAAAATGGCCTTGGTTCTATGTGCAAATCCGATCGTTTTTCACCTAAATGTAAATTCACTCAATTCACTCCTCATGCATAAGCTTAGCTCGCAAGACCATAATAGGCCTCCTAGTTTACCGTCCAGGCCAAACACTTCAATCATCTGAAGGCTAGTCGCCTAATAATTATTGCTCTCGAACAACGTAGGCTGCACTTTGAAAGTTATAGGACATTGGACGATAACAGTGATGTGCTCTCGATGGCTGGTCCAAACGCTTGAAATTCCCAATTTGAATGCATTAAAAGACACTAAAATGAGAAGATTTTGTCTCAGCTTGGCTACTATTCGGCTGTTTGCGTAAAATTAGCTTCTCTGACTTTACCAATTTCGACAGGAATGATCCATGCAATCATTAAGCTTAATGACTCGACAGTGAATACGTAAAGCGATCATCGATTGATGCCTATCGTTTTGGTTTAACTGCCCTGGTTGAGTCATTGGATTCGTTTAATATGTGAGGCAATATCCTAAAAAGAACAATCCAAGCTGATTCTATTTTTAAATTTCAGTATTTTATTGTCTAAACAGAATAAGCACACTATTTACGACAAGACTAAAACAAGTAGCCTCTGTAATTGCCCTGGGCGACTTATTTCAAGTTTGCAACAGTTAGCAACAATAGATAGCATTCCATCAACTGCTTACAGGTTTTTCAGAGGCGCAAGGATGGCAGTGTCAATTTCACCCGAACGTGGGCAGAGTACAGAGATGGATTTGGAAATCCAGATGGCGAATTCTGGCTTGGTAACGTATTTATGGAAATGACATATATGTAGCTCGCTAGAGTCCACTTCAGGAACTTCTGCAATTACTTTTAAAAAAAATTAAAATTGCATACGATGTCACTACGAAGGTCAATCTCAGGAAGATTAGGGTTTCATTTTTATGAATTATCTGGGAAGTGACTTTCTAGCACTGGCATTTTTTAGAAATGAAATGATTGTTGAAGTAATAATATTGTTGTTGCAAAAGTGCAATCATCTTCCAAAAAACTAATTGAACAGTGTTTTAATGTGTTTTTTTAAATTATGAATTGAGATTATGACTGTGAGACAGTGAGTTGCGAGCTGTTGACTTAGCATATGTTACAACAGAATTTCGCATAATTACAGAGATTCTCAAATCTGCAATCGTTCAGCAAACAATTTGATTCTCTCATGCAATGCTACTAGAATCGACGGTTCGCAGTAACTTATCCCAGTTTTTGTTAGGCAGTATCAAGTTCTGTGGGTGCCTCAGTGTTTCTAAGTATGCGTACACGTAGCCTATGGACTCACATCAACTTTACTGCATTTCTTGCGCAACTGTATTCCCACTGCAATTAACCGTCGGTGTCAGGAAATAGAGTATCTCCCTGAAAGCTATCCGGGTGAATGAATTAATCTATCCCCCGGATGGAATTAACCGGTCAGGACTATCCGGAGGGATAAACCATCCTATCCCCTTTTTTGAAAAATCCGCATAATTGAAACTTTGATGCTCTATTCAAAATTTAAAGTGACTCTGATTGTTTTAAGTGTCCTAAGCAATGTTCAGAGAAAGGCAACTCGAATTTATTTAGTGACTCTGACTGTTCTTAAGTGTTTTAAATGTTCTAAGTGCTCTAAAATCAAAGCAAAACAAATATATAGTAGGCACAAACATACCAGTTAGTGTCATTGCTCAAAACAAAGCAGATGAAAATTAATTTGCAAAAATAAATATACGCGGAAGTGAATTTTCGACTTTCTTTATTTGGGGGGATGCGATTAATACGGGGGATACTCTATTTCGTGACACCGGTTTTCAGTAAGTCACACTCACTTTAGCCCACGCCAAGGCAGTGGCTATAGGGGGTGTTTTGGGTGTTTGAACACCCCCCGAAATGAAATAATGTAAAATTGAAATAATGCATAGGCCTATACGTAGGCCTACTAGCACATGATGTAAAAACTACAGTGCTTAACGTAACGTCGAACAGAAAATAGTCGAAAATCGCATAAAATAGTGTTTTTTGCACCGCCGTGACGTATTACGAGCCAAAAAGGTTAGACAAGTAGGCGATGACTAAAAAAGGTCGTCAGGAAATTTCACCGAAAAGAAAATTTGTGAAAACACCTCCCGAAATAAAATCCTGGCTTCGGCCTTGGCCCACGCGCACATTTAGCAATTGTGTCAAATATGTCGCTATAGATTCAATGACACAGATTTCGTTCATTATGGTCACTGTAGTTTAGTGTTTAGCCTACATGTATGTCTTTTAAAGTTATTGTTTATATCGCTGTATAGCCTGATATTATAGAATGGCAGAGTATCTGAAAATAAATGTTTATGCTCAATAGTGGAGCAAAATTTTTTAGCCTTTAGCGACGGCTTCTAGAACGTTTCACGTCTCCACTTTATTGTATTGTGAACTTGACAAGCGCAAATTCTAACATCCAACTCATGGCGACACGACAGTATTTCTTGAATTAAATATTCTAAAGAAACGTTTTAATTATGCAGCTGGAGAATTGGCATGCGTAGTTGTGTACTTTAAAACATGCAAGCCGCAACAAGCTTCGGGGCCGTCCATAAAGTACGTCACGCTATTTTTGACCATTTTTGACCCCCCCTCCCTTCTGTCACAAACTGTCACAAATCTCGGACCCCCCCTAAAGTACGTCACACTTTCGAACAAAAAATTTAAAAACATAACCCATTACCTAACCCTCTAAACCCTAGGATACTATCCCTAATCCCTCTGATAGTGACGTGTGTCCCTAAACGCTTTGATAGTGACGGGAAATCAACTTTTATCCCGCCAGGCCGGGTTTTAGACACGCCTGGCCGGGCCGGGTCGAATTTTAGGTACTAAGAACATAAAATATAATAAAGAATTTAAAAAACAAATGTGTGACGTCACACATGGCCTGACCCCCTCCCCTGTCACAAACTGTCACACTTTCCTACACCCCCTCCCCCCCTGGAGCGTGACGTACTTTATGGGCGGCCCCTTCGACAACTAACTGCCAAACTCAGGATGGCTTACTAGTCCATCTCAAGTCCTCAACACTTGTGAAGTAGCGATTAGACTGCCACAACAGCACCTTTCGAACGACTTGTTAAAATGTCCTCCTTGTTCACGGACACACAACCGTAGATATAGACCCCACTGTGTGATGGTCCAGTCGATGATCATTGATCACGTTGTCAATCAGCCGCCACTCTTCAGACAGACGCGCCCTACCTAAATTTATCGATGTCATGAATACGGAACGATAAACGCGCTCATCCAGGAGGCCTATACACTCCGGATTGAGGTCTGGACTGTTGGGCGGCCACAGCTGCGATATATGAAGCCGGAATCTTCCGGGACAGCTACTACACTACTGCGCCTACGGTCGTGTGTGACGGTGTCCGTGAACAAGGAGGACATTTTGAACACCAGCTGTAGTTGAACTTCACTTCCTTTTCAGCTTTTGTACGTTGGAAATTTCTCTTTTTGGGCGCTGCATCTAAAACGCTCATAAACTTGAAAAACTCTCAAATAATTATTTGTAAGCCGCGTTAGGATTAGATGGCTACTGTTATTGTTTCTAAAATTTCAACCAAATACTAAAATCTTTGACCGAACAATGACAGTCTTGCTTGTTGACGTCTACTTTTCATCGGGACACCGTGTAGATTGGATTTTATTAGAGTATTAAAATGCTCAGGCCCGGCCTTAGGGCAAGGCGAGCGAGGCAGCCGCCTTGGGCCCCGCGCTTCCAGGGCCCCGCGTAAGTGGCTATATTTTTTACTTTGTTGACATTGTCTGTGGCTACGTAGCATAGCAACTGTGCTGGCAGTCCCTTTGCGCATAAACGCTACTGCCATGGGTGATTTTGGAGAGAACGAGTCACAGCTGGAGTAGCCTATACATATACAGTGGTTGGACTGGCAACGCTCTGATTAGGCAACTATTTAGGCGCTATATAATATTTGTTCATTTATTTAAATGGACAAGTAAAGACACACAGTGTTTCAATTAGAAGGATTCTAAAATATTTCAGTTGGATTCTACCGCCATCTACTTCAGATATCAGATATTCGAATTAATAAATGAAACATAATTATTAGCTTTCACATAGTAAACTGCTGGCGTTAAGAGCCTGATTTGCATTTTGCGTTCATTAACCCATTTTACTTCAGTTTTGCACATGTGCGAACGCATTGGCGTATACAGTTTTAGACGAGAGACTGAACACAATGGTGGCGTTGAAATATTTGCCAATAGCTTGAAAATTGCAAAGCTGGAGACTGGAAATTTAGAACATGGATTTTTCACAGAGGTATCGATATTTATCCGTTTCATTTTCTGGATCCTTTATAGTTTATACCACCAGTGCCTTGGCGCAATTTTTTAGATTCAAAAATCAAAATGCAGTTCTTAAAAAAACTGATGTTAAATTTCCACGGGCAAATGCCCCTCTAGCCCTTTTGCATTACTTAACCTTTACCACTCATGAGGCCGCTCACAGCGGACATTTGAAAAACCGCTTTAACTCATATGTCCGGTGGGAGCGGACATTAGTTTGTGAAGGCCGAAGGAGTTAGTACGATACATATGATATATGATATATATATTATATATGACATATATGATATATACATGATATATATCATATATACATATGATATATATGATATATATATCATATATATCATGTATATATCATATACATATATGATTTATGTAGACATATATATGCTATTGCTATATAAATATGATATATATGATATATATATGATATAATATCATATATTATATCTTTTATCATATACATATGATATATATCATATATAAATATGATATATATGATATATATGTGATATATATATACTATATATAATATATATATGTAGTGCCTGGCCTAGGATATAGGATAGTACAGAGACAGACAGACAGACAGACAGAGCGCAGACTGACTACAGTAACTGACCAGAGGCAGAGAGAGCAAGAAGATGATTGGCCACAGCAACAGATCTGAGAGAGTGGTCAGCGACCAATCGGGTTGAAACACGTAGGTGAAGGAGCTGCCGAGATCTAGGAGGAGATTCAGTCCGGAGTGACCAGTCGAGTTTCGGGCAGCAAACAGTCGAGAGCTCAGAAGGGGCCCGGTCGATCAGTCAGTCATGGGATTGAGTTCAGACGGTCCAGTCCTGTCGAGCTCAGCATCAGCAGCTCGTCGTCTTATCAAATGATCTGTCATAAACTCTGAATATTATCGTCGTCAATTATAGATCTGCTGGTTTGCCATTGGACAATTAAACTATTATACTGAGCTTCGTTGCTCTATACATACTGGAACGTTACACGCCTAGTTCCCCCTCATTCCGATCGACAACTTGTATTTGCCAAGCGATCGAGGAAACCCTACAATTGGTGGAGAAACCCAACCGATTCTCGTACCAGCGACACAGCAATCATCATCCGCTGACAACACCAACAACGACACAGCAATCATCATCCGCTGACAACGCCAACAACGACACAGCATCATCATGCGCTGACACAATGAAGTCATCAACATCCGACCATAGCCTACCAGTTCGTTCCGATGGTAAGAATGCTACACCACTTCTACGACCACCTTCCAGCTTCTGAACGTTGATCTCCATCCATCCTTCCATTCTTCCATCCCACCATCCATCCACCCAACCACCCGCCCGCCATGGTCGTTCTTCGCTCACCATCCGACGTCGATCCGCAACTGCAAGAGCCAGCCACGTCATCGGACAACGTCGACGCTGGGATACATCCGTAGTCACGCATTGTCACGTCAGTACACTGAATCAGCCATGTACACTTCGCTTCACACACATCCTATACGTTGTCTCTCGCTCACCGCCATACACCAAGTACGACATCACCACTGCCACTTTACGTTATTCATCGCGTACCAGTCATCATTCAACGCATCGCTTCTGTCTCAATCACGCGTCTCAGCAGAAACGGAAAACGAGTCAGTCAACTATTGTGATGTGTTCCTATACGCATCCAAACCTACGTTTACAAATCAACCACCACAACGAACTCTGTTATTAATCAACACTTCCAACGGTTACAATCATCACCACTACCGCCTCGCGGGGAACTTTCAATTCATGGACAGAGCTGCCATGAAATTTCTGGGAAGACAGATGCAAAGCAATGGACATGACCGTAACGTTTTATTATGAATTTAAATACTTGCTATTTTATGATAATGATATTTTTTTTACTTCGCGCATTATAATGTCAGGCGAAGTTATAGTGGACTAAGCTTTTCAACGCTTCAATTAACAGACTTATAACTGTGCGTGTGTTAACAATAGCACACAGATAAAAGTTAGGTCAGTTATAATAGGCCTGGTCTATTTTAATGGACGACTGTAAGTTCTCGATTGGAACGAGAAAAAAAAGCGAGCAATTTTTTTTTAGTAGTCTCTTCTTAAAACTAGTTTAATTTTCATTTATTTTATTATCTCCCGTTAAAGTTTGGGTTAATTTGTTTAACAGCGTATAGCATAATTATTAACAAGACGCATTTTTAAATGGTGATCACTTAAAGAATGAAGTGATGGTTTTCAGGGGCTATGTATTTTAAGTAACGAATCAGTACCTATTAATTCAGGAACAAATGCTTATACAGGACAACAGATCCTTTGCATCCTGATTGAATCGACGAGTCAGATATATAAAGGCATTTAGCGACGTTATCTCGCGTGCGCTCAGGAATCGAAGGCCAGCCTTATCTACTCTCAATTGAGACCCATTTATGTCACGTGATGAGATTCTTACTATCGGCCGAAAAAAATGCATGGTCACTCTTTACTATTATTCTTTGTTCAGCAGTTTCACTGTTTAAATTGTGTTTTGAGACATAATTTTGTTATAAAGGCGTCCTAATTAACTTTATATTATGACTATCTAAAGCACTGGTTCTTTTACATAAGTACTATAAGCAGCGCTAGTGAATAAGCTGATGCCCCGCGCTTGATTTCGAGTAGTACTTATAAATTTTGAGATTACAGTTAGGCCTACTACTAAACTTTGTAAAGTGAACGTTTGCAAAGTTGGTTTTTCTCTATTATGTTATGACTGTGTTGCAACTTATAAACCATTATTGATTGCATTTTATTGCAAGTTTCATGATATTTTATTCCTCGATTAACATTTTATTATTATACTAATAGTTGCACTTTCAGCTCATTTGATCATGATTTACAGGCACTGACGAATTTAAATGTGTGCTTGAAATGTTATCACGAGACAACATTACTAAGTATATTATTTCATTACAGTGACATTTAGGCCTAGTAGCCTATGCTGTTAAATGTTTCTATTTGCTTCGATGCTTATAATAATTATAATGCTGTGTTATAATGTGTGCTTCTGAACAGATGTTTTTGAAGAGGCGCTATATAAATGATTGTATACATACGCATACTCATGCAGGGCATACTTTCATCATCATAACTGTTTCTGTAGTAGGTGCAGACGTTATCATTCGTAGTTGGCACCTCACTCACTGCTTCTGAAGGCACAGTTTGCTCTATTTCAGTGACATTTTAGGATGTTTTTTTAATAGTTCTATTTTGCTTTTGTACTTATAATGCTGATGAGGTTCGTGTTATAAGGAGTGCTTCTGAAGAGTCACTCTTTAAAAAGGCACTATATAAATTTCTGAGAGGAATGAAGGAATAATTTAGCAGGACAGCGTAAATCAGTTAGCATTTCATTTCACCAAGCCACTGTTAGACGGTAGTCGTTGTATCGTTACCATTATCATCATCACAATCATCATCAGCAGCAGCGGCGCCCACAAATGCTCCACCGCAACTTCCACCACCCACCCATACCCCATCCTCAACACCCACAGCAACTGGCAGATCATAGGTACCACTCAGAGTTCAGACAGTCCAGCAGATAATTAAAAATCCTGACCAGAAGAGGCACTCACTAACAACTCCTCCACCCCACCACCACCATCACCCATCTCTGACCGATGCGGCAGAAACAACTGTTACACCCAGACCACCACCAACCCCACCGCCCCACACCTCACCACCACTCATCGGCATGCCATGTGTTATACCTATTAGGATCTAAACTCCCTCCTTTCGTGGTCATCTCTGGTATCTTGTACCTGGTACCATGCTGGCTTTCAGAGCCATAAATTATCTGGCTAGTTGAGCGTCTACCGCCTCCGGTTAAATAGGTATCGTCCGGTCCTAAGTACTTTAGCAGATGCGTGGTTCTGATAATCTCAACCATGGTCATCATTAACCGAGTTCACTCTAGAGTCGTTATTTTGTCAGTTCTAGGAGTTATAGTCTTACCAGTTGTTCCGAATTCATTTCCAGTCTGGTCTAGGATTTCTTTCATTTACTGCAGTAACTGGACTTTCAGCCAACATTCATAACATAGAGCAGCTGTACGTAGAATGATAAGTGATCCTCTTTAAAGAGCCAGGAAACAGGATTCCTCCTTCTTAATAGTGTTCGTACCAAGCCCCAAGGCACATACTCGCGCAGCCCAGCATCCAGTAATTATTGGCTTGAAACTTTTAACGAACTATCGTGCCATCTCTAAATGAACAACTGCTTATGCCCATATGTCTCTTGGAATGCTGATTCATCTTTGAAGTCTCACTGCGCCTAAGGCGAGTATACCATATAACAAGCAGTATACATAGTGTGATTAAATGCGGTTATAGCAGTTAGTATGAGCGGAACACTTGAATCCAAGTGCATTGTATTTTACAGAGGTCTAAGATCAACCACAGGAGATTGAAGCTTGCATAGCTAATCCTTGGTCCCTTGAGTGATGAGTAGGGCTTCTCTCAACGACAAACTTATGCACATAATGATTATGTAATGTCTTGACGAGATAAAAGCCAGTTGATTATTTGCGGATCTTTATACTTATGTGTTAAACATGGCATTTGGTTTCTTGTGTTTTGATCATGGTCACTGTTTGACCAGTTTTTTTTGCATTGCGTTTATTGATTTGATTGTTCATATTGCAGGATCAATCGTGTTTTTAATTGCATGCTGCGGGAGCAGCATCTTTCTAAGGGGGACCGATTGTAGTGCCTGGCCTAGGATATAGGATAGTACAGAGACAGACAGACAGACAGAGCGCAGACTGACTACAGTAACTGACCAGAGGCAGAGAGAGCAAGAAGATGATTGGCCACAGCAACAGATCTGAGAGAGTGGTCAGCGACCAATCGGGTTGAAACACGTAGGTGAAGGAGCTGCCGAGATCTAGGAGGAGATTCAGTCCGGAGTGACCAGTCGAGTTTCGGGCAGCAAACAGTCGAGAGCTCAGAAGGAGCCCGGTCGATCAGACAGTCATGGGATTGAGTTCAGACGGTCCAGTCCTGTCGAGCTCAGCATCAGCAGCTCGTCGTCTTATCAAATGATCTGTCATAAACTCTGAATATTATCGTCGTCAATTATAGATCTGCTGGTTTGCCATTGGACAATTAAACTATTATACTGAGCTTCGTTGCTCTATACATACTGGAACGTTACACGCCTAGTTCCCCCTCATTCCGATCGACAACTTGTATTTGCCAAGCGATCGAGGAAACCCTACATATATAAGCTTATATGATATATAATATATATATAGTGTATGATGTATATATATCATTTATATATGTGATACATATGATATATATGATATATTTATGACATATATACGATATATATAATATATATGATAGATGTCATATTATATCATGTAAATGATATATATCATATATGATATATGCATGTGATATATGATATATATATGATGTATCATTTGTATATTTCATATATATGATATATGATATATATAATAAAAAATTATGATATATAAGATATATATATATACGATATATATGATATATATTGTATATATGATTTATATCATTTATATGATATATATCATAGATATATATGATATATATGATGTATACATAATATATTATACCATTTATGTCACATATTTCATATATATCATAACTTGAATAAGGTTGTTTGGTGAAAATAAATGTTGAAATGTGACTATATTCACGGCAATTTAATTCTGATCTGGAGGGGTTGGCGCGAAAAAAAAATCTGAGTGGTAAAGGTTAAAATTTGAATAGGCCTACATATTGTAATGCCGATGTCATATTGATAGTATATCAACTCCGTAAATTTTGGCTTGGGACATGCTGCTGCCTTGGGCCCCGCATACCCTAGGGCCGGGCCTGAAAATGCTTAAATTGATCATAATTATTTCTGATACTTGTTGTTCGTCATTTACATTTATCATTATTTTTACAAGGAATGCGAGCTAAGATTGGAAACCACGAAGAGCAAAGGAAGAATATTAAGTAGGATTTATAATATCATGGCCTGAATATTTCTCTTTTGTTAACTCTGAGCAAGGAATAATTTGTGTAGGTAACGAAATGCTTCATCTTCTGACATCAAAACGGAAGTACAAGCTTCGGGTTGACTTGGACGACTGGGAAGGAGCGAAGCGTTATGCAGAATATTCGAACTTTTCCATCAGTTCACCGGCCAATAATTACAGACTAACAGTCGGCGGATATTCTGGAAATGCAGGTAACATTTTCATCGTTTCAACAATGTGTTGGCATATGAAGACTTAAAGAAGTAAAATAAAAGTAGAGGAATAAGGAGAATATGGTGATGATGATGCTAATGATGGTTATGACGACGACGATGACAATGATGATGACGATGATGATGATGATGATGATGATGATGATGATGATGATGATGATGATGATAACGATGTTGGTGCTCTAATGATTTCTCCGTAAATATGACTCGATACCATGAGACAGGTTAGTATTATTCGAACAAACTGAAATCAAACTTGTTTAAAAATTCATTCTTTATGAATCGATAAATTAATCATTACAAATGGAAAAAACTTTATTAAAATTTTGCTTCAACCGTATTGCAATTATTGAAATGGCTTCAAAGCAAAGCATCTATAGCGTTTAAAGATGGTAACAATTTGGAGAATCCATCATCGTTCAGCTCCAGTGCCACTCAAGTTCATGAATATTGAAGTTATTTCATTACTGACATTACATTGTTTTGTTTGTATGTGCACTTGTTATAGCGCCTCTTCAAGTTCGCTACTCAGAGGCGCTCCCGACTGCAGAGCGGACACTGCATCGGAGTTTCACGCCGAAGCGCTGAGCAATTGCGAGTGAAGGACTTGCCCAAGGTCCCTACGCGGCGACTTGAGGTGGATTCGAACCTCGAACTTTCCGGTTTAAGGCAACGACGCCATCACTACACCACCGCGTAATTGTAGGGCCACAATTGGAAATTTTAAGAGCACCATTTAGGCCTGAAGCAAATCAGGGGTGCTCACTACTCTTGAAAGTAATGTCGATGCAATCTTGAACTAAACACTGCAACAGTTAACAAAAAATGTACAAACACAATTAAGGAATCTCCAGCGGAGTCTCTGACACACATGCGGACTCCTCTCGATAATTGACAAAATAATGGCTTATAATTATGTTCCGAATCCATGGACCAAGTTGCGTGAACAGGATGGTGGCAATCATGGATGACTGCTCTCATGTTTGTAGAAGATGACGCCCGTCCGGCTGTTAATCGAGAATGCAGTTCTACGTGCAACAAGTAGCCTATAATTATGTCGACTATCTGTAGATGGAAGCACTTCCATACATATAGATTTTTGAGTCCACGTAATATATGTCACTCCTATGACCCACGTTGGTCGTCTTAACCCGAAACGAAAACCGTAGTTATAGGGGCTACACAGTTCGTATATTTAAAGACTAGATCGCGTATCAGATTAGATGGACTTGCATGATGCAGTCGCATGTCTCACATTCCTTACCTCCATAGCAATGTATATATATTGTGAATTTCTATGCGATTGAACTTGGCCTATAAGTACTTTGTGAAACTACGATGCAGTGTCCGTGCTGCAGTTCGGAGCACCTCTGAGTAGTGAGCTTGAAGTTGCGCTATAAGCTTTTAACAAGTGAACATAAAAAAAAGATGTATGCAATGATTTTTTATACGTTAGGCTCTATTTGTAATACAAGACGTTGTCACGTGTGATGATTCACGATTATGCCCGTATATAGGCCGCATAGAGCAAAATTTAAAAGTCTTTGGGGAGCCTCAAGATGTTCCACAATAATTACCAAATTTTTACTGTATGTTTCTTATACCAATTGGCAACTTTTCCTCGCTCTTAATAGTAGTTATCAAAGAACAAAATCTTTGCCTTTACATGTAGAATCGATCCACCCTAGTGAGTATAAAGCCTGTCATCGACCCATTTGAGATGTTTCGCTCTTTTAAAATATTTAAGCCTTATGCCAGTCATCGACTTGAGCGTTATTAAAAGAGAATATTAAAAACATTCCATTAATCGTAGTAATGATATTAAACAAGCAATGATTAATACATGTACATGTACCGTATATGGGCTGGCTGATGCAGAACAAAGTATTTACTCCTTCGCCATGACTGAAAATCAGGGAAGAACAAAATTTAAAGAAAAAAGGCTGAATTGCCATATAATATTATTACAATTGTTATTGCAATCATTGCAATGGCTTCGACTTATTTTCTAGCGTTTAGATCTTCTGACAATTTAGTCAATCTGGTGACGCGGCAAATGCGCGCAGAACAAAAGCGAGCAGACAAATGTGCGCAGTGACAAAGACGCGTTTACCCACCATCGAGAAAGCAGTGTTCTGTCTGACGGCTGTGCGTGAGGCAGAATAGGGCTCTCCCGATTGTGGAAAGTGGATCCTTCTGTTTGGAAGAACTTCTTTTCTATGGTCCATACTGAAGGGCGTGTCTAACTCTTCCCATAAACTACTGAAGACTCTCCTCTTTGGCAGTGTCTGGGTTGGAAGTACCTCTGAATAGCGCTCTTGAAAGGCACTATATAAATCTATCGGAGAGTTAGATAGACCATATACATCTATAAATATATATATAGATAGATAAATATATAGATATATAGCTATATAGACGGAGAGACAGACAGAGAGATAGATGGATGGATGGATGGGTGGATCGATAGAAAGATAGATAGATAGACAGACAGATAGATAGATAGATAGATAGATAGATAGATAGACAGACAGACAGACAGACAGACAGATAGATAGATAGATAGATAGATAGATAGATAGATAGATAGATAGATAGATAGATAGATAGATAGATAGATAGATAGATAGATAGATAGATAGATAGATAGATAGATAGACAGACAGACAGACAGACAGACAGACAGACAGACAGACAGACAGACAGACAGACAGACAGACAGACAGACAGACAGACAGACAGACAGACAGACAGATAGATAGATAGATAGATAGATAGATAGCAGTGCCGGTGTCACGAAATAAAGTCTTCCCCGATACAAAGTCGCCCCTCGAAACAGAGTCTCCCTCTGGCTAAAACTCTGTATTCGAAGAAATTTTCTGACGTAAAACTCTCATATGTTTTCTTGTTATATAATTAATCTTTCAACGTAAACTAACCGTTTAGCCTGCTCCCTGCTCATCTCTAAATTTGATGCAACTGTAGCCCATTTCACACTGAACGGGGGAGACTTTATTTTGTGGACGGCGGAAATATTCTCTCCCCCACACACTTTATTTCAGAATATACTCTCCGGGGCCGAATTTATTCCGTAACGGATCCTCCGGGCGAGAATCTGTTTTGAAATAAAGTCTGTCCGGGGAGACTTTTAGGGGGAAGCCGTTGTCACGCGACATCGGCGTTAGCACCCTCGCATTCCCCGGTTGGGGGGCTTCAAGTTTGCAATGGGCCTCCAAATTTATTTGGTCATTATACTTATTTTGTGACCGTATTATTTTAAGTGGCACATTCACTTGGGGCCCGCGATCCGGTCTGGTACATGCCTCAACAAACCATGGCACTGCCATAGCAGACCTAAATGTAAATATCATACTGATTTTTGGTGTACGTATAGGCCAGCTATTTAAACTTATTCGATCCATTTGAGTCTACTTTCTCAAACACAACGTTTATAACTTATTCTAAGCACTAATGTAGTGAGTCTCAAAATAGAACCTGCATGAGGCCCCCAAGATAAAGACTGTGCAGGCCCAGATGTCGTTGGGACTGTATGGTCTCAAGTTTGTAAGGGGCCTCTAAATTTAGCTGGCAATTAATTATACCTTTCATGACTGTTCATTCCTAAAACTATGCACCGAATTATATAGTTACACAAAACTTAGAAAATAATATTACGCAAACGAATTCAGCAATAATTGTCCTTCAATCAAGGACTGAGGCTTAGAGGGGACAGGGGCACGGACCCACAATTTGTGATGGGACGGAGTCTTTATATTCTTGCAATATTTCAAAAATATTTCATAAGTATCATAAATTTCTTCAGTGTTATCCATTGTTTGTCCACAATGATCAATTCTGTTAAGATGACAGCTTAAATTACGACGATTAGGCTACAGTGTGCAAATCGAAAATTAAACAATGAAGAGGAGGATTTTTCATTGAAGTCTTAAAACATGTCTCTGAGCACTGAAATTAATTATCAATAATTTTGTTAGGATGCAGCTTCAAATGCAACAGCTAAATGTATACAGTACAAATTCCAAAAAGTTTAACAATTGGATGGCGACACTCTGAAGTCCTAAACCACGAATAACAGCATTGAAAAAAGAGCAATTTTGTTATGAGAACAGCTTAAAATTCTACCTTTGCAGTGTGTTCAAAAATTTTAACAATTGGGAGAGAACATTTATTGAAGTTGGCTATTAAACCATGTCTTTCAGCACTTGAATTGTGAGAACTTTGAAAATGACAGCTTAGGGTTTAGGGGCCTCCAGGTTCTTTTTGGAGGGGCCTCCGGTACCCTAGCGCCGGCACTGATAGATAGATAGATAGATAGATAGATAGATAGATAGATAGATAGATAGATAGATAGAAAGATAGATAGATAGATAGAAAGATAGATAGATAGATAGAAAGATAGATAGATAGATAGATAGATAGATAGATAGATAGATAGATAGATAGATAGATAGATAGATAGATAGATAGATAGATAGATGATGGATGGATGGATGGATGGATGGATGGATGGATGGATGGATGGATGGATGGATGGATGGATGGATGGATGGATGGATGGATGGATGGATGGATGGATGGATGGATGGATGGATGGATGGATGGATGGATGGATGGATCGATGGATCGATGGATCGATGGATGGATGGATGGATGGATAGACAGATAGATAGATAGACAGATACTAGATCGATAGATAGATATATATATATAGTTAGATAGTTAGATAGTTAGATAGATAGATAGATAGATAGATAGATAGATAGATAGATAGATAGATAGATAGATAGATAGATAGATAGATAGATAGATAGATAGATAGATATATGGATATATGGATATTAGGGCGCCCGTTAAACCAGTGAAAAAATTTGAAGTTCATAATTTTCAATGCGGTACCTTCTGAAGTTGTTACCCCTGTTGAGTTAACAAACAGTGTAAAATTTCAGAATTCTATGTTAATATTTATTGGTAGCTCAACGTATCCAAAGTTTCTGTGATTTTGCAATTCTTGCGCCTGCTTCAGTTTTATTCTGTACTGCAGTTTGCTTCACCTGTATACTTGCCATTTACTGATTTAGTTATTTATTTGGCCTCATTGATCTGATTACTATCTAACTGCAATAAAAAAGCCCTGGAGACGACATTTATAGATTCCCTTTAAATCCTGAATCAAGCAGACAAGCTAGATTACTGTTTGACGAACATTCGGCCCAAACAGCAAAAGTCACTTTTAATACATCCGTACCTTGAGTACACTGAAAGGCACTGGGACGGCAGGATGTTGCTGGATATACATGTAGGCTAATAGGGAGTGAGTGGGTTGACTCGTACCAGACATAGATCAGGTTTGCTGCTTGTCATTGTGCCAAAACTTCCATATCCATGGTATGGGTTCAAACAAACTAGTGATGATGAACACTAATATAATGAAGCAAGTGTTGGAGATAGAAAGTCAGGTAAGGGCCATGTGATTCGGCCCCACAGCTTCTAATGCATCAATACTAATACTAATACTAATACTAATACTGGCAGACGATGTTTGGCTTGTGGTGATAGAGATCACATTTGGCAAGAATCTATTGTGCCGGGAAAGTCAAGACCATGCGCACCAAATTGTGATCAGAGATGCGTCCAAACACTTCTTTAGTTCATCATCTGGTTTCCGACTCTATAGTTTTTTCAAGACTTTTCGTGACTACTATGTCAGTGAACTGATAGAACCCAGTATCAGATTGTAAATGATGACCCGCAGTCAAGAATTGTTAGAAAAGTCCTTATGAAATTTGTCGACTTGACGGACAATGCTGTTTTCAAAAAGCAAGTTTCTTATGTCCAGTTAGCAGACGAGTGATGAGTACCGTGTACTGCTAGAATTAACAATACTACTTTTGGGGTTGATGTGCTACCAAGTGGGGGGTGCCATTTATGGCCCCCAAAGTGATGCACAGATCCCGGTGGATATGGTCATTGGTCACGTTGCAGTGTCTTAACATCTGGATCAAACTGGATGTTCAAACTAACCACTTTAATAGAAACAACGTTGATAGAGGGATGAGCCTTTCTTCTGCCTGTTGTACACAAGGCTTGGGCATAATCCTCAAGTCCAGCAACTGCACCAGTGGGAGACTATAAAGAAAGGACTTTGGATGCTATAGTTCAATCACTCGTCAGATATTTTCGGCATCTTAGTGAGGAGCCAATGGCCCTTGAGTTTTTGTTGATGCTGTAAGCAGTGACACTAACAGATATGTGATCAGCACTTTGAGGACACAAGGTTCTGATTAGCTACTCAGAAGAATCCATTTGGAACCAAGTTGTTGGAAAGGAGCTTGACAACCTGGAAGTATCTTGTCATTCTTTCACACCCGTAGGTTGATGCTGACTTTCTTGGATAAGATGATCCAGACTAGCAACATACCCGGGGAGATTTCCAGTTAAATAAGAAATTGGCCTATTTCAACAGTCAGGAAGTGGTAAACAACCGAGTAGAGCAAGCCGCGGAATTGACCTAGGACCTCAACAACTCCACTACACCAAGTGAAGAGCAGAAAGAGTGTCTGCTGCTAATTCTGCAAGCCAGAAAGTGAAAAACCCAGAAGCGAGAAAGACGTTGTTTATCAGTGATGATATTCTGCGGTATCAGAGTCGGACAACTGAAAATAATTATTGATTGATTATTTTAAATGTCTGTCAGAACTGCTTTTATCAAAATTGATAAAGAAATTGCCTTACCAGAGTTAATCCGCAGACATTTTAGAGTGCTGTTTTAATAGAATATCATAAATATTTGGTGATAAAATAAGTAAGACATAAGCACGAATAACATACAGTTGGACCAAAAGTTTGCAAACTTCTCAGGTGTTGAGCTACCTTCAAACATGCATCCAAAATTCACAAAAAATAACCACGAGCTGCTCTCATGACAGATAACAAAATGGGAGTGTACCACGAAAGAAATTCAGAAATTTATTTTTAACGGGCACCCTAATGGATATATGGATAGATATATGGATAGGCATATGGATAGATATATGGACAGATGGACAGGTAGACATATACAGGGTGCGCCAAAAAAAGACCCCCCCAGGTTTTTGCCAATATTTTGACCAAAAGTAGGAATTTCCAAATGAAATTTTGCAGGCTTATAGACAATTCATATTTACACACAATGGCCAGGGTTCATCAAAATATTTCAAACGGAACAAAAGTTATATCACTTTTAGTGAGGTGTCCCCCCGTTTTTTGACGATTCAAAAACGAAGAGCAACAAAAATTAGGTGTTTTGCCAATATCTTGGCCAAAAGTAAGAATATCGAAATGAATTTTTCAGGCTTATAGACAATTCATATCTGCACATGGTGTTCAGATTTCATCAAAATATTTCAAACAGGACAAAAGTTATACCACTTTTAGTGATGCCATCCACCGTTTTTTGACGATTCAAAAACGAAACGTGGCAAAAAGTAACAAAAACACGATTTTATTAAGTCTGATCTCAAATAACTATAATTGTCAAATGAACTTGGTAGTGCTTCACAACTTGTAATGAGCCCACAATCCGTGCCAAAACTTCTTTTGAGTCCCTTTCCAAAGTTCTTGTTGGACCTGTTGATTAATCTGACAGATGCCTTAATTACCAATTTGATTGTCATCTTGCTAAGTGACTTCTCAGTGACGCGCAGCTACGCTGGTGCCCTGTTTCTTTTTAAATGGTAATAATAATGATCATCTGGCAATATCAAGGCTATTTGATAACAATTACTTGAGATGAGACTTAATAAAATCGTGTTTTTTGCTACTCTTTGCTGCGTTACGTCTTTGCATCGTCAAGAAACGGGAGGTGGCCTCACTAAAAGTGGTATAACTTATGTTCTGTTTGAAATATTTTGATGGAATCTGACCACCATGTGAAGCTTTGAATTGTCTTTAAGCCTGTAAAATTTTATTTCGATATTCTTATTTTTGGCCAAGATATTGACCAGAATAATTAGATTGTTTTTTTGTTACTTTTTGTTTTGACGCGTTTTTGAATCGTCAAAAAGCGGTGGGTGACCTCCCTAAAAGTGGTGTAACTTTTGTTGTGTTTTAAATATTTTGATGAAATCTGGCCATCAAGTGTAAATATGAATTGTCAATAAGACTGTAAAATTTCATTTCGAAATTCTTACTTTTGGCCAAGATATTGGCAAAAAACATAGGGGGTCTTTTTTTGGTGCACCCTGTAGACAGACAGATAGACAGACAGATGGACAGATAGATAGACATGTAGATAGATAGACAGATAGATAGACAGATAGACAGACAGATAGATAGACAGATGGATGGATGAATGGATGGATGGATGGATGGATGGATGGATGGATGGATGGATCGATGGATCGATGGTTGATGGATAGTTAGACAGACAGTCAGACAGGGGAGAGACAGAGCGATGTATGGACGGACGGGTGGACGGACGGGGTCCATCTAAAAGGTCGTTAATGGTTTGATTCGTTATGTATGTTTTGAATATAACAAGTATGACTGCAAATTGTTGAAGGTGACAGTCTGCCTCATCACAACGGTCAACAATTCTCAACCTATGATGCGGATCACGATGAATATGGATCTAACTGTGCTCAGATGAATGGCGGAGGGTGGTGGTTCAAAAGTTGTTTTCTATCGGCGCTTAATGGCATATATCGTCATCAACCTAATACTTCAGACCCCTTCATTGGAATAAAGTGGCGCCATTGGCGCAATGTTTGGTATTCGTTAAAGGCAACGGAAATGAAACTCGTTCCTGTTGTCTAGAACATTGTGGATAACATTTAAATATATATATAAAATATCTTTAAAAAATCTAAATATATTATTATGTGCATTTGGAACCCAAACCCAATCGACTACTTGTTTTGTTTATGGCATTCCTAAATTTGGATCACCTGCTGCACCTTCCGTTTAATTTTGAAAGTGCAATCAGGATTTTGTATGGCTTTACATATATAGGCCTAAACTTAAACGTAGCAATGTATCGGATTCTGATCCGATTATTTTGATTTCGATTTCACATTGCGTTTGCTTGTGCTCTAAAATAGTTTTAAAAACGTGTTTCCTTGCATATTATCCATAATTTATTTTAATCTGCTTCTTGGAGGCCCTATAAAGAGTCAAATAATTATGCACTTGTAGGCTTACTGCAGATTTGATCATAGGTCATTTTGGTATTAAATTTTGTTACCTGCACCTATAATTTTTAGTACCAATTTCAACACTGATAAATTATTTGCCACGAATATGATGACACAATAATTAAACAGTCTAAAGTAGTTTCTCAGATGAGGACGGACTTAGCTTGTCGTATCCTAAGCCTTGGCAGATCCGCGGTTGCGGTAGTCCAGGCGCGTCAGCACAAATGGCCAAGACGGCGTCATATGACATTATGAGAGATTTCGCCATTATTTTGACAAATTGACACTAATCTGACGCAGCCGATAAATGCAAGACCTGCAGAGGTAATTGTTAGGTTCCATCATAGAGACCTCAGACAGAAACAATCCAAGGTCCCTGCCAACTCGTTGTGCAATTTACTGCGGATATTGCGCTTAAATTGAATCTCAATCCATTTAACCTCTTCGCTGCCCTTTAATTAGGCTATAGTCAGTCGATTTGTGATGTTTGTCACAGATATCGTCCTCATATGCGCCACCAAACAATTAGCCAACTTTCGAAATGATCTCATGTAGACTAGTATAATAATTCTCATAGTTTGATTTAGCTATCCTAACAACAACACATCTAAATTATAATAGCTAAACCTACATTGTAGTAGTAATTTGTAGTTAGGACTACATGACTGTAAAGGAGCAGTGTCTTTGCAGCTCCTATAGTGAATGAATAAAAGAAAATACAGTCAACACGATATGGTTGTAGCATTATTTTAACGCGGAATGGAAAAGTAGAGCAATACAAAGTTACTTTATTCTAAAATTTAATTAGGCAAAGCAACTTCTTGATCAAATCGGGCCTATGACTTTATACATAGGCCTACATGTATTTCTGGTGAAAATCAACACGTTTTTATCATCCGTCTCCAACGATTTATTAGCATGACGTGTGTGGCCTATAATTATTCTGACGAGGAAGTAGAAGTTATTATTGCTCTGCAGAACGGGAATTTTTTCCCGGTATTTTATGTCTTCGTACTAATTGGCAATTATCGTTGTTTTAGAAACGACTAATTTCGATGGCATATAAATTAAGTTGGCATGTAGGCCTACATGTAGGCCTATAGATAATTATACAGCGTTAAGAGAAGAGCCAGTTGCTGCTCTCTAATTCTAATTCTACTTAAGGAATTACACCGTTAGATTTGACTTAAACTCAGCTGACATGACTGTGCCTAGGCTACGCTGTTAAGAAATGAACAATCAGCCATTATTGTTCAATCTATCTTGTTAGTCGGTTACACAGTGAATTTGTCTGAAGCCGTGGAATTTTACTACAGTGATATCAGTAAACGCAGACATTACTCACGTGGTGTCACTAGCAGTCACTGACGCACATGAAAATTATTCCCTATAATTATGGGACTCTTCCAAATATAACGTAAGCCTACAAAAAAATCGTATTTTCTACCTTCCTCCTCTGTTGCAACTCGTACGTTTAAAATCCCTTTGAGCTCATCTCTTGCAGCATGCACTCAACGTAATTGGTCATGGGAATGCTGCAAGATTCAAACGCATTTTCAAAATATAGACTGAGCCTACACAGGCGTTGTCCGGAAATTTTTTGGAGCGCCGCCACAAACTTGCAAGTGGTGGGCTGGATACTTAATATCACACTTGTGATGAAGGGCAGAGCGCACTATGCTTCATGCTAATTGAACAGTGATAGTGTGAGGCGTTGCCACAAGTTTCTAATGCATTTTTAAATCAAACGCTGGCTGGTGTCCGGGTGACTTTTGGAGCGCCGTCAAAAACCTAAGAGGGGTAATAATAATAATGTTGGAAATCAGGGTCATGGGGTTTAATTTTTTATTTGAGTGACCGTCCCCGTGTCTGCTTGGGTATCTGTGTCTACCGCTGGCCTGTGTCTACCGCTGGCCTGTGTCTACCGCTAGCCTACGGGGGCGTGGCCTAATGTCTACCGCTGGCCTGTGTCTACCGCTAGCCTATGGGGGCGTGGACTAATGTCTACCGCTGGCCTGTGTCTACCGCTGGCCTGTGTCTACCGCTAGCCTACGGGGGCGTGGCCTAATGTCTACCGCTGGCCTGTGTCTACCGCTGGCCTGTGTCTACCGCTAGCCTAAGGGGGCGTGGCCTGTGTCTACCGCTGGCCTAGCGTCTACCAGTGGCCTGCATGGGCGTGGCCTCGTGACACACAAATACGAGTGCGCGCGCAGGCACTACAATCATCGAGCGTCATCAGCAGTCTTTGATCGAGAGTCAGTCATCGAGTGCAGTCATCGATCGAGAGAGGCCGTTTTCGAGTCGCCGTGGAACAGTGGAAAGACGCGTCGGTCGACGGTTGCGGGATCGAGTCGCAGTACGGTCAGCAGGAAATCGTCCGAAGGAAAACGCTTTGAGGAGCGCGACGACGATTTGACGACGCTACCGAAACTCGACGCCAGTCGACGGAAGGTTTGGTGACCTTCGCTGTGCAACTGCGACGCCGGGGTTCGAAACCTGACCCGCGACGGAAGGTCTCGTGATCTTCGCTGTGCAACGCCGACGATCGCAATTCGACGCCTGTGCTGCTGACGTGTCCGGCTGGAGATCGACGCCTGTCGACGACGGAAGGTTTGGTGACATTCGCTGTGCAACTACGACGCCTGGGTTCGAAACCGGACCCGAGGACGCTTTCGACCGGAATTCGACGCCTGTCGACGACGGAAGGTTTGGTGACCTTCGCTTTGCCACGACGATCGGAGTTCAACGCCGAACCTGCCAACGCTGCCGACCGGGTGAGCGCAGTGGTTCAATTTCTCGCTACGCAACGACGACGACCTGGGTTCGAGACCTGACCCGATCGCTACACAGACTTTCTGCGGGCGCTGGCGAAGCAGCGGTGTTCTACACGATCGACGATTCGGCGTTCTGCATTGACAATTGCTGTGAACAGTGGTGCAGTGGTTTGGACAGTGGTGCTGCACGAGTAGCTCCGAACTTGCTCCGAACTAGCTCCGAACTTGCTCCGAACACTGGCGCTATAGAAGTTGACTGAGAACTGCATTGCGAGTTTCTTCTTTGACGTCGTGAATAAATGTGTTTTAAGCCTGACTGGCTAGTCGTCAATCTTCAGTTGACGCCGGACTACACGGACGGACATCGCCTTGAGGACTAGGGTTTGGGGTTCGGTTCCTGGTGGTCATTTGCCCAGCCCTGGTCGATCCGCTACAATAATATCATTTATCGAACAATCCGGTTGACAGATGGCAACCGGTTACAGTGTGCACTGTTATGCAATTGAAACAATCCACAAGAACTCAGATCACAGAATACATAAAATCTTAACTACTAACAGAACAGACAGCCTGCAGTTATCGGCGCCAATAGCAGCCGACACAGCACGTCCTACTGGGATCGAACTCAGGTCCGCTTATCTCTATGCCAATGTGTTATCCAATGCGCTAACGTAGACTACCTAATAGCGTACACTTCATAAAGAGCAGCAAAAAAGTTTTTCTTTCCGCGTTGCCTCAATCTCGATGGTCCAATCCGCAGAGTGCATGTTGCAAGAAAACGTCTTAGCTGCTCTTCCTTCATGAACAGTGTGCTATTAAGCATCTTGCCTGAATGAAAATGACGGCTAAAATTATTCGAACAGGAATGGACTGCGGGAGATTTCTTACCAGGACACTCCAAAGCCAAGTGGTACACTATGATAATTGCTCTTCTTAGTTGCTCATCCTATGATTTCCTAGAATGGATTTCTAAAGTTACTAGTGGGTCCATTTGTTACGGTAATTACGCCTAGGCACGTGCACTCCGTTCCGTGGTGGCTGTATCGCGTTGCTTTAAATGTAGGCCTACTGCTGCCTTCAAATCAGTGGCGTAGCCAGGAATTTTCATGGGAGGTTTTTTTGCCTGGCCGTATACCCTACAGGCCTTTCTGAAACCAACCCGACAGTATTACAGTAAATAAAAAGGGAATAAAGTAACAATGGGAATAAAGTAAGAAAAACAATTGTTGCTACAAGCAATTGTTTTGTTTTTTCTTATATAAGTGGATAAATAAACTTTTCAAAAACCTTTTTTCCTAGGCCAATGGGGGGGGTTTAACCCCCGAAACCGCCCTTGGCTACGCCGCTGGTTCAAATGGTCAATTTTCAAGCCTCTGTTTATCATCATTGGATAGAAGTAAAAATTTATACCGACGAAGTTCAGTCTATGCTCAATGCTCATATCCTGCTATAGGGTCAGAGTTATTACGGTATTAGAAGACTTGACACCGATAAATGACTTCTAGACACATGGATATTCATACATAGCCTACATGATACTAGCCTATTCTATATTGCAAATAAATGGGACTATTCTCCGTAACCTAAACATGAGCATTTAGCGCAAATAGGAAGATTACTGCGAAAATAGAAACACGACACTACTCGATATTTATCCGCTTATTGTGTTAGGCCTAACTAAAAGTGACTTGCAAGCAAGTAAAGACTAGTATGACAGAGGCCTATAATCTGCGGCATATCAACATTATCCACCCACGTGATCCAAGCACTCTCTATTCGGGAAGTCGAAGCAAGGGTATTTAAAATATTGTTTGATAGGCTAAGTATTATAGGCCTACGTCTTTGAGTTCGTTGGTAATTATCTATCGTTGGTTTACGAACGCCTCGTTTTGACTCAGCATAGACTGCATTTTGATTTTTCAAGAGAGTGGCTGTCGGTCGCTGTTAGACCTAGCTTTATTTTGTTAGTCGCTTCCACGGTGAATCTGTAGCCGACATGAGTGCTCATGTAATATACCACTTAGCATCATTTGTCGTGATATTAACGCACAGCAAGATCGTCTCAGTGAAATGTCAGTGCACTGTACAGGGCTGTGATAGTGTACACGCATCTGTGAACATCATAGAAGAGATGCAACAGCAGAATGCTATGGAATTTGGTCAGTTAAATAAACAGGTTCAGAGTATTCATGGGCTCATTGAAGAATCGGTTCAGCAACTAATTGCGGTTAGGAGAAGTCTTCAAGTTGACGTCCGTCCCCAAGAACATGTTACCGACATCAAACATGATACACGGAATTCAAGGAATCTGGCGAATTATGGTAAACACTGAAAATCATTTTGAGGGAATGACTCAATTATAAAACGGAAATTGCTTAACAATGCTCATTGTTTTTTAACTCCAGTGTCTCGTTTAATGTGTGCGCTGGTGTTGTGTCACATCCAAGCATTGGCTTTGGACGGAGATGCGTTTTCACAACATATGTGGGGCGCGGTGGTGTAGTGGTGGCGTCGTTGCCTTGAAGACTGAAGGTTCGAGGTTCGAATTCACCGCAAATCGCCGCGCAGGGACCTTGGGCAAGTCCTTCACTCGCAATTGCTCAGCGCTTCGGCATGAAACTCCGATGCAATGTCCGCTCTGCAGTCGGGAGCGCCTCTGAGTAGTGTGCTTGTAGGGACGCTATAACAAGTGCACATACAAACAAACAAAAAAACAATATGAAAGATGACCGGATCAAATAGGCTTGCCATTCTAGCCCTGTAGTGCTGCTTCAATTTGCAGCACTCGCTAATTTCTCTCATATTCGACTAAACTTAATAAAATCAGGTTAATTAAACTAACAAGGTGCTACTTAAACATATTTGCTAAAACTGCATAATTACAAGGTACTTGAAAGGACAGAACTGTGCAATGTAAGTAGACGTTTCTATGGTGTTCTATGGAGGCAAATAGAACAGCGGAAAAGAAAAGTAGAGGCGACATTTAACAGTAGGCTACTGTAGTTAGTCTTTCACGCCAAGACCCAAGACTCTTCTTTAAGGCGTAGAGTATATCTGACTGATTGTGTGCTTGTGTTTGTTGAGGCGAACGTGTAACGGCATGTTCTGTTCTACGGCGTCATGGAAATTGTAGCCATTGTTATTATCGTTATCATTATTTAAAATCAGTTGGCCCCCTTTTTGGCATTTCTGCGTTATCATTTTAACCCCGACAGTCATATTCATTAAGCATAACAACTTTTTCCTAAGCCAATGCGGCGGGTTTAACCCCTCGACACCCCTTGTCTACGCCACTGTCAGTGTGCAACTGCGCATATGAAGGCCAATTTAAGTAGACCTGTAATAGCATTGTTACCTCATCAATAACTATGTGTTTTTGTATTGCCAGTGTGGGATTGCTCTGACATAAGAGCAAATGGTCAGACTACAAGTGGCATTTACGAGGTCTGCGTTAGACATCGCCGTCTTCGAATTTGTGCTGATGCGTTTTGTGACATGGAGACCGGAAATAGCTCATCCATGGTCTGTATTCCATACAATTTAAATGGTATAATTTAATTCTACATTGCATTACATTACAATTCTGTAGCAGTAATTTAATCGCATACCGAAGCTGTGACCTGATTATCACTTAACTTGAATTTCACTTGACTTGGCTTTCACTTGACATGGCTCTCACTTGTCTTGACTTTCACTTGACTTGACTTTCATTTGACTTGGCTTTCACTTGACTTGACTTTCACTTGACCTGGCTTCCACTTGACTTGGCTTTCACTTGACTTGACTTTCACTTGACTTGACTTTCGCTTGTCTTGACTTTCACTTGACTTGACTTTCATTTGACTTGACTTTTACTTGACTTGGGTTTTACTTGACTTGACTTTCACTTGACTTGGCTTTCACTTGACTTGGCTTTCACTTGTCTTGACTTTTACTTGACTTGATTTTCACTTGACTTGGCTTTCACTTGACTAGGATTTCACTTGACCTGACATTCACTTGACTTGACTTTCACTTGACTTGACAATCATTTGACTTGACTTTCACTTGACTTGGCCTTCACTTGACTTGATTTTCACTTGACCTGACATTCACTTGACTTGGATTTCACTTGACCTGACATTCACTTGACTTGGCTTTCACTTGTCTTGACTTTCACTTGACTTCACCTGACATTCACTTGACTTGACTTTCACTTGACTTGGCCTTCACTTGACTTGGCTTTCACTTGACTTGGCTTTCACTTGACTTGGCTTTCACTTGTCTTGACTTTCACTTGACTTGACTTTCACTTGACTTGGCTTTTACTTGACTTGGCTTTCACTTGACTTGGATTTCACTTGACCTGACATTCACTTGACTTGGATTTCACTTGTCTTGACTTTCACTTGACTTGACTTGACATTCATTTGACTTGACTTTCACTTGACTTGGCCTTCACTTGATTTGATTCTCACTTGACCTGACATTCACTTGACTTGACTTTCACTTGACTTGACTTTCACTTGACTTGGCTTTTACTTGTCTTGACTTTTACTTGACTTGACTTTCACTTGACTTGGCTTTCACTTGACTTGGCTTTCACTTGACCTGACATTCACTTGACTTGGATTTCACTTGACTTGACATTCACTTGACCTGGCTTTCATTTGTCTTGACTTTCACTTGACTTCACCTGACATTCACTTGACTTGACTTTCACTTGACTTGGCCTTCACTTGACTTGGCTTTGACTTGACTTGGCTTTCACTTGACTTGGATTTCACTTGACCTGACATTCACTTGACTTGGATTTCACTTGACCTGACATTCACTTGACTTGGCTTTCACTTGTCTTGACTTTCACTTGACTTGACTTGACATTCATTTGACTTGACTTTCACTTAACTTGGCCTTCACTTGACTTGATTCTCACTTGACCTGACATTCACTTGACCTGGCTTTCACATGACCTGACTTCCACTTGACTTGGCTTTCACTTGACGTAGCTTTCACTTGACTTGGCTTTCACTTTACTTGGCTTTCACTTTAAACTTTTGACCTGGAACAAATTCCCGTTGCTTTCAAGTGCAGGCCAAATAAATTTCCATTAATCTGAGACCGGTGAGACAAAAATGCGATTTAAGAAAGTTGTATCTTAAAATTTGCAAGGATTGAAAATGACGACAATCCATGGTTTTGCACGAAAGTTGATCGTTAACAGGTGTTCCAGAGACGCGTGAACGGCAGGGTAGACTTTTACAGAACGTGGACCGAGTATGAAGAAGGATTTGGAGATCTGAATGGCGAATTCTGGCTTGGTAAGGCTTTAGAAAACTGTCGTTAATTTAATATGTTGCTGATCTATCGCTGAGACATCGAAGAAGGCTATTTTATTACCAATAACTTTCTGTGAAGTAACGACAATAAGACCCGTTCACTGTATGCGATATTTATTTATGATTGATCATCACATGTAGCCTACTTGACAAAGAGTTCAGTAAAATCCTTACTGTGCTTCTAACAGTTGACGATATTTAAAGTTACTGGATAAATAGCCTATATTTTACATGTTGACTTCAAGTAACGGTATTATGGCTTTACTTCGTGACAATACATTGTGTTCATCGAGTTATGCGCGGTGCACCAAGATAAAAGCGCTAGTGAATAAGTTTGTGCACTAGGGTGGAGTGAAAAACACGAATATTAGAAATCGAAAATCCGATAGCAATAAAAAGTTGTCTTATGGTATGGGGTCAAGAAATATCAAAAAAGTTTTGAAAAATATTAATGTCTTCCTTTGCCCCAGAGAACTAAAGTTTCAAAAAATTGGAGCTTTTTGAGAAAATTGCTGGTTTTCTTATGAAATATTTTTAGTCTAAAATAATTAACCACCAAGCAATACATCGTTGGAAAGAGCTCTTTAAATTGAGTAAAATCATATCTTAATTTCAAGAATATTCGCATATTTGTAGGAGATATTAACTTTTTAAGATACCCCACGTTCGCGACATGTCGCTATGCCTGAAAATGGTAAAACACTAATAACTTTTTTATCCTTTGTGATATTTCAACTTGTAATATGTCATTCTATTCAGTTTATGACGGTCTATCTGACGGTGCATTTAAACTTATAAGAACCTTCCATTAAGAATTTCAAAGCTCATAAAACCCTACAAAAATGAGGAAAACTAAAGGAAATGTCCTCAGAAATTGCAAAACTTTGAAAAAAGTGTAGATAATTTTTTACATTGCAGCCTGCAAATGCACCACTGACAATTGCAAATGTACCAAAGCCAGAAAGGTTCCAAGAGAGGAACAAGAGTCCTACATGATCAACAGACAATTAGAGTTATGACGATTAGCCGTCAGGATAAGATTATATCAACTTCACTAAAGAAGCGGCATGATAGAAAGAGAAAGGAGACCATGCGCCTATAATATGTCGTAAACGTCTAGATTTCGTCAACGAACAAACATTAGCAGACAGCAGTGTTCAAAATAATGAAACGGACAGTGAAGTAAATCCAGTAAAGTGTAAAATCTTGCCAGAAGATGAAACCATGGATGTGTCAGAAAAGTCAAGACCTATAGTATAGGCCTACCTCACAAAATTAATGAAACTAAGCAAATGAGAAAGAGATTGTCGAAGCTGTCACGACTCTGTGACCGATATGAAACATCGGATAGAGCAGATGCGGTTATTCCAAATGCTGTACTAGAAGACCTTGGTATTCTTTCACACATCGAATGAAAACATGTGATCGATCGCTATGAGCTTCGACGTGTGAAAGAATCACTAGACAGAATGCAATGCAGGAAGTTGAAATAAGGGATTCAACTGAAACATTGTACTTTGATGGTCGCAAAGATAGAACACTGAAATTAGAAAAAAGAGCACTCGTTGGAATACCAAGCTCTTCTAGTACAGCATTTGGAATAACCGCACCTGCTATATCCGATGTTCCATATCGGTCACAGAGTCGGGACAGCTTCGACAATCTTTCTCATTTGCTTAGTTTCATTACGGTAGGTATGCCTATACTATACGTCTTGACTTTTCTGACACATCCATGGTTTCATCTTCTGGCAAGATTTTACACTTTACTGGATTTACTTCACTGTCCGTTTCATTATTTTGAACACTGCTGTCTGCTAATGCTTGTTCGTTGACGAAATCCAGACGTTTACGACATATTATAGGCGCATGGTCTCCTTTCTCTTTCTATCATGCCGCTTCTTTAGTGAAGTTGATATAATCTTATCCTGACGGCTAATCGTCATAACTCTAATTGTCTGTTGATCATGTAGGACTCTTGTTCCTCTCTTGGAACCTTTCTGGCTTTGGTACATTTGCAATTGTCAGTGGTGCATTTGCAGGCTGCAATGTAAAAAATTATCTACACTTTTTTCAAAGTTTTGCAATTTCTGAGGACATTTCCTTTAGTTTTCCTCATTTTTGTAGGGTTTCATGAGCTTTGAAATTCTTAATGGAAGGTTCTTATAAGTTTAAATGCACCGTCAGATAGACCGTCATAAACTGAATAGAATGACATATTACAAGTTGAAATATCACAAAGGATAAAAAAGTTATTAGTGTTTTACCATTTTCAGGCATAGCGACATGTCGCGAACGTAGGGTATCTTAAAAAGTTAATATCTCCTACAAATATGCGAATATTCTTGAAATTAGATATGATTTTACTCAGTTTAAAGAGCTCTTTCCAACGATGTATTGCTTGGTGGTTAATTATTTTAGACTAAAAATATTTCATAAGAAAACCAGCAATTTTCTCAAAAAACTCCAATTTTTCGAAACTTTGGTCCTCTGGGGTCAAAGGAAGACATTAATATTTTTCAAAACTTTTTTGATATTTCTTGACACCATACCATAAGACAACTTTTTATTGCTAACGGATTTTCGATTTCTAATATTCGTGTTTTTCACTCCACCCTATTGTGCACAGTGCCCTGCGCCTCGCTTTCTAGTGGTGCTTTAGAAATTTGAAGGTTACGATTATTATAATTAGGCCTGCATCCCAATGCAAGTCGTTGGGCCTACCTACACCAGAGATAAAATAAGGCCTAGGCCTGCTGTGTAAATTTATTTTAAAGCTCAAAGCGTTTGCGGAAAGACACACATTAATTCCACTTTAACAGTGAATAGCTGTTGGGTTCCATGGTGTTTTAATAAGACTGATATTGATTGAAATCTGCCAAATTTGAAAGTGGCTCCGAGTGCGGAAGGACGAACTTTAACCAAACAGACATAGCCTAATTACCACAAGCTTCTCTTGTAGTCTCTTGATATTAAAAACATGCAGCATCATTTGCAAAAAATGACATATCACTATTGTTGGTCTAGACACACAGTGTTTTTTTTAGGAAATGAAATGCTGTATCTTCTTACATCGAAACGGAGCTACAAACTGCGCATCGATCTGGAAGATTTTGATGGAGAGAGGCGATATGCAGAGTATGACAGATTTTCGATCAGTTCACCATCAGATTACTACAGACTTTCAGCTGGCGGATATTCCGGAGATGCGGGTAAATCAAATATAATGTCTTAATAATAGGCTGCAGCTGGATCGAGAGCACGTGGAAGGATTGTCCAAGGCATAATGTTTTAAATCCAGGTTGTTTGTGGTAAACAACCTGAATTTAAAACATTATGCCTTGGACAGTAGGGTGGAGTGAAAAAAAATTTCTCGAATTTCTAATTCTAATAGTGATCAAAAGTTGACCATGGTATCACAGAATTGCTACAAAAAATTTGACCTTCCTGTGTTGACGTCTTCTGCCCTCTACCGGACGATTTAAGGACGCCATATTGATTTTCAGTACTGTCAGGCATTTTGAAAATTGCACTGTTAGAAGCAAATCATGTAACAATTTTCTAACTGGTGTTTCTAGACTAACTTGACCCTCCTGAAAACGAAAATCGCGGTTAGGAAGCTGGATTTTTAGCGGTTCCATGGGAAAACAAGATGGCGGACAAAATGGCAGCCAATTGCTTCAAATGACTAAAAGTAAAGTATTGTATGTGATAGGAAGACGGTTTTAGGCTCTAAATTAAGATTATAGGGTTGAAGGAATGCAATGGAATCAAAGACATATATGTACCACTGCAAAAAAATCAAAATGGCGGTCAGAATCTTAAAATGGCTATAGGTGAAGTAATGTACACAATGGAATCATGATTTCAGGGTCTAAACCAACATTTTCAAGGTCAAGGAATATGATGGAACCAATGTTGCTCATGTAACGCTGCTCAAAAACCAAAATGGCGGACAAAATGGCGGCCAGAATTCTAAAATGGCTACAAGCAAAGTCATGTATGCAATCGGAATTTGACTTCAGTTTTTTGCCAGGTCTTTGCAAGATGGCATCTGTTGTTGAATTTATCTACAATGTTCTTTATTTTGCCAGATAATAATGATCATTGAAATTACCACAATTTCCTCAGCAGATCTTAAACCAAGGAGCGTTCTGCAAAAGAACACTGACGAAGTTATCATGCAGCACCTTATCACAGCGTATCAAACTGACTTTCCGATGGATCTGGCATCAATATCGTGCCATGAGCTTCCCTCAAAATCTGTGGCATTGGATGCTTTGTGAAAAGTAACTTGTCCAGTCAGCAACTTTTTAACAGAGGTTAACATTTATTTATTTAGAAAATTTTATGTAGGGCCTTTTCAACGTAGGCTATTCAGTATCACTCACAACCTAACCGCAACGGAATAGGACAGTTTCTAGATTCTTAAGGAACGGATTGGAGTGACCCATGGGCAATAAGTGCAGTGATAATGGGTGGACATTTCAGGTTGTGGATTCAGCCGCAGAGAATGAACGTTGCTGTCGAATAGCAGAAGCTCAGCTTGGTCCGCCAACCGAAGAGTGGATCGACGCTGGACACCGCGTTGAAAAACAGAGTTCTTGCAGACAAGTGGGGCTCGTCCCTCAAGGCACCGCCTAACCAGCACACAGACCCTGTAGGCAATACGCTGCTGGAAACGGAGCCAATGCAAGGCATCTGCATATAATATGAGACATGACCAAATTTTGCGATATGCCCAATAAATTGTGTCGCAATTCATAGGACAAGTATCCAGATAAATTTTTGGATGGACAAGCAATGGTACAAGCAATGGGGACCTTCCAAAGGCGAAGACATTTGGTGACCTGGCAGATACAATGGTTGCTCGTGTAAAGATACCTTCGATTGGCTACAAGAGGGTCAATAATTATTGTCTTGGATAGGTACTGGACCTGGAAATTGCTTATAAAAAAGTGGAACCACACAGAAATGGCGACTATGACCACAACTTCGTCATTGTATTGAGTCTTGAAATAGCGGTACTCCGTTGTCGGAAAATTGCCTGAATGTTCTTGGTATGCCTGAAAGCAAAGCTGATCTAATTTCACTCCTGCTCATTCAGCTCTCAACAGCCACATTTGGGCATTTGGAGGTATAGATGTAGCTGTTGCTGGTGGTTCCGTGAAAGAAGAAAAGGTGTTGCCTACTACTGAGTGTATGCCTTATATTTAACGATATTTGGGTGTAGAAAGCTAATTTGAGAAGAATCATGTTGTGTAGCGAGTAGAAAGGTTTTCAAAGCTGACCTGTATTTGGAGGAATTGAGCGCTGGACTCAATCATTAGATACAGAACTTCACTAATAGAAAATTCCAGTATCTGGCCGCTCTTTTGTTCGCCATTTTGGTTTTCATGCAATGCTACATGAGCGACATTGGTTCCATCATATTCCTTGACCTCGAAAATGTTGACTTAGACCCTGAAATCATGATTCCATTGTGTACATTACTTCACCTATAGCCATTTTAAGATTCTGACCGCCATTTTGTCCGCCATTTTGATTTTTTTGCAGTGGTACATATATGTCTTTGATTCCATTGCATTCCTTCAACCCTATAATCTTAATTTAGAGCCTAAAACCGTCTTCCTATCACATACAATACTTTACTTTTAGTCATTTGAAGCAATTGGCTGCCATTTTGTCCGCCATCTTGTTTTCCCATGGAACCGCTAAAAATCCAGCTTCCTAACCGCGATTTTCGTTTTCAGGAGGGTCAAGTTAGTCTAGAAACACCAGTTAGAAAATTGTTACATGATTTGCTTCTAACAGTGCAATTTTCAAAATGCCTGACAGTACTGAAAATCAATATGGCGTCCTTAAATCGTCCGGTAGAGGGCAGAAGACGTCAACACAGGAAGGTCAAATTTTTTGTAGCAATTCTGTGATACCATGGTCAACTTTTGATCACTATTAGAATTAGAAATTCGAGAAAAAATGTTTTTTCACTCCGATTCACTCCACCCTATTGGACAGGCTTGAGTGACTATGATTGAACTACTGAGGACAACTACTGAGGAAAGATACATTTGGTTCAGGGGGCGGCCAACCTTTGGATCGAAGACGGTTAAAGTCTAGACCAATTGCAGCTACAATAAGTTTCCCTCTGTTTCCATTATCATTGAGCTCAGTCGCTTAACGAATAGGATAGAGGTGAAAAATAATTAAGTAGCCTAGTTTAAACGTCAATCTACCATTTCGGCAAAATAAATGCCGAAGAGACTATAACGATGTGCACTTTACAGCCTAAAATGTCCATGCAGGATTTTACAATGCCTGTAGCGACGGTTTCTATCTTGAAAGTTGGATATCAAATTTAAAGAGTAAATCATGCAATCAACCCTTTGACCCAACGCAGCGCTCGTGAATATGCTGGTGCCCCGCGCTTGGTTCTGTTCATGTAGCTTTGGCAGTATTGGCCATCTGAAACGAAGAAGGTATTGAGCAAGAAAAGCGAAATGTATCCAGTACTTAGCGACCTCCAAGATATCAATGAAATTAAACATTATTGTTTTATAGATCCTCTTATAGTTACTGTAGTCTACATGTAGGACCTTTTGTAGGTACACTAGCAGTTCGTCAGAAGGCCTAATTGCCCATTCTTTGTGTGCCCCGGATACACTTTAGACTTTAGTGAGCATAATTATAGAGTCTATTGAGCAACTTTATCCATGTTCAGATAGGCCTACACCAATTTCAATCTCAGGGTACACGACGTGTTTATGTAGCTTACACGTAAGCAACTATTTTGTTTGTATGTGCACTTGTTATAGCGCCCCTTCAAGCTCTCTCTACTCAGAGGCGCTCCCGAATGCAGAGCGGACACTGCATCGGAGTTTCACGCCGAAGCGCTGAGCAATTGTGAGTGAAGAACTTGCCCAAGGTCCTTACGCGGCGAGGTGGATTCGAACCTCGAACCTTCCGGCTTCAAGGCAACGACGCCACCACTACACCACCGCGCCCCACAAACTATTGTGGATGTCAAAAAGGATTCTAAGTTCGTACTGTCTTGTTCAAAGTGTCTCATTTAGAGAACAATGTCAAAGCCTTTGGTTAGTCTTTCTGTAGAATCTTCATCAAATGAATATACTTCGACGTTCAAAACATGTTGATCTTGGTTGTAGAGTGTGCGCTTCCCAACCCGTGGCTCGCGGGCCAAAGATGACCCGCCTGGCCTTAAAAAATGGCCCGCACCATTTCAATGAATTAAGAAAAATATATGTGAAAATTATTGACAATTTGGACATGATAGAATATATAATTCTTTTCTATTACAAGTTATTTTATTTGGGCGTTAATAAATCGCACCCAAACATTTTTTTATTCAATTATATCACTTTTATATGCCTTTAATTAATTAAATTTTATCTTTGTGGCCCCCTAATGTCCTCCAACTTAGAAAAAGTGGCCCGACAGTAAAAAAAGTTGAGAACCACTGGTGTAGACCTATGCAAAAGTTTTTGGTGGCATCTATTATAACAGTGGCGAGTTGTTTTCCTGATAATTGCAGGAGACAGTCTGATGTCGAAGCACGATGGACAACAATTCACAACCAAAGACGTGGACAACGATAGACTGAACGGATCTAGCTGTGCCCGTCAGTATCGCGGGGCGTGGTGGTACAACAGCTGCTATTACTCTAATCTTAATGGCAAATATATGTATCACCGCGGAAATTATTCAGGTTATGGAAAGTTTGGTGAGGGAATCGTGTGGCATACGTGGCTTGGCGATTGGTATTCATTAAAGTCAACGCAGATGAAACTTGTTCTGCTAGATTAGATAAATATATTGCGCACCAGGGAGCAGAATTCAATGTAAAACTTTACTGATCTGTGATAACTCAACATAAATGAAGCACGTTGGCCTGTATGTTTACTTGCGCATATTTCTATTTCACAATGCAATATAGGCTACTGTACGTTCTCAATAGGGATTGTCATGTTATAACTCAATGTGCTTCGTTTAGAATAGCCTAGGCCTATATTGCCATACACATCTAAAATGATAAAATGTGTGTTTAGAATATTTTTCGCAGATAGCTGTTTGATAGAAATCTTAGACAGTTGCAGCATCAGCCATTGATGCCGCAGGAAAATTAAATGACACTAATTAGGCCTACGCCGCCTATCTGATTAGTCAGCCAATAAAGAAGGTTTCTGTTTTAAAATTTGCCCGAAGATGTAAAGATTTTCAATTTCATTTATAAATATTGCTTGATACATTAAAAACTATTTTGATATGAGCGTCATTGTTATTAAATCCACTATTTTTTCATATCAATGTTTCACTCGCTCTATTTAAAGTGAACTGTAACCTAATTGATCAGCAGGTAATCTACATATAATCTTCTAACACACGTCAGTGCCGTAGGCCTCCAAGGCTAGGACTACTATTATTACGCCTACTATTGTTAGCCTATTATTGTTAGGTCTACTGTTGTAACGCCTACTATTGTTACGCCTACTGTTGCTACGCCTACTATTGTTAGGCCTACTATTGTTAGCCTACTATTGTTAGGCCTACTATTGTAACGCCTACTATTGTTACGCCTACTGTTGTTACACCTACTATTGTTAGGCCTACTATTGTTAAGCCGTCCATCTGGAACGAACTCCCTTTAGAGCGTCACTCAAATCCTTTTTTCTTTCGCTCCTGAGTAGGTTTGTTTGAAGAGGTGTTACATAAATCCATATAATGAATGAGTGAACAGACTATAGTGCCAGTTTCAAGCATGGATGGCATTCACCCAGTAAATGTGATGCACACAAAGAATATTGACTCAATTGACTGAGAGCAGGTTTAACCAAACTGCATGCAACGAGACTCGTATACATGTAGGTCTACCTCATTGAGTCCATAGTTATGGGCGCTACCGATTTCACAGTAAATATTTTGAAGGACTTGAACGCCATAATGAAACCGAGTGTATGGCACGATAGTGGAGTCAAAATACAAACACATCCATAAAATCCTTTTCTACGTAAAGTTCGTATTAGCGCCTTATCTATAAAATAATCTAGGCATGGTTCGGTTAAACAAAGCATTTGACAGAAGAGCACTTAGGCCCTACAGTTGTAGTGCAACAAAATAAACAAAGCCTACAATGGAACTCAGTCCCCGTCCCTTGCTAATCACCAGTGTAAACGCAGCACGATGCATTAGCGGCAAACGTCTGTCTGTCATTTTCAATGTTTAGCCTACAAATATTGCAAACACTTTACCGCGACGTTTTGGCGTCGCTTCTGGCGTATACGGTACTTAGCGCTTACTTATGTTCGGTTTAATGAATATTTCGTCGTTAGCGTGTTTTGACTCGCGGCGCATGGAGACGCTACTGTAGCCATGGATACGCGACTGGTCAATCAAAATGTCGCTGCATTATGCCAAAACAAATAAAATACCGAGAGCAACGGCCTCTGTTGTCATAAGCCCGCGTCAAATCTGGATCCATCCATCCATTCCAAATGTCGCCAACGTATCCTGGTGTTTGACGTTTCGTTAGATTTCGTTATATTTCAGGCAAAAAGGAACACCGACTCCACGAGGAACGATGTACATGTAGGTACAACCGGTTTATTGCCTTCTCATGCATTGGACCATCATTTTATTTATTTATTTATTTATTTATTTCAAGTATTTATATAGCGCCTCTTCAAGAAACCTACTCAGAGGCGCTCTCTGCGCTAACTAGCCGAAATGATGTTAAGTGTCATAACAACAAGAAAATTCCATCAATTAGCAAAATAAGTCAAATCATATTGGAACAGTAGGCCTATTCCATTAACAATCATTCGCAACATTGCAACGCATTAGCTCATGAAACATTCTCAGAATCTCTTAAATCGCATCTGTCTAGATCTGTTGGGTAGCTACATTAAACGCCTTCGAGAGATCCTTGTTAAGGCGCTATATAATTATGTGACCATTATATGGGAATATAATATGGTACAATAATTATATTATAGGCCTACATACACAAAACACTGTGAGAAGGTATTTTAAGTCTTCGCTGCAGAAGATGCAATTTTTTTACATAGGCCTTTGCGAAGTACAGCTTATTTACTACAACGCAACAAAAACCTGTTTTAGGGAGGGTAGCTTTCTCCTCACTCTATTATATGTCAGATAAACTTGTGGTCGACAACAGAGTAACACAATGTGTCTGAAACAGTAGGTCTATCGTTGAATCCGTCTCTTATTTAGACCTATTATTGTAACTTTTAGCTGATAAAAATTCACTATGAGTCTTGGAAGATGTCAAACGCATAGGTTACATACATATATTGGTAGCACGACATTTATTCCCGCGACACTTAATACCGCGACATTTAATCCCGCGACACTTAATACCGCTACAGTTAATCCCGGACACTTGGTCCCAGTGACATTTAATCCCGCGTCAGTTAATACCGCGACAGTTAATCCCGGCGACATTTAATCCCGGCGACACTTAATACCTGTACACACGTGAGTACGAATATTTGTACGACTGTTCAAAGTGTTCAGGTTTTCTGTTGTACATCTGTAGACTACATAAAACGATCATTGTAAAGGATTTTAAACAGGATTTGCGAAGTTCAGTGACATGGAGGCGAATTTCGGCTGCAGTAGCAAAGGCAAACAAACTGTGATAGGCCTACATTGAAATTACGATATACATTAAACATCGCGACAACGCAAACGAAACCCTTTTTATGCAAAACAGTGAATAAGTCATTGCTGTGAATATTTCTTTTATCGAATTTTACTGGTTTTAAAATATTTAACTGCAAAGACCAAACTCTTTTGAATAATAGTGAATATTGCTGCTTTTATAAAATTTAGCGTCATAAAATGTCATTTTACTTTTCCGGTATTAAGTGTCGCGGGATTAAATGTCGCCAGGATTAACTGTCGCGGGAGTAATTGGTCGCGGTATTAAGTGTCGCGGGATTAAGTGTCACGGAACCACATAGCCTATATTGTACTGTAGTGTGTCAAAACAATGATAATAAATCAATATTTACAAGTCAGCAGTATGACCATGGGCGCCCGCAGAAATCTTTGCAGGAGGGTGCAAAACACAATGGCTACGGTCTTCATATTTTTTAGCAATAGATGGAAAATTCAAAGCAGAATATTAAAAAAGAGCATGCTTCACAAGGTTTTCTAAATGCAAATTTCTCAAATATTACTCTGTGTATCGTTAGTAACATTTGCGAAAAGTGCGAACAAATTTGTCAAAAAACAAAAAATAGTAATAAAAAATGGGAAAATCAACTTTCCAGGGGTGGCAAGTGCCCCTCTTGCCCCTATGTGCGGGCGCCCACGAGTATGACTCTGTCTCTGGTAGTTGATTGATTTTCAGCTTTTAGTATCCAGTCTATTGCCAAGCAGAATATCCATGTTGTCTTTGTGTTTTGGTATCTTCACTGACTAACAGGATGCAAAAGGGGAAGATGAGAATAGCTATTGCCCTATTTTTCCTGCTCGTCACTTCTGTTGTGTTGAGTAATGGCAAAGAATTTTCCGGAGTGTTCGACTCGGATGGTCGCCGCCTGTGCGCCGTTGGTCAGTCAGACGAAGTCCGTCTTATGACCAACACGATGACCCTTGAATGCTTAAGATCATGCGATGACAATCCAGAATGCGTCGTCTTCAATCTCTACGATAACACAACCTGTGAAATATTCACTTGCTCATCCAAGTCATCACTTGATTACCAGATCGTGGAATCGTGTAAAAGTTTCCGGGTAAGTTCAGATTCAATTTATTGTTTCTTTCTATGGTTTCGCTTTTGCGCAAGGGAACAGTGAACTAATTGGGAATGACAGCCTTTTCATAATTAGATCTCTATGCATAATATAATATCTTGAAAAATTGCAATAACGAGACACAATTGTTAGATTGACTTTCTATTCGACAGAATGCGTATAAGAATAGGCTACTGTATGTGTATTGTGTAGGCCTACAGTTGTACACTGACCTTCCTGCTTAATCTGCAATTATGAAAAAATCTAATTACCTTGCTCCAGCTCACATTCACCTTGCATTGCCTGGTAGATAGTCAAATGATACTTTCACTTTGCTTAGTCTGGAGACTGTCTGCTTATATGTAGTGCTATTAACAACTATTTAATTCAAACGATGGTCCCTGTCCCTGTGAACAACGCCAAACATCGCGAGTGTAGGAGTTGGATACATAATACCACGCTCTTCTTGAAGAGCAGCTCAGAATAGTTATGGCCTTGCAAAATCTACGTAAATGGCCATCGAGAATGTTGCGATGCTGCAATATTTCCAACGCATTTTTATTTCAAACGACGGTCCTGTGATTCTTTGAACGTCGCCAGAATCTCCTGAGTGCTGGGGCTGAATGTCTAAAACAACTTTCCTCATTGTGCAGCATTATCAGAATTTTTGGCCACGCAAACCCTTCGGAAATGGTCATCGAGAATGCTGTAACCTGATGCTGTAAGTCTGTAAGATTCCAGATGCATTTTTATTGTAGGCCTACATTTCTCTCTTTCCGCTTATAAGTAGGTCAAAACACACACAGAAAGAGAGACTTACTAACTAACTTGTTAATTCTTTTGTCGCTTATATTGTGATGCGTTACTGTATTTTTATGTTAGTTTCTTGCTGCGGCTATTATATTGTAAAAGGTTTTATATTCTTAGGTCAACGATATCGAGTCGAGATGTAGCCAGCCAGAATGCGGTATTTGAAACTAATCCATTGCTTCTTTGCCATTTATAACTTGCATGTAGCTCGTGTTTTACTTTTCAGGCCAGTCTGCTTGTCGCGTTTTTTATAAAAAATATCATGTAATTATTGCCATCAAGAGAGGTAGGCCTATTCGTCGGAGCAGGGCTGTAGCAACAAAGAACGTGGCCCCCTCCGTACATAATTATTATGTCTAAGGCGGCGGGGTCCCTTACAATGCAGAAACTGGAAACAGTATTTACAATACAATATGCAGGGCTCATATAATATTATGTATAGGCCTAAAACTATACATAGGCCTGCAGTATGTATGTAGCCTAATCCGTATTTACTTCACGGCATTGTCAGTAAAACCAATATGGATCGTGCAATAGCGTCAATAAATGTCACTTACTTAGTTATAGATCTATACCTTACATATTTCACACATTTAGGGCCCACCCCTCCTTGCGGGGCCCCTTCGGTCGGAGGGTACGGGGGCGGTCGCTACGCCTCTGCCTCGTAGTTTAGATGTGCAGTTTCGCGATATACTGAACTGATGCATGGGTATCAGTGGCGGCGCTACGGCAGGTCGCGGCAGGTCATTTGACCTGCCTATTTTGCTCACGACCTGCCTAATGACCTGCCTAAAAAAATTTGGAATTTTCAATAGATGCGCTTATCCATTCTGTGCTAAAATACAACATGAAGTTAAATATCGGCAACACAAAGATTATGAAGATAAGTGGAGGGATTTGGAGATAATAGCAGTGAAAATAACAACAAATGGAGAGGAAGTGAAACAGATCAAGAGCTTCTGCTACTTGGGAAGTATGATAACAACGGATGCAAGATGTCATGGTGATATAAAACGAAGAATAGTAGTATTGGGAAAAGATGCGTTCACGAAAAGAGAAGAGTCAATGAGAGGAGGGTCAAACAAAGATCTAAAGAAGAGACTTGTCAAAGTACCCGTATGGAGTGTGGTACTGTATGGGTCGGAGACGTGGACAATCAGGAAAGAGGATATCGAGAGACTGGAAGCTCTTGAGGACATGGAGAAGGATGGAAAGGTGAGCTGAACTGAGCGAGTGACGAGTGAAGATCGGTGCAGCTGCAAAGAGTAGGAGACAAAAAGATCACTAATGACAACTTTTAGAGAACGACAAAGGAACTGGATTGGAACAATTAAGAGGAGATTCTCTCCTGAGAAATATCATAGAAGAAAGATTGGAGGAAAGAGAGGAAGAGCCTGGAAGACCGAGACAGAAGATGCTGGGATGGATGATGACCGACGGATACAACGAGCTGAGGAGAAATATGTGCTTCAAATTCAATCATCAATTTCGCCACTGGTTGTTCTCTGCCAGTGCCAGTCTCAAGACTAGATAAAAGAGGAGGGCGACACTAATCATCTTTGATATGGCAATGTCGTTAAACATGTAACAAGAATCATCAATTTCTTCGACCTGCCAAATAGTTCCCATGACCCCGACGCGACCTGCCGAAATTTTAGACCTGGAGCCGCCACTGATGGGTATCTTAATTATAGGCCTACGTATCTTTAAGATATTGAGCACTTCTTCGTGGCCAACTTAATGGAGGATATCCTGACATAGTGAGAGAAAATATAATTTGCATGTAGAGCAATATTCTTTCATTTAAACTAAACAGCAGGTAGCTTTGCATGTGCACAGTAACAGATTGGTATTGTGACTATACTTAATACAAAATGACCTCGCTACAATGAGGTCATTAATTTTTGTAATCGATTCCATACGACATCTTTGTAAAGAACATGGAGTATTGGTTAGGGAGGGTGAAATTGTGATCGTTGTGCCAATGTTATATAACGGTTCTGCTTTGCATTGGACAGAGGATAGCGAGGACTTGAAGCTCCATGCCCTCAACACTAAGAACAGTATTGTGTCTGGTTTTACAGCGCCTACAGATCATGCACCGGTATTTGGACCAGCCGCAGAAGACGCTGTGGCTGGAGAAAAGCCCGGATCAACCCGTGCAGCAGAACGAGGAATACATGTACAATTGCCAGGAGTGAATATAAACATAGGCATACCCAGGATCGGGAAATAAGAACTCGTCTATTAACAACGTCGCATTATTTCGGTACAAAATTGACCCCCAACGCTGCCACTCTTACGCATACGTAAACTGCGCATTGCGGATAGATTAGGCCATTATCTCACTTATTTATTAGTTTGAGTTGCATATAAAAAAATTGTTATTTAATCCATTTTGTTGTTGTTGTTGACGGTATCGCAACGAGAGGCAGGTGGAATACAGCACGACTGAACGTGAAGAACCGTGTGTGCGTGCGCGTGTGTGTGCGTGTTATGTGTGCGTGTGTGTCTGGGCGTGCGTGTGCGTGCGCTTGTGTGTGTGCCTGTGTGCGTGTTATGTGTGTGTGCGTGTGTGTCTGGCGTGCGTGTGCGTGCGTATGTGCGTGTGTGGGTGCGTGGGATTGGCTCTAAATGCAGACAAAAGACAAACATCTCCAGCAGACAGCATCGCTTTCCAATACACACAAACTTAGTTATTTGCAGGTGTAGCTTCGCATTTCTACGTTCAAGTGGCGACAGATGATTATTATTTTTTTGTTGCAAAACACGACGTATTTTGCTTTGAAGCGCATTCATGCAAGGAGAAGCAGCTGCGACATGTTTTGCAAACCTAACTTGCAGACATCATCATATATCCACGGCACAGACCTAATTATAATCAGAAACGAGCGATTTTTTAAGGTGCAAGTTCTCATAGTAATATTATGTCATGTCATGTCATAACGCCGACGTCGCTTCGCGACGGTTGGCTGCATGAGCGGACCAATGTACTCCAGCAAGATCTGTCCTTTACAGTCCTCAATAGCGCCGCTCCCGATAGACCGGTCCACAACGTGATGTTATCGAGCCAGCATCGTAATCGTAATCGTAATCGTAATCTCCTAATTTCTTGGTCTACCGCGGTTACGAACACCCTCCACCAGTCCCGTCATGACACTATTTTCAATATTGTCCTGCTGTCGCAGGATATGACCAAAGTATCGTAATTTCCGAGTTTTGACACAGGCCCAATAATAATATTATAGCAGGTCAAAATTGAGTTTTAATCGGTAGATAGTAGATAGAGGGCCTACCATGCAACAAGGCCGTATTTATGGGGTGTTCTGGTATTAGAAAACCCCCGAAATGAAATAATTAAGAAATGAAATAATAAATTTACTGACACACGATTAAGGACTAAGGAAGTTTTTAATTTTAAAGCTCTTATTTCTATGTGAAATTTTTCGTCGTTATCTAATCATAACGACGATGTGATGGTGATGTGGCGGAAGCTGTTGAAGTTTTGAAAAAAGATTTCTTTTATGACCACTAGGGTGCAGTGAATGTAATGGTCATTATATTTTTTTGTTTATTTCAACAGGTAAGAGCGAGGGAAAGTTGACACTATATATTAGAAGTAATGTGCAACCATTTTCGCAGCGATTATAATAGATCTTTCACCTCCCCCAACGACTTTGTAGGTAGGTGGAGTCGTAACGAATAACTCGCGTAGATTATTTCAATTCCAATCCAAGTCACATAAAGTTTCCGCGTGGTTAAAAATGGTAGAATTAGCAGAAATCGTCGCCAAGATCCATTCAAAATGATGTTTAATTAAAACTCGACATTATTTACACAATTTATTACAAAAAACAACATAACTATAATTATAAATCTAAGTATAATGGGTATTTTTCACGAAGCTCGACGTTTCGGCGTAATGAGCCTTCCTCAGGAGCTGTGAAGTTTTGATTGAAGCAATGGCTCTAGCTCCAAAAGCACGTGCTAAGCGTCGTGCTTGTGCCCCCAAGACGTTCTATGCCAGCACTAGCCAGAGCATGTGACAGACATATGGTGTCAGACAGATCTGCTGCTGCTATCGCTTCCGCTGTGCTGCAAGACTTTGGACTAGTTAGTGCAGATGATTGTCGCAACGTCATTGACCCCAGCAAAGTAAGAAGGGAGCGAAGAAAGAAAAGGAAGCAGCTGCAATATAAACAAATCTCTGAAGATCTTTGTGGAATATATTTTGACGGTCGCAAAGATAAGACAATGGTTAACAGTGAAGATAATTGTAAATATTATCGCAGAACTGTAACCGAAGAACATTATTCCTTACTCCAAGAACCAGGATCTTCTTACCTTGGCCATGTGACACCAAAGTCCGGAACTGCAAAAGACATAAAGTCAAGTATAACTGATTTCCTTTCTTTGAACAAGATGGCTGTCGATAAAGTTGTCGCTGTTGGGTGCGATGGCACTAACGTTAATACTGGAAAAAACGGTGGGGTAATACGATTGTTGGAACTTGGACTTCAGAAGCCACTGCAGTGGCTCGTATGCCAGCTGCATTGCAATGAGTTGCCACTTCGTCACTTACTGCAACATCTTGATGGACCAACAAGTGGTCCGCGTGCATTTTCTGGTCCGATCGGCAAAGCGTTATCAAACTGTGAGGAATTGCCAATTTCTGAATTCGAAAAGATTCCAGTGAATTTACCGGATGTTAACATTAGTGAACTAAGCACCGACCAGAAGTATTTGTTGGAGATTACAAACGCCGTATCCAGTGGTCATTGTCCATTAGCTCTGTAAAAGAGAGCACCTGGCGAAATGAATCATTCAAGATGGTTGACGACTGCAAATAGGTTATTGCGTTTGTATGTTGCCACTGCAGATCCATCAGACAGTTTGAAAACTCTGGCGCGATATGTCGTCACAGTTTACGCTCAAATTTGGTTCTCAATAAAAAGTAAGCCGTCATGCAAGGATGGGTCAAGACATCTGTGGCAAACAATTCATTTGTCAAGATATCTACCCGACGATTTGAGGAAGGTTGTCAATGCAACACTTAATCGCAACGGATACTTTGGTCACCCAGAAAATCTGCTACTTGGAATGATAACCGATGACAGAAAACATATCCGCGAATTAGGTTTGCGTCGAATAGGCCTACTGAAAACCAGGAGTGAACACACTGCCAAAATCGCCGTACGAGTATTCAAAGTGCCAGAATTCAACTGCAATGCTGAAGATTATACGGAACTAATAGACTGGCAGTCATGTCACGTAACTGAACCACCGTTAACAGCCAATAGCCTATTTCTGACGTTGATATTACAGCTTTTGTGAAATGTAAGGAATCGCCACTGATCAACTTTCCAAGATTCCCTTGTCAAACCCAAGCTGTGGAACGCTGCATAAAGTTGGTAACAGAGGCATCGCCAGCTGTATGCGGTAATACATCGAGAGATGGTTTCATATGAGCGCGACTGGAGGCTAGATCTATTATGCCAGTATTCAACACGAAATCGGAGTATTGTGTTGGGTAATGGGATATTGGCCCTATTGAGTATTGGGTAATATGGAACATTTTGATATGTCAATTACTCAATAGTCACTATTAGTCAGTCATGTGCGACTGTGAGATCGTGAGTGTGCGACTGTGTGTAACGTCAACAACATAATGGTTTTTTCTTCAATTTAAAATGTCTTGTGTAATTGCTTTGCCATTTCTTTGGTGATTTTGTTCAACTCTGGTGTGTCCAAACTGTCCATTATTAATTTCACAAGGCTTTTAAAAAATATTTCTTAAATCTACAAGCAACATGGTAACATAAAATGCAGGAGGAAATTTTTGCCAGCCTACATTTAGTCGACAATATCACACTGCAAAGATGGCAAAAATTTCAAATACACGAGTTACTCGTTACGACCCACCCTACCTACAAAGTCGTTGGGGAGGTAAAAGATTTATAACAATCGCTGCATTAATTTTACAGATTACTTCTGATATATATTGACAACTTTCTCTCGCTCTTACTTGTTGAAATTCGGAAAAATATTTTTTCACTGCACCCTAATGACCACACTTCTGAAAACCCCTTAGTCAGTTGATTCGACCTGTCAGCTTGCTCAAGATCGAGAAAGCACCCCGAAGCAAAATCCTGGCTACGGATATGCATACCAACCGTAATTAAACTGATGGTTTCTATACCATGCATTTTGGTACATTGATTCCTGAAGTAGACCTTGCAGTCCTCCGATGGTATGAAGATCCCGGTCATAGGCCAGCAGATGGGAGATTTGAAGAAACGTCACGGCACTCCTGTAAGATCAAGAATGAACGCCATAAATTAACGAAGCATTGTTTGAAGATATAATTATTGTAGTAGCCTACCATGCTACCAAATGTCTCTAAAAGACACTATTGCATGTAGATTAATTGTTGAGAAATCTATAGGGTGACCTGATAGCGGAGTCTTATATTGTATGCTTGCATCTATCATAGTGATCAATAAAAGTAAATTGATTGATTGATCAGCGTTTGATGAACTTTTTGCTCAATTTTTGAACTTTCACCAGTGATAGCTGGCTACGACTTCACCCGCAGAAACGCCCCCTGCGCACACCTTGCATCCGCGAGGTGAGGAACATCGTCATTCATGGTGTCCTATACATGGGTGGAGTTTGGTTTCCGTTGGGGGGGGGCTGCGAACTTGGTCCAGAAGGCACGGTGCCGAAAACATTTGTTCGCTTCGGTCGGGAAAATGTTGATGACCTTTTTTTAGTCGTCAAGTTCAAATCTCATCAAAATTACTATGTATTTCCCGGACGAAAAAAGTCGATGACCTTTTTTTAGTCATCAGTTGGAAGTGCTTGGGGCCTAAGCCCGAAAAAATAGACCATTTACATGGTAAAAGACATGACTATGGCTACGTCATAGCCTAGGCCCAATCTTTCTTAAAATTTCACACCGCCGCGAATGATATAAAAAGTTTGTCTACGTAAAATGACAGACAATATATCACCTGTGCACATTTCAAAAATATTTTCCGATCTGAAGATGAAATTTTTTTACTGCGATTTATGGGTATTTGGGAAAACAAATCATTTTCTAATTATAATAGGCTATACGATTATTTTTTTAAAAACTCAAATGAAAGTTTTTGACAACGAATAGGCGTACGAAAAATTACAGCTTACGACAGATTTTTGCGCGTTTAAAAATATATTTTTCCCGATCTGAAGATGTAGGCTATCTTTTTTCAACAAATCAACAATGCGGTTTCTACTTATCTTTTAAATTTTGCATCTTCTTTAGTGTTCTGCGCAGGTATGCAGGTCCAAGTCTACAAGAATCTGACGGCACCATTAATTTTGCTTGACGTCTGCATCTTTCTTGGGGGGGATAGCAAGAGAAATTTTCCCGTGTCCTTTCTCCCGGTGCATGTAGTTAGAGACAACACCTCCACATGCCTTGATGTTTTCCATCATCCGTCCTTCTTGCTCTTCGCCACTGGACACTTGCATATCCCGACGGTAAGGACTCGGTCATACACTTTGCTTGCACAGGAGGACCACGTGTAGGTAGGCCTATTGGACATCAGAGACTTTATGAGACGCTTGGTGTCCCATTTTCCCACTCCCTTTTAAATTATTCCCACTCCCTTTTAAATTAATTATCATCGGGGGCCCGGTAGAGTAATGGATAACACGCTGGCCAAGAGTGCGAGAGGTACGGTAGTGAGTTCGAGCTCCCGTTCGGCGGATATGCTTTGTAGGCTGCTATTAGCGCCATGTACCTGGTACTGCAGGCTGTCTGTTCAGTTGGTATAGTTAAGATTTATGTATTCTGTAATCTGAGTTCCTGTAAATTGTTTCAACTGCATAATAATTTGTACACTGTAACCGGTTGCGGTCTGTCAACCGGATTGTTGATTAAACGAAAATTATTATTATTATTACTGCATGAAAGTAATGTGGTTTCTCTAATAATCAAGTCAGTTTAGTTACTGTTTTATTAGTTTTCATTGGCTATAATGGCAGTAGCAAAAATTCTTGTCGTAAATCCAACTTGTATGCGACCAACGCTAAAAGCACAGGCAATGGCAAATAATTCAGAACACTAGAACGGTATATGCTATCTCTATCCATAGGTCTTTATATCACACCTGCACGCCTTATTATATAGCCTATACTACTTATAGGCCTAGGCATACAATTTATGCAAGTTTTGCCATACTCCACTCGCTCCTAGGCATGGGCGGATTTTGGTTTCAGTTCTTGGAGGGGCTAATGCCTTCTTGGGGGGCTAAGCCCGGGGAAAAGATGCCATTCACATAGGCGCAACCACCCTCTGGGACCCTCCGGACGCGTCCCCCCGCCCAACTTTTGAGTGACCCTGGGATGGTCCCCCTAACTTTATTATTACTCATACTAAAATTTTTCATGTGGTCCCCCCCCAACTTTTAGGACGTGATTGCACCTATGGCCATTCACACGGTAAAAAAAAGAATCTGGGTCTTTGGGGGGCTTTAGCCCCCTAGCCCCTGATAAACTCCGCTCATGCTCCTAGGTTTTCGGCGGTCATCTGCGGTGCTATGATAATTAATGATGTAGCCTACTTACCCAGTAACTGTTAGCCAGTTATGCATGTCGACGAGAGATGATGGTTGGATATTAGCTACAGACGCGTGCCTTTGCCCTTCAAGCATTCGTTGAATGTGCCTTGGGCAGTATGCGCTTATTTGCGAATAATAAATGTTTGTGAAAGTTCACTTCCTTGCTCTGCATGCAGAATCACGACGCATGACGCTTGGCTTTTTTATGGATGTTTCGGCCAACTCAGGCCATATTTTGATAATAACACAGCTTTTGAGACTGATATTCACACAAGGGTCTGGCCCTTGCTCTGCGAGGTCCGCTCAGCACGTGTTCAGTCTGATACCAGAAAATCTATTGGCCACATCACTTCTGCTTGGCGTGGCATGGGAGTGTACGTGAGACTGTGCGGCTTCCAGACCTTTGCACAGATCGATAGAGTTGCATAATATTATGTTCAAAGTACTAGTCTGTTCTGTGAGAAAACTTCTTAGTTGTTGTTCCATAATGTCGCTGTAACGTGAGAGAGTTTTTCTAATGAGTCTCAAGCGGTGAGTCTGTCTCTTATATATTATCTGTGTTGCTGTAAGATCTGCATTATTTAGCCTACGTCTTGGAGCTACTTCTAAAATACCTATGCGTAGGCTATATATCTATAAAATTCTGTTTGATTAATTAACTGAGGCTACTGAGCTGTATCTCATGTGGTGAGTGTGCATTCTTACCTGTGTTACAGTAAAATCTGCAATCTTTACTTTTAAATAAACATGTGTAGTCACATTGATGTAAAAACGATGAAAATTAAATAAAAAACGGAAAAAACGTCTTTTTTCGAAAAAATAAAAAACCGACAAAGAATCGACAAAAAACGGAAACCGAAAATAATTTGCCTTTGTTTCATCTGAAACTTCATTTTAAGCTTAAAACCTTGCTTATGCAAGTTTATCTTAATCTGCAAATAACACAACTTTATCATTGGGCCAAAATTAATTGGTATAAGTAACATTAATCTACCACAGTTATTTTTTTCTTAAAAACTAAAGGTATTGAAATTTTTTCAAATTTAAATTGTCAGCATAAGTCCACATAAGTTCAGTGTTGTACAGTAACGAAGTAAAAGTAACGCGTTACTGTACTTAAGTAAAAGTTTGAGTACTTTCACATGTAACGAAGTAACAAGAAACAGAAATACTTTTACTTTCAACGGAGTAAAATTTTACTCATATTTCAGTACTTTTACTTCGTTACAATTTATGTGACACTCGTTAGGCTACAATGTTCGTTACTTCGATGCGCTAATTGACATTTCGATACGCTAAGCTAAAACAGCTCATCTAAATTTGCATACCTAAAAACTAAGACCATAGATGTGTACTAAATTATATATTGTACATTTGTACTTAAAATTGTTACTTATAAATATTAATTAATTATAGGCCCAAGAATTTTATGTGAAAATAACTCTTACAAATTTCATTTCTTGTATGGACCTACTACATGTAATTCTCAAATGAGGACTAAACAATTATATAATGACATAAATTCACATAATAGTTGGCTGAATCCTTGAGAATACGGTGAAAACGTAGCCTTTGGAATATAAGACAAAAATTAGATTAAGGAAATAGTAATAGACAGTAAATAGATAGGCTATATAAAAGTTACATAAAAATAAAAAAAGATAAAAAAGATGAGAAAAAAACGAAAAACCACGTTATTTGGGAGAGAATCAAAAACGGAACAAACTTTTTTCAACTAGGCTATGTGTGTGGATATCTGTAAAATTATGTATGGCTAATAAAGTAAACCGTCTCTAGCTACATGTGTCTACATGCATTTTTAGAATGTTGCACACGTTTCAGATTAGGCCTATTAGTCGCTCCATGAAAAACATAATATTTATTTAATAGTTTATCCAGTCAACCAAATTGACTGGCAGTCAGTCTGCCATCGCCACTAGCCTACCATCACATTAATATGCCAAGCAGTCAGTTAGCCGGTCACACAGTAAGATAAGACAAGCTCCAAAGTAGGCCTAATGGCGATCGGACAGCTTAACCGAGACACTCTTACCCCGACTCACCTGATCTTTCAACTCTCGACCTAAACGCTACTCTGCAGCAGTTGATTCTTTGGTACCCGGTCTACGCTCGCCCACGGACTACTCTTTTAGACCAGTGGTTCTCAAAGTGGTGGTCCGCGGACCGGCGCCGGTCCGCGGAGACCTGATCACCGGTCCGTGAAGAAGTCAAAATAAATTATGAATTTTAATTTACGTATTATGTTTCAAATTATGAAATTATTTGAATTGCCATTCAAAATTTATTCAAACTTCTTCTTCGAATTTAAAAAATGCATTACCAGTGCCTTATTTTAGCTTGCCAACTGGCTTTTGAAACAATTTGTATTTTTAAAATTAATTTTCAACGTCTATTACGTACTGCAGTCAGTTTCGTTTCATTTCTGTTGATTCTTTGGTGTGCGATAGTCAAGTAAACGCTGATCAATCATTATTTTTTTCTTACTGGATGTAGGTCTTTTCATTTTATAACGTGATAAATATAAACAAGTGTGTTTATGTGATTTAAAAAGTTTGCAAAATGTAAATAAGCTTGTCCTGGCATTTTTTTAATGAAAGAACACTGTTAGAGCTAGGCCGCTCAGACACTCTGAATGTATAAAATGATAATTCGGAACTGGTTTTCTATGCGAACATCCAAGTTCAAAAGGAATCGACCATTCACGCAAAAATATGATCGAATATATTTAAAATTTTGTGATATTCTGATTTATGTGTTTTATTTCGAGCAGGCGTTTCCATCATTAGTGCAAAATCTTAGTAATGTGTCATTATCTATTTTTTCAGATCCTCTTAGGGGCCGTCCATAAAGTACGTCACGCTCCAAGGGGGGAGGGGGTGTAAGAAAGTGTGACAGTTTGTGACAGGGGGAGGGTCAAGCCATGTGTGACGTCACACATTTATTTTTTAAATTCTTTATTATATTTATTGTTCTTAGTAGGGGGAAGTAGGGGCGAGATGGACCCTTGGGGCATGATGGATCCCGTCAATATAAGGTATATATGATGTCGCCACCTATCGAATGAACTTTAATTATTGTAAGACTGTTGGAGCTTTGGTGATTTGACCAAAATAAGCGACCGAAACGACATTTTTTCGTTTTTTATGATGAAAAGTTGATTTTCGACCTGTTCGATCCTATTTTCAAGAAACAGTTTTTTGCTAAGTATTCAATTGCACATTGTCACAGGCTTTTGATGCAAGTATATTTCGTTAAACACCCTTTTCTGCCGTATTAACGAATTCGGTATTGGCAGGATACCCAGTAGATCAAATTTTTAATTGGTGAAAAGTTTATACCTTACGCATGGGGGCGAGTTGGATCAGTCACCGACGGGGCAAGACGGATCTTGTGATCCATCTTGCCCCGTTTGTGTGAATTTCTCCTATGGCTCGAATTTTTTCCTCCGATTTCACATGTTAATTAATTATTATGTTATTATTACTATAACAATAATTGTTGGATACAATAATAATGACAATTAACGCGAAAGTCATGATTGCAGTGGTCTACCTTGTTCCACCATGGGGGCAAGATGGACCACTAAAATCACCTAAAATTGAAAAATCTAGTCCAATGTAACTTCTGTGTTATTCTCACTGTTTTACATTATAGACGATCACATTTATGCATAAAATAGTATTCTGCATGTGATCAGAACATGCTATGATGAAAGACTAATGCGTGGAGCATGATTTATTAGATTGGTCCATCTTGCCCCATAATGGGGCAAGACGGACCATTACGACTACATTTTTAAATTTTAAAAATCTTATTATCAAAAAGGGATGCAATTAAATTTGTGTTGCCCTTAGCTATGGTACTGTATGAGCTGCGAGTGGCCAAAAAATTTGTGCCCGTCAAGCACGTTTATGGTGTCTCAAAACCAAAAATCCGTTACGGGGTCCGTCTTGCCCCTACTTCCCCTACCTAAAATCCGACCCGGCCCGGCCAGGCGTGTCTAAAACCCGGCCTGGGGGGATAAAAGTTGATTTCCCGTCACTATCAAAGCATTTAGGGACACACGTCACTATCTGAGGGATTAGGGATAGTATGTATCCTAGGGTTTAGAGGGTTAGGTAAATGGTTATGTTTTTTTTAAATCCGAAAGTGTGACGTACTTTAGGGGGGGGTCCGAGATTTGTGACAGTTTGTGACAGGGGGGAGGGGGGGTCAAAAATGGTCAAAAATAGCGTGACGTACTTTATGGACAGCCCCTTATAGGCCAACATTAGCAAACTTCTAATCTTGTTTGAAACTTTGAGTTCAAATTTAAAAAATGCAATTAAATGACAATTAATTTGATAAATAACTGAAATGCTATAAGAAATATGTTCTAATTAGGCTAACGAAACAAATCCCTAATTACGAATAACCGTGTAATAGTCTTTTTTATAATATTGTTCGTTTTTGTTTGTGCATGCCATAAAAGTTAGTGGTCCGCGATCGTCCAACAAAATTATTGCCGGTCCGTGGACTGCGGAAGTTTGAGAACCACTGTTTTAGACAACCCTTCTAACTTGATACAGCGCTCATGAATAAGCTGGTGCCCTGTGCTTGGCTTTCGAGTGGCGCTCTATAAATGTGGAGATTACGAGTACGATTACGACGGTTACGGGTGAAGTGATTTAGTCAGAGATAGAACCACAACAGGTTGATGTCCGGGATGAAACATGCAGAGTTTTCAGACCAACAATTATCATACACCATAACAATAGGCTTTTGGAGAACGTTACCATTATCGCTCACTGGCAGGGCTGCGAGATTTTGGTGCTACACTATATACGAGATTGCAATTGCCATCAAAAATTGATAAATTAAAGTCATTTTTAAATTGTGCACAATAATTCGATGTCATGGCAGGTTTATACTTTAAACCTATTTTTCGTTAATGAGTATGCCTTGAATTCTGGCATCATTAATGATACCGTAGTGGAGGCAGACTGTTACAAGAAAGCGCGAAAAATAAACTTAATTTAAAACCAGAAATAAATAAACCATCAAAGCACACAATGGCTGACGATTAGGGGCCTACCTCAATAGGTACAACTAAAAGACCACAGAATAGTCAAACCGTTCATTGCCTAGCACAGAGTGAGGGAGGGCAATTTTTCCTCTCTGCCCTATAATAATAATGGCCTCGACCAGAGCTTCACACGATGGTATAGCCTATGCGGGTATATCGCGTGCAGCCTACTCTACAAAAATATCTGTTTGTCGTAGTCAGTTCTGTAAACGAGGACACACGCGTTCATATAGCGTTCAATGACCTCACAAAAAGTAAAGTGTACAAAAATACATGAAGGTCTCGGAAAAATACTAAGAGATGCATTGACCAGGGTTGTACAGTGTGTACACGATGGAGTACTCGGGTGTACAGCGTGTACTGATCAAAAATAATTTTGTTTGGTGTAGATCTACTTAGTTCTGTAAACGACGGTATAGGCGGGCATACGGCGTCTAATGACCTCACAAAGAGTAGCCTAAAGAGTACACAAATAGGTCGTCGGGAAAATGCCAAGAGAAAATAGGCCTCGGCTGTAGTCTCGGACAACCGCAGCGTGTATACTGACCTCAAATGTTTTATGTACAGCTCTGGCCACGACCCCACTCATTTTTCAATGAATTGTTCGGGTCAGTTCCTTCACGACCCCTGCCTTCTTATTATGGACAACTCCGCCACTGGTTGCACTCTGCCAGCGCCAGGCTCAAGCCTGGATAAAGGAGGAGGGCGTCGCTAATGGTCTTTGTTACCACACAGTGACGTTAAACTGCAAATACCTAACCTTAACGCCACGCTATGTAGGTCCCCGTTCACGAACCGTGCTAGACCGAGATTTAACTGTCTGAAGTCATGGGCGGAGACTTGGGCGGCAGTGGCGGCGCTACGCCAGGGCATGGCAGGGCAAATGCCCTGGTAAAAAAGCCTTTGCCCTGGTCGTTGCCCTGGTCCTTGCCCTGCCAGAAATTTTGCCCTGTCAGAATTTGTTCGGGCATATTGTTTCTTACTGTTGACGACCGTCCGCTGTCTGGCAGGGCAAAGTTCTGGCAGGGTAAAATTCTGGCAGGACAAAAGTTCTGGCAGGGTAAAATTCTGGCAGGGCAAAAGTTCTGGCAGGATAAAATTCTGGCAGGACAAAAGTTCTGGCAGGGTAAAATTCTGGCAGGGCAAAAGTTCTGGCAGCGTAAATGTTCTGGCAGAGCAAAAGTTCTGGCAGGGTAAAATTCTTGCAGGGCAAAAGTTCTGGCAAGGTAAAATTCTGGCAGGACAAAAGTTCTGGCAGGGTAAAATTCTTGCAGGGCAAAAGTTCTGGCAGCGTAAATGTTCTGGCAGAGCAAAAGTTCTGGCAGGGTAAAATTCTTGCAGGGCAAAAGTTCTGGCAAGGTAAAATTCTGGCAGGACAAAAGTTCTGGCAGGGTAAAATTCTTGCAGGGCAAAAGTTCTGGCAGGGTAAAATTCTGGTAGGGTTAAAGTAATGAGAGAGAACAATTCTGGCAGGGCATAAATTCTGGCAGGGCATTATTCTCATAGTTCTGGCAGGAAGACATTCTGGCAGGGAAAAATTCTGGCAGGGAAAAATTGTGGCAGGGAAAAATTTCTGACAAGACAAAATTTCGACGGGGCAAAAGTTCTGGCAGGAAAAAATTGCGAAAAAATTCTGACGGGGAACATTTTGCAGGAAAATGCTATGTCAGGGCAAAAATTCTGGTAGGGCATAATTTTGGCAAAATTTCTGGCAGGGAAAAATTCTCGCATGGCAAGAGTCCTGGTAGGGCAAGATTTTGGCAAACGTTCTGTCATGAAAAAATTCTGGCAGGGAACTGGCAAGGTAAAATTCTGGCATGAGAAATTTTTGGCAAGGCAAAAGTTCTATAGGGAAATGTTCTGTGGCTGTATATCCACATTGCCGTATACAACTAACAGCATAATTATATGCTTGCGTAAGCACTAAGCAATAGATTTATATACCTGACACAGTTACCTTAATTGCTGAACTTTTTGCTTTCGAAATGCTACTCTAAAGAGGATTTGCAAAGTCACTGAGATTAGTCTATAAGATTTATAGGATTTGCTTTCCAAATGTCAAAAAGTGCTCGGTTTTATGGCTCGCCCATCTGATCCTCTGACCAGTAGGCCTAAACCCTAATGGTGATTTCACTGGGAGCCAAATTATAGGCCAATGTAAGCCCTTAATACCCAGTGTTTACTCTAGACGTCTCTGGGTGGAAGTTACCCCAGGAATTATTCCCCCCAGAAAAAATCGCGACGTGTTGTATACATTTAAATAAATACCATTCCCCAGAAAAATCAGAAAGGTAAATATTGTGTAAGAATTTCCTCCCCTACAGCCAGAAAACCGAGCTTTTGTCCATACATAATTATATGGTGGACGTGTTGGTTAAAAAGGTCATCAGTTAATTTTTGCAGTTAAAATCATACCGGTATGTTTTCGTGAGATTTCGATCGAAAGACTAAAAAGGGTCATCGATCAGGGTTTTTTGTAGCCGAAATTGCAGCTTTCTCGGCATTGTTCAAATGACTAACAAAAAGTCTTCAGAAAAGTTTGGCGACCACTCAAAATGTCTGGCCAAAGCGGACTTTTTTCACCCCTCTAGAAACCCGAATTCCCCCCTCCCCCCAAAGCATGTGCACTAGATTAAACACTGCTTGCGTACTACCAAGCACGCCACTCGTCCTCTGCCTGCCCTGGGTACTTGTATGACTGCCCTGGCTGTGCCCTGGCTACAAAAAGTGTCTGGCGCCGCCACTGTTGGGCGGAGACTTACGGGGGACGAAAACGAGCGCCCGAAGATTTTGGGCGGACGAAATGGCTGAGTCGCCGACAAAATTCTCCATCTTTTTGCCTGCAAAATTTCTGACGATCTTTTTTTTAATCATCCATCGAAAGTTCGAAATGGCGATGAAAAACTCAATTTTTCTCTGCCAAAGAGTTGATGATTTTTCTTTACCCCATTTGTTCGAAGATCTCTTTTCTATCTTCTAACGTTATAACCTCACAGTGTGTTCCGTGAAGTATGTGCATGTCCTAACACTTAACTTCGGATTGGGGTGGGGGACAAATGCATGGGCCGTCCCCCCACCACATCCATTGAGGGGGACCGTCCCCCTGTCCATAGTCGTAGGGGGCATTTCAGCAGTGGCCAGTGGGGGTCCAAAATTTTGCTTCTGCCCGAAAAACATTCCAGGTTAATCGACGTCGTGCGCTAATTATGCCTATAATAGGCTATGTCTCTTTACAAAAGCAAAGTTTCTGTTCATGCACCCAAACCCAAGCAAAAGGAAAGGGCAGAGGGGCAAATACCCGGGCCCGGCTACTTTTAGGGTCCAGGCCGGCCCGGCTGGGTAATTTTATGTCTATGTGCAAAGTTAATGAAGTATGCATTTTAAAGTATAATATTTCTTACGCTAACCACAATCGGTTTAAGCTTCAAATGAACAACTGAATAAATTCGCAATTGTAGCCTATATTGTTTTGTGTTGTATCGTATTTAATCATCTATAAAGCGATCTAGAAATCTCATATCAATCAATCACATAAATTTATATAGCACTCTTCAGGATCTGTACTCAAAGGCGCTCCCAACCCAGGCCTGGTCAAAAAGAAAAGTATATACAGAAAGCAGAACAATATCGAGCTTTCCGGAGCTACTGGAGGTACCGTAGCTAACCAGATGAACTCTGTCTTCCCATGGAAGTATTAGGGAGAGGCGATAGTAAGAGATTCAATACACCAAACTAAGTATACAAACTATAATAAAAGTGGGCCTCTTGCCGCCATTACATCGTATGACGCAGGGCCGTAGCAACCAAGAACGTGGCCCCTCCGCACATAATTATGTCCAGGGCGGCGGGGTCCCTTACAATGCAGAAGCTGGAATGAGGATTATGCGGTATTTATATTCATACAATATAGCCTACAGGGTTCACATGATGCATAAATAGGCCTACAGTGTGCATGCATTCAATATTTACTGCTGCCGAAGTCTTTCTGACAGTGCTTTCGAACATACGTTGTGCAATCGCGTCAATAAAATAATGTCACTAACCTATAGTTACACCTTACATTTTTGGCCACTTTCAAGGCCCCCTAACTTGCGGGGCCCCTCCGGTCGGAGGGTACAGAGGGCGGTCGCTACGCTTCTGGTAAGACGTGCCCGAACTTTTATTAATTAAATTTGTTTCTAAATTTTATCATCATAATTATAGTCCCATCTTTAAGTTAGTTTAGAGACCCGTGAAAGCTCTGCCTAGGGGCCAGGAATTTCTCTCATCGGCCCTGCTTGAGCCTGTGACACGAAACGGAGTATCCCCCTGAAAGCTATCCGGTGGGTGAATTTATCTATCCCCCCCGGATGGAATTAACCGGTCTATACTATCCGGGGGGATAAACCATTCTATCCCCTTTTTGAAAAATGCGCATAATAAAAAAATGTATGCTGTAATCAAAATTTAAAGTGAATCTAATTATTTTAAGTGTCCTAAGCAATGCTCAGATAAAGGCAACTCGAATTTATTTAGTGAATCTGAGTGTTCTTAAGTGTTTTAAATGTTTTAAGTGCTCTAAAAACAGGGCAAAACAAATTATCTAGTAGGAATAAAATACCTGTTAGTGTCATTGTTCAAAGCAAAGCAGATGAAAATTAATTTGCAAAAATAAATACACGCGGAAGCGGTTTTTTCGACTTTTTTTAATTTGGGGGATACAATTAATACGGGGATACTCTATTTCGTGACACCTGCCGAAAGTCTCAATAACGGACCGTTGTAGGCCTAGGCCTATGTCTGCAACTGCAGAACATGTTGGTCTATAGCTACACGTTCAATTTTGATAGTCGCAAGATTATCGTGTCTATCTTGCTCCATTGCAAGTAGAATTTTCCGATGTCATTCAAACAGTGAATTCTGTGATCTGTAACACCTGGCTTGGATGCTGTAAATTTCCCCAAATGCCATGAATTCCAGCGATTTTCGGGCAAATTTCGGCTCGTGAATTTTCAGCGATTTTCGCCATTATTTACAAAATGCTACCGTGTCCGTGAAGTCAGAACTTTCGCGGATTTTTGCTATCCATATCCATGATGGCTGCGAGCTAATAGCGTATCTAACTCAATTCGGGCAAATTGGAACTGGGAAATAATGTGGTGTGACAATGAGAGCTGAACTTCAAGTATAGTTTGTTTAATATTTTTGCGGGTCTTCTTGCCCGAAAAACATTACCTGCCCGAAATTTGGGGGCATTTGCCCCCTTCTCCCATCTCCTACGCCTATGCCCCTGTCCCCCCGTAAGTCTCCGCCCGTGTCTGAAGTGAGCCACCTTCGGGAAGCGAACTGCGGTCCGCACGGTCTGTTTCACAGAGTCGCTTGAGACGCGGCCAACTCCTTTACCTAAGCAGTTTATAACTGGGCCAGCATTCCAGTCCAATTCAGTGGCGGGGCCAGGATTTCAGTTTCGGGGCCTGAATCCTCGAGGAAGAAAATTCCCATTTTCATCCGCCAAAAATTCTGTCGACCTTTTTTTAGTCATTTGGTGGAAATATTTCAGTCTCACATGTAAAAAAACGGATGACCTTTTTTAGTCCCCCCTAGCCTCCCTGACGCCGCCACTGGTCCAATTCAATTCAATTCAATTTATTAAAACCATCAACAATAAGTACTGTTATAGTACCATGCTTCCAGTAACAGAATGGTAACAAGGAAGGCCCCAAGAGATGAACATTAAATATCCCGCTTACTGTACTACTATTTTAGCTTACTTGAACTACTTGACAGCACTTGCTGACTAGACGGTTAAAGACATGAATTAAGCTAAGCAGCATGAAAAGACTAAATTAATCCTGAATGAATTTGACTAATAAAAACAAAACCAACAAAAACAAATCTGTGCATATACCGGTAAGGTAAAATATTTCCGTAGTCATGAATCAAGTATATATGTGCGTTGCTTTCTTACCCAGTGGCGGCGACAGGGGAGCTAAGCCCCCATAAACAAGGACATACGAGGGCTAAGCCCCCCTAAAAAAGACCATCCGGGTTTTTTGACATGTAAAGCTGTAGTTTTGGCGGATTATAATGGAACATTTTCATGCGATTTCGACCGGATGACTACAAAAAAGGTCGTCAGAAACTTTGGCGGGTGAAAATGAAAATTTCCTCCGCGAGGATTCACTCCCCCCACCAAAAAAAAATTAATTCCTGGCGCCGCCACTGTTCTTACCGTACACAATCATATCCGTAAGCAGTAGAGCATGTAGGCTACTTATTAATAAGTAGGCAACGCCACAAATGAGCAGTGCCTTGTAAAGTTAGCCTATTAACCCAGTGCGTTCAATTTATGAGAATTCCAAATGTCGGTGTGGCGACAGAGAGACAATTCAAAAGTGGCCCAAATAGGGCGGGGTCGAAATTTTCAGTCGCGAGCGCTTGAAGGTGGTAGTCCAACTCGAGTTTTTTGGGACGCCACGGATGACTGGTTAGGCTGCAGACTAGGCGTGACTGACAAGATAAATCTCTAGGCCCCATAGGCGCAATCACGTCCTAAAAGTTGGGGGGGGGGACCATAATGAATCACGTCCTAAAAGTTGGGGGGGACCATAATAATAAAGCTAGGGGACCACTCAAAAGTTGGGGAGACGCGTCCCGTGGGTCCCATAGGGTGGTTGCGCCTATGCTAGGCCCCCTATAATAGGCAGAGCACTGAGAGCAGTCACGGGCCCCTAAACTTTCTTCATGCTTACCCGGTACTGAGAAACAAGTTCAAATGCTAAAAGTGCTAGTACATGTGCGACCTACAATTTTATATATATATGTATATATATATATATAAATAAATTACCATTTTATTCAGTTGTAATTTGAAGCTATAGCTGTTTGTAGTTAATTATCTTTAATATAATACGTAAAAATGCATAAATCATAATAATAATAATATCTTTTCTTTAATTAAACGCATGCAAGACGCACTGCGCTTTACATTTACAGGTTATGCAGTAATCTTAATTAAACTTAACTACCAACTGAACAGACAGCTTTGTAATTACACGGCGCCAATGGCAGCCTACAAAGCAAATCCGCCCAACGGGGGCTCGAACTCACTACCTTTTCATAAGCTTTTCTATTTATAGGCATACCTCGCCCGGGTCATTAAAAGACGATGGGCCATGGGCATTTACTCTCCTCTCGACAACCTTGGCACTAAGTATCATGAAACATACTAGCATTGACTTTTGACTGGGTAATGACCTAATGAACAAATAATTATTATTACAGCCTCAGTGAATGAGTAGGCCTCTGCAGGCGTACATGTGAATGATTATGCATACCTGTATGATTATGCGCACCTGTATGATTAATTATGCACACCTGTATGATATGCACACCTGTACGATTATGCACACCTGTATAATTATGCACACCTGTATGATTATGCACACCTGTATGATTATACACACCTGTATGATTATGCACACCTGTATGATTATGCACACCTGTTCGCGAGACAGAGAACGAATGAGAACATGGATGAAGTGAACCTTGAACGTTACCGTACCCAGTGCATGCCTAAAGTGTAGAAAAGAAGTGCCTGGACGCTCTTTACCTTTCCCTGCTGTGCGAGCCAAATAAGAATGGCAGAACGGTGTGCAACTTTTAAAATAAGTGCCTGGACGCCGTCCATGACCGTCCAGGCACACTTTAAGCCCTGGCCGTACCTTACCGTTGGGCCTATACCAAGCGAACAAATCTACATGAATCAACAGACTGAATGATGATTTTTTATTGAATTGGATGACTATGATGATAGTTGTCACAGAAGTGAGCATGCCCAGGATCACCTGTCTATTTATTTACTTATTTATTCCTTGCATAAGAAGGAAAGTAAAACATAAGTACAGCCGAAACAAAGCAGTCACTGGGCGACAGGATGCTAGGAAAAGCAGAAGCTTATTATTATTAACCTGCAGGCCCTTGCGACTCGGTGGTCTATCGGTAATGCGCTTGCTCACGGAGCATGCGGTTGCGGGTTCGACTCTGGGTAACGACCTTGGGCAAGTTGTTTACGCACACGTGCCTCTGTCACCAAGCAGTATAATTTGGTACCGTCGTAAGCCGGGAAGTAAACGGCAAGTCCTGCGATACACATACCTCGTATCCAGGACCTTGGCATTCGTCCATTGCTGGCGCAAGGCCATTGAAAAGGAGATGAGCGCCTACCTGGGTTCCACATGGAACTGGATGGACTTTACTGTACCTTACTATCAGACAATCATTGTTAGACGACAAACCTGAATAAAATCATAAACAAGATTGACAGAAGAAAGTCTAATGCTTAATTTAAGGGGCACGCTGGTGTAGTGAGGGCCTACCAAGCGAACAAATCTACATAAATCAACAGACTGAATGATGATTTTTTCACTGAGGCCGTAATAACAATTAACGTCTTGTGGGGCGCGGTGGTGTAGTGGTGGCGTCGCTGCCTTGAAGTCGGAAGGTTCGAGGTTCGAATCCACCTCATGTCGCCGCGTAGGGACCTTGGGTAAGTCCTTCACTCGCAATTGCTTAGCGCTTCGGCGTGAAACTCCGATGCAGTGTCCGCTCTGCAGTCGGGAGCGCCTCTGAGTAGTGAGCTTGAAGGGGCGCTACAACAGGTGCGCATAAAAACAATACAAGAATACAAACTAGGCCCTTGTACCCAATTAACACTTCAGTCAACGTTCAAATGTCGCACAGTAATGTTCTAAGCAAAGTTCAAACCTGTTGAACCACTCAAAGACAGATAAGGTTCAATGAAAGATAATTATAGACTAATGGTTGCCTCAACCGAATGATCCTTTCACCATTCCTCATTGCTCAATATCCAGATTAATCATTAATAACTTCAATCGCGACGGCCTCGTTTTTCTCAGTCGTCATGCATTGGACAGTTTGAACAGTCGCGATACATGTAGAAACCAGGAACTTCAGTTTGTTTGTATGTGCACTTGATATAACGCTCCTTCATGATTCTATTCAGACGCGCTCCAGACTACAGCGCGGACACTGAATCTGTGTTTCACACCGAAGCGCTGAACAATTGCGAGTGAAGGGCTTGCCCAAGGTCCCTACACGGTGGCTTGAGGTGGATTCGAACCTGCAACCCTTAGGCTGCAAGGCAACGTACATACTCACTATCATAGGCGTAGGGGACATTTTAGCAGTGGGGGGACAAAATTTTTACTTTTGCCCGAAAAATTAAACCCGGAATAATTGACGTCGTGCACACATAGCTATCTCTGTTCTTGCATCCACACCCGGGGACTAGGGGGCAAATACCCCGGAGCCAGGTGTAAAGGTTTCAAATTACCCCCTCCTAAACATTACCCCCCGGTAACTTGAAACCGGTTTCAAATTACCCTCCGGAAACTAGATTGGCATCAATCATCGCATGTATTGCACTAAAAAATCAGAAAAATCATCCCGCTTCTTGTTTTGGTCTGAAGAATATCGTCCGTCATCCAACTTCGTGTTTTGTTATCAATATTTTGATCCGAAAAAAATAATAACCTCGAAGCCATTTTCTCCATGTAAACGTCAGCGGCGATTAGTATTTTAGTTACAGTTGAAAATATTGATAACAAACCACGAAGTGGGATGGCGGATGAAAATCTTCAGACCAAAACAAGAAGCGGGATAATTTTTCCGATTTTTTTAGTGCAATAAATGCGATGATTGATACAATTTACAGTTCGCAGAGGGGGTAATGTTTAGGATGGGGTAATCTGAAACCTTTACACCGGCAATATTATAGGGACCAGGCTGGGTAATTTTAGGCAAATATGGAAATTTTGTATGTAGCCTATGTATATATTCCTGACGCTTAACCACTTCAAACTTCACACGAGCAACTGATTAAATTCATAATTGTAGATTGTTTTGTATTGTATCCAATCGTCTACAAAGCGCCTCAGTGAACCGCTCAGAGGCGCGAATAGTGCGCAGAAACCGCGCCCGAAGAGGCAGGTTTTAAGATGAGAGAATGAAGAAGAGAGACTGCCACAGAAAGTGTATAGAGCGAACGCAAGGTGAATGCTCATTACAAAGAAAAGGATCAATTGTGGCAAATTATCGAGACTGAGCCATAGCAGTTCTACGAGGAGGAAGCAAGGGTCAAGTCTGTTGGATGAGCGAAGTGGACGGTTGGAGGAAGCTGAGTGAGGCCTTAGTATAACGTCGGTCAGATATTTGGGACAAAACCCCGCTGAGCCTTGAAGATCAGAGTGAGGAATTTAGATTGTATGTGAGCACGGAGAGGAAGCCAATGAGTGGAGACAGAACGGCGAAAGATCCTGAGACACCTTAAATGAAAATAAGAAGAACGCGTGCTTTTGGAAATGTGCTCAGTAAGGTATTATCCTTCCCGTAATATAAGTGAGCTATCAAGTGCAACACCCTGATCCCGCACACTTGACACGTAGGAAAAGATTGTAAATTTTCAGAGAGCAGACCAAGATCTGCACGTTCAATTTTGATGATCGCAAGATTATCGTGTCTATTTTGCTTCATGACCAGTAGAAATTTTGATGTCATTCAGGCAGTGAATTCAGTGTTCTGTTGCACCTAGCTTGCATGCTGTGAATTTCCACAAATGCCACGAATAGTCGCAATTTTCGGTCAAATTTTGGCTCTTGAATTTGCTGCGACTCTAGCCATTATTTACCGTGAATTCAGAACTTTTCGGGAATTTCTACCATCCATAGTTGCTGCAGTGTGAGCTAATATCTAACTCGATTCAGGCAAGATTTTTGGGCAAATTTTGGCTCATAAATTTGTTTCGATTCTCGCCATTATTTACAAAATGCTACCATGAATTCAAAAATTTTCGGGAATTTCTGCTATCAATGGTTGTTGTGAGTTAATATCTAACTCGAATCGGGCATGATTTTCGAGCAAATTTCGGCTCTTGAATTTGCTGCGATTCTCGCCATTAAGCTTAGGCCTATTTATAAAATGTTACCGTGAAGTCAGAACTTTTTCGGGAAATTCTGCTAACCATGGTTGTTGTGAGCTAATATCTAACTCGATTCGGGCAAGATGGAACTGGGAGATAATGTTGTGTAGCCTACTAATGAACGTTGAACTTCAAAAGTTTGGTTAATATTTTCCCCGGGTCTACTTGCCCGAAAAAACAGGCTTGCCCGAAATTTGGGGGGCATTTGCCCCCCCTGGACCCCCGTCTCCTACGCCTATGCTCACTATACCAGCGTAGGCTACCCATTAAATTAAGCATTAGGCCAGACTTTCTTCTGACAATCTTGTTTATGATTTTATTCAGGTTTGTCGTCTAGCTATGATTGTCTGATGTTCAGATCTCAGGACAAACCGTCCACTACCCTGTACTTCTGACATCAGGTAGGCTACCGTATTCACGTTTTTGTGCAAGTTTATATCACTGCACTGTTTACTTTCTCTGCATTTACCTACCTTTCAGCAACTCTTTTGTTGTTGCTTCAGCTTAATACCGAACCTTTATCAGCTGTCTGGACAAAAATTCACTCTGAGTTTTTATTTAGTAGCGGCGCTAGAGGGGCCTAGGGGGGGCTAAGCCCCCCTAAAAAAGGCCATCCATTTTTGTCCCTTGTAAAAATGAAATATTTGGGCGATTTACCCCTTTAGCCCCCTCAAAAAAATTAAGCGTAAGGCACGCACGACATTTGCCAGACAGTTTTGCGGATAAGAAAAAGGACCGTTTTAGAAGATTTCGACCAAATGACTAAAAAAATGGTCGTCCGAAATTTTGACGGCCCAAATGGAAATTTTTCACCCGCGAATTCAGTCCCCTCCCCCCCAAAAAAAACCCTGAAGTCCTGGCGCCGCCATTGCTTTTATTAATCGGATTCTATAGATGATTTAGCCTATAGGTTTCAACTGCCCTAAAAGACTATTTCCCACACGTTTGTAATACCATTCTATAATAGAAAAATTCAATGCTTGTCATAGATGAGAGACGAGTGTTGAAAGGCCTAAAGCGTCGCAGATGGCAATGACGTTGTAATCCATTACTCATAATAACAGACGACATTTATTCTAAGCGTCTGGCATGTACACATGTATAGCCAAAGACGAAAATGACAACGATGTAAGCTTATATAAATATGTCTGCAGCGGAATGCCTACCACCCAACGGCCAAATAACCTTTGATTAGCTATTGAATGCTCTTACTCGAGATCTCTCGAGTCCTCTGACCTGCATGGGCGGAGACTTAAGGGAGACAGAGGTCGGTCTCCTCCAAAGTTACTGGTGGGGGAACGGAGGTGCCTATAACCCCCCCCCCCAATATTTCAGCTATAGTATAATAAATTTCTTAAGCGTTATCCACTGTTTATCCTTATTGAGCAATTTTGTTAAAATGGCAGCTTAAAATGTTATCTTCACCGTTTGCAAATTGAACATACTGTAAACAATGGAATGGACATTTTTTGAAGTCTTAAACCATGTATTTTTGCACTAAAATCATGTAACATTTTTGTGAAGATGACGGTTTAAAAAGCAACGGTTACAGTGTGGAAATCCCCAAAATTTTAAACAATTGGGATGCGACACTAAAGTCTTAAACCATGACTATCAGCATTGCAAAATAAGCAATCTTATTAGACATGACAGCTTAAATTCCTACAATTACAGTATGGAAATTGAAAATTTCAGCAATGTAGATGGGACATTTATTGAAGTCTTCAGTCATGTAGTTTTATCTCAGCAGTAAAATAATGAGCAACTTTGTTGAGATCACATACTAAAAATTAATGTCTACATTACAGTGTGAAAAATATATAAAAATTAAAACAATGAGAGGAAACATTTAAAGTCTTAGACCAGGACTATTAGCACTGAAATGATGAGCAATTTAATTAAAATGACAGCCTAAAATGCTACAATTGAGGAATGGAGATTCAAAAATTTTCGACATGGGGGACACTTCGAAGTCTTTGAACAAGACTATTAGCACTGAAATGATGAGCAATTTCGTTAAGATGACAGCCCAAAAGGAATCCATTGCAGTGTAGAAATTCAAATCATTTCGACATTGGGAGTGGTGGTACACTTTTGAAGTCTTTGACTAGGACTATTAGCACTGAAATGATGAGCAACTTCGCTAAAAGGACAGCCTAAAATGTTAACATTGTAGTGCAAAAATTCAAAGCATTTCGACATTGGGGGACATTTTGAAGTCTTAAAACCAGGACTATTTGCACATAAATGATGAGCAACTTCTTTAAATCGACAGCCATTTCAGTGTGAAAATTCAAAAAATTTCTACATTTGGGGGACACATCACCTTGCCCAAGCCCCTCTCCTGCTCGGCCCTTCGCGCATCGGCGATCGATCATCCTTCGGCCGCTTGTCTGCCCCTCCCCCCAACGTTTGAACCAAGTCTCCGCCTATGCTGACCTATAAGATGGTGGCTGCTCACAGGCATAAAAGATATAAACCACATTTGAGACACCTGAAAAATGACGTGTAAAGCGTCCCCATAATTGCATGAATAAATTGTACCTTATTAAATAATCGAACAATAATTGATTTTAAAGCAATCCGATGTCATGCCGAATAAAATTTTATTAGCCTCTGTTCGCTGCTCTCTTTGTGCGTGTTAACTGTGTCGCGTTAATATGTCGACCGGTTAGGCCTATTCTGTCAATAAAACGAATATAGCCTATAATTTATTTGCAATAAACATTCTGCTGTGTTTCCGGTTATTCTGTCAATAAAACGAATATATAGGCCTGTTTGCACAAGGCATTTGCTGTGTTTCCGGTTATTCTGGCAATAAAACGAATATATATCTGCAATAAGCATTTTGTTGTGTTTCCGGTTATTGTCAATAAAACGAATATAATAATTGCAATAAGCATTTCGCTGTGTTTCCGATTATTCTGTCAATAAAACGAATATATATTTGCAATAAGCATTTTGATGTGTTTCATTTTTCAGCTTTGAAATTGTCATGCCCCTTTTTTAGCTGTAACTGTGGCAATTCGCAAACACCAAAACAGACGATGAAGGGGTTGTTGTCTATCGTAATGGTAATTGCATTGCTCTTCATGGTCATTGGTCAACGCTTTCTAAATGTTAATCGTTCTATCGTTCATCGTGGCTCAGAAAAAGAAGAAGAAGAGGAAGAGCTGTCTCTACCTATCTTCAAAGTAAAGCCGCTGGTCATCTGGAGCAGTGACCTCCACATTGGACCAATTCACGACATCAAGAACTTCCTAAAACCCATGGGAGTTAGAGTAATCGACAAAAGTCTTGATCATTATCGATGCCATCGAACACAGACTTGTGAAGGAATGAAGACTTTGAAGCTCATCAACAAAGACAATTCAATTCACCTGGATTATTCTTTGATTCCGAAGTTTTACGATGCGTACGTGAACGACACTGAAATGGCGACAGTCGATGCCTTTGCTTGCTTCCACGCACCGGCGCTTTGTGAACTGTACGCCCCATTTAACAAGAGTCTAATCATACTGTCTACTCATCGCTACGAATTAGGGCGATTCGGTCCTGAAAGATGGACAAAATGGAACAACAATCTCATTGAATATGCATCTAAACCATGGAATGTCGTAGCTGCAAATAATTTGTACGATGTCGAATACATGAAGTATTTCACAGGAATTCAACCGATGCTGTTACCGAGCTTCTGTAACTTTCATAACCAGACTTATAATGCGTCAAAGGATAAAGGCTTTATTTTCGGGCAGAACACCCACGTGGGATTCTTCGAGTGGGCTCTTGCACGATATCACGAAGCTTGCAGAGCGGTCAATTGCTCAGTCGACATCGTACGTATAAGACACAAATACAGCAATAATTACCAATTCTCCGATATTGCATCGCATCAGGGAATAGTACACGTGCCGTATCAGGTGTCCGTAATGAGCTTCTTTGAGCAATACCGAATGAATATGCCCATGTTCGTGGCTTCCAAGACGCTTCTGACCGAATGGGAATTCAAGTACACGGCAATGCGAGATCGAACCTGGGCTGGAGCGTATGGCCCAAGGCCTTCCTCGTCAGCCATCCAGTCACACCCTTCCCAACGCTCGATTCCAGATCCGAACTCCTACACTGAGCACTCCGTTCGTTACTGGCTGAACTTCTGTGATTACTATCAGTTCCCGTACATAACATATTATGATTCTTTGCCGCATTTGATTCAAATCTTACAAACGATAACTCCGCAGCAGTTGATGAACATCAGTGAACATATGAGGATGTTCAACAATCGGGAAGAGAAGAGACTTCGTCTCGAATGGAAGGGTATACTATTAAAAGTAGCGAACCACAGCAGCAACCATCCATATTGAAAACAGAAACATTTATTATCCCACAATGATATTTATTGCAGCTCGTCGTTCAATCACTGATGTATGATATTTTAATTACTCTACTCAATTAATAGGTGCTACACTGTAAATGTGATATTAGACGGACAATTTCCAGTCTATACAAGTCATCATTGTTGTTTCTCGTTTCGTTCTGTGATCCAGACTCTCCCACCGACAAACTGCTGACCTCTGAAACGCCACTCTGATTATAATTATAATAATAATAAAACAATAATAGTAATAAAAAATAGTAGTAGTAGTAATAATAATAAAATAGTAGCAGTAGTAGCAGTAGCAGTAGCCTAGTAGTAATAATAATGATAATAAAAATAATAATAAAAATAATAGTAGTAATAATAAAAAGATTAATGATGATGATGATAATAATAATAATAATAATAATAATAATAATAATAATAATAATAATAATAATAATAATAATAATGTTGCGGAGGACGAGGCCTGAATTTCTAGACATTGAATAACAGCTCCAAGCATAATTTTTTGAAATCCCGAGGGATCCTACAGTGTAGATACCTCGGGTAAAATAATAATAATAATAACATGTGAAATATCACCAGCTCTTCACAACGCACTACGTTGTCCCTTGCCTTCGAGACCACGAAACCGATAAATGGTGAAGTAAAGACCAGGTCTTTCCATCCGACCTAGGACAAAAGCTCACCTTGGTTACGGAGGACTCACGAGAAACTTCCTTCATGTATCAAGTATCAACGTGTCTCTTTAACGATACAACGTTTTAACGCGATCGCATTCCGAGGCACTTTGATGATCAAGACAACGAAGAGTAGGATCATTCTGGACTAGTTTTTATACAATAGTTACCAGCGAAGTTCCTGAAGGATCCTGAATACCTCGGGACAAAAAACAATTATAATAATAACAATAATAATATTATCAACCTCACATCATTTCGTCCTTGTTGCAGTCGAAACAGCAGGAAGCTGTATACCGATTCTCTTAAATTTGTACAAGAACTAGGACGACAGATTTCCGCAGCCAAAGGTGACCAGCGTGAGACCAGCATAATAGTAGGCTCCAGCGCCTATCAGTCGCACTACAAAGAGGAAGCTCTTTGTCTGTTAACACACTCGAACAGTTAAGACACCGGGAGGTCTGTTATATGACTGAATGATTGCTTTAACTAATGTCGTAAACGATATTTTTCTGTTAGTCTGCAAATCACTTTCTCGGTTTTTTAATGAATGTGTCATAATAAAAAAAATGATAATAATAATAACAATAGGCTAATGATTCATTCATTCATTCAAGTATTTATATAGCGCCTCTTCAAGGAAACTACTCAGAGGCGCTCCCGACTCCAGTACGGACAAACAGAACAGTTTTTAAGTGCTTATAGAATGTGTCAGAGAGTGATCTAGAGAACAGGCGCAGCTCAAGTGGGAGGGCATTCCATACCACTGGGCCAACCACAGAAAAAGCACGACTCTGCATGATGGAGGTACGAGCAAATGGGACAAAGAGTACTTCCCTAACAGCCGAGCGTAGGGACCGACCAGTCCGAGCACTTAACACAGGTCGACAAAGATCGAGTAGGTAAGATGGAGCAAGACCTAGCTGGCAGCGCCATATTAAGGACGAGATTCTGTATTCGATGCGCTGACGGACTGGGAGCCAATGCAGAACCTCCAGCATGTAATTTGTAACATGACCAAATTTGGGCAGATGGCCAATGAGGCGTGCTGCAGCGCGCAGAATACGGTCAAGAGAAGATAATCGACCAGATGGTAAACCAGCATAAAGGGATAGGCAATAGTCAAGACGAGCTGAGACAAAGGAATGTACAAGCGTAGTTGCAGCACCAGTTGAGAGAGAGCGAGCGACAGTGCGAAGCTGGCGCAGCTGATAGAAACAGGAGCGACTGAGACGATTAATGTGAGGTACAAAAGTAAGTTCCTGGTCTAGCACAACATCAAGGTCACGGACTGAGGTGGAGAAAGTATAGTCGGGAAATTCAGCAGAGAGGTGAATCAGATCAAGCTTAGACAGCTGCTGCCTGGAGCCCAGCCAAATGAATTTAGTCTTAGCAGGGTTTAGTCTAAGACGGTTTGATGCCATCCATGCTCTCAGGGCAATGAGCACCTGACTCATAGCCCTAACTGTAGAGGAAGCGTTAGATGAGAGGCAGTGCATGTATGCCTGTGTGTCGTCAGCGTAGAGTTGGCTAAAGGCACCATGTTCTGCAAGAAGCAGGTCGAGACCAGTGGTATAAATTATGTATAAGAGTGGACCAAGAACTGAACCCTGAGGTAAACCATATGGAGCAGGGACCCACCGAGACCTAGTCGAACCATGGACCACACTTATAGTGCGCCCATGCATGATGGTAATGTTAAGAATATTGCTGGGAGCAACAGCTCTTAGCATAATTTTTTAGACTGGTTAGGGATCATAATTATGTACCTCGGAACAAAAAATGACAAATAATGACTATTATAATAATAAAATATATCAATTAATTATCAACCTCAACCAATGACTTTCAGTGACCATTCAACGCTTCAATGCTGAGGCCATCGCGGGTTCTTTTGTTGACCATAATGATAATACTCAGATCTCATGTGGAGACAAGAGTTTGCGCGCGTTTCCTTAAAACTTTTTCCCAGGCATTGGCGCCCGCAGAAATTTCTGCAGTGGGCAAAAATTTTAAGGTGGTCACTGCTAAATTTTTTAGTGGCAAGACCTTGAAAATGCAAGGCTGGAAATTAAGAGCACGTTATTTTTTCAGAGAAGTTTCTTAATGCAAATTTCTCAATTTCAACTTGTGTATCATTTTTAATATGAATGGTTTCCTTAGTTGGAAGAAATAATTATATTATATACGTCAGAAAGCTGATGTTAAAAAGTAGGTTCTGAATGGTGGCTATATAAGACCATAGAATGAATGAATGAATGAATGAATAAATTAACAGGGGAAAAGTGTCAGTTTAAAGGGGTAAGTGCTATCTAGCTACTTCTATGTGGCAATCGTAATTTCTAGATTTCTAAAGCGTCACACAAAAGTCAATAACAGGGCACCAGCTTATTCACAAGCGCTGCATCGAGTCAAAAAGCTGTTCAAAGGGTAGTCAGAAATGTGGTCCGATTCTGCTGGCCAGAGTAGATGTTAATGCGGGTGTCGTTTTGGAAGGTGGAGGATTCGAGGATCAGATGAACGGGAGTATCAACACTATTGAACGGGTGGTGATGACCAGAGCCCCTTATCCAAGTTTTTCTACAGCTTGACCTTCCTGGATTCTGTGCTGACAGCATGCAAAATGAACAGAATGCAGCTTGGCTTATAGCAGACTTGATTTTATGTAATTATAATGCTGGTGAATAAGCATAATATCTGCTTGAAGTGATTTCAGTTCGCTACTGAGAAATTTCAAATTTCTGCATAAGTGTAATTTATTGATAATTAATTTGTGTGCAATTGTGAAAGGTTGCATTACAGTGAGATTCCAATCAAGTAGGCCATGATCGATAGGCCTGCTATTTGCATGGGCGCCCGAAGAAGGGTAAAAAGCCAATCAATGGTCATTGTTATATTTTTTTAGCAAGAGCGTGAAAAATGCAAGGCAGAAAATTAAGAGCACGTTTATTTCTATAGAGAATTCTAAACGTAGATTTCTCACCTTCACTGTGTATCATTCACATCACAAGTGCTTTAATGCGAAAAAATTGTTAGTTTTTCAAAAGTAGTAGTCTACAAATAAATATCAATTTTCCAGGGGTCAAGTGCCTCCTTTTGCCTTTATGTTCGGGCGCCCATGTAAGCGCATTGGGCGCGTCTCAACTGATTAGATTGTAGCGTGAGAGGCGCTTTATAAATCCAAAAACATTAGGTCTATAATAATAGCTGTGGTTTCCAACCTTTTTTGACTTTAGGGCCACTTTTTCTAAGTTGGAGGACACAAGGGACACTTTTTCTTGGTTGAAGGACATCAGAGGGTCACAAGGTTAAAATTTAAGTGACTAAAAGCATATAAAATTGTTATAATTGATTCAACAAACTAGTACGTTTTATGTTATTTATAGTTGTAAAAGGGAAATAATTTGTAATTGAAAATAATTATGTGTTCTATCCTGTCCAAATTGTCATTTTGCATATATTTTTCTTAATTCCTTGAGAGATGAGGGCCATTTTCTGAGGCCTGGCGGGCCACTTATTGCCCGCGGGCCACGGGTTGGGAACCGCTGGTCTATAGTAGGCTATAGACCTAATACAGAGGTTCTCAACCGGTGTGTCGCGACAAAATGGGGTGTCGTTGGTGTGTCGCGAAGAATTGGTGCGTCGCGAATTATTCTCACAGCACACAACAGTCGTTCCTGCATTACATTGTCTTGCTCACTTTAGCAGTTTGGCAGGTGTAGGCTGTGAGAATATATTCGTAGGACTTCATTTGCCTATTCCATTTGATCGCAATCGGGAGCAGCCACAATGCTTGCCTTATAAGCCCACATGCACTCCATATGTAGGCCTACATGACATAGGCTACAGTAGGCCTATAAGACGTCAGCGAGCGCTCCGAATCGAAAACCTTACCCAATGCCGTAACCTTCGAAAAATAATAATGAGAAATATTATCATAAAGTAACAGAAATTTTCCGATTCTAATATTGATGACGCGGAATGGTTGGATGTGCTATCTGACCTAATTGCGTTTTCAGAGCGTGACAATTTACTCTATAGGCCTACAAGGAAGCTGGACAAAGTCCAGGGACTCCGAGGGACCCAGAAGTCCCAATGGCCAAAGTCTTTTTCACACCAAAATTACCTGTAGGCCTACGTTTTCCAGTTTTCAGCTACAATAATTCGAAGTTTTGAAGGGCATTTAAACCGTGGTGAAAGGTTTGGTCCCGCATTGACCTGCAGTCGCAAAATAGTGTGCCATTATAGGCCTAAGGGCGATGTACATTTATAGGCATGTACCAATGCGCGAGCTGTGATTTTACTCAAGTGCAACATAGTGATTAATAATTGGTATTGTATTCATTGTATGTATGCATGCATGATTGTATGAGCAATTTCTATAGCGCCTCTTAAGATTTCTACTCAGAGACGCTACCCACTACAACGCGTACGCTGAGTCTGTATGTATTACAAGCTAAGCGATTGGTCTAGCGAGCTAGATAGTGGATTTCTCGGCCAATGATAGCCAACATTCCCCTTGATCACCTACTCGATCATTTTTTATTTTGATGCTCTGTCCCAATAACCGAGTTATTGGCTAGGACAATAAGCATGCACTTAAAGCTCTTCTTTTTGACCGTGCTGGAGTCGTGAGCACCTCTGAGTAGTCTCCTTGAAAAAGTGCTATATAAATACTTGAATGGATGAATAAATGAATGAATGAACGAGAATCACTCAAGATCAGTGTGATAGCAAGTCAAATACACCGCGATTAGTTAGGCTAACCTACTTGCAATATAATAATATTATATGAATCTAACGTTATTTCGGCGAGCAGTTAGCCACGACTAAGCAGTTATCTTACACCATAATTATAATACATGTGTTTAATGACCATGTCACATCGGAATGTCGCTTCATCGTCACTTCGAGGCGGATGGCTACATAAAATCAATGGACCCTTACAGTAACTGCCCAGTGTCCTTTGTCGCATACCGTCTTCATTAGGCGGTTCTCGCGAACTTGGTCCATTTCAGGGCGTTTTGGCTCCAAAATGTTGACGTCGTCTGATCTCGTTGGGGTCCAGTCAGGTCAGCCAATCTAACCTGACTAGACACCCAAAGTAGGCCTACTCCCAGACCCACAAAGAAAATAATCTTTGGAATGTTCAGAGGTATGGGCGAAGACATTCTTCCCGTGCACTCGTCAATTATACACATATCAAGACAATAAGGAGTCCTCCTTTTGCTCGTACTACTACCATGAAGAATCGAGACTTTTCTGTTGTTGGTTCAGTGGTCTGGAATGGCCTTCCTTTTGAGCTACGCCTAAGGCTGTAACTCTACCGGGGTCCTTCCTTACTAAACCTAAAACGGTTCTTTTTGGGCGCGCTGGAGTCGGGAGTGCCTCTGAGTAGTTCTTTACTTCATGGAGCGCTATATAAATATCCGAATGAATGAATGAATTAATGAATTATGCACAGAAGACAAAACTAGTTGAAAATGATTAAATAACACACGTCTGCGCGGTTCAGTTCAGATCAATCCGGAAAAGATCGGGATGTCTGTGATGGTATTGACTTAGTCCTGTTATAATTCGGCGTGTTCTTTGCCCCACGCCTTTTAGCTGACCTACAAAAACAAAAACATTTATATAGAACCTGTTACTTTTATGTAGGCTTTGACTGCAGCTTATTATATTAAGCAGTCGTGCCGATTCTTGTTTCCCTTTGCTTCTTCGGTCAGTCTAAATCTAATGAGGATGACTAGATAGGCCTGAGCTTCCTCTCCTCATGAGACGATTCACCATGATAATTATGCTGCTGCTGTAGGCCTAGTCTCAAGCCTACCTGACTTGGTCTGATTAAGTCGTTGTTTATATAGGCCTATAAACCTATGTAATGCTCATACCATAAATAATAAATTATTGTGCTTTGTGAATGTATCTGATACCGAATCGATTAGAATAAAATAAATTTGAATTTGAAAATTTTGAATCCGGAACTCCGGATGGATGAATGTATAGCCCATGTTAGCGAGGTGTTGCATGCTTATCACAGATCTCGTATAATTGCAGGCCGTCTGTTTTGTTAGTAGACCTAGTTAAGATTAATTTTGTGCTCTGTGATCTGTGTTTTCGTGAATTGCTGCAATTGCATATTTTTTGCATAACTCTACACTGTAGCCAGGTGCGGATTCAGAGGGCCAAAACGGCCATGGCCCTCATTTAGAAATTTATGTTTTTACCAGCTATCTGGCTCAGAAAGTTGACGTGGCTTCCCCCATGAACAGTTCCGCAGACCCCTCCCCACGCCCACGAGGTCCGTACACGAGGTCCGTACGACTAAAAAGTCAACTACTTTGGTTGATAAAATAGTATCCTTTTTCTTTGTAATTCGAGACAAATGCCTAAAAAAGATCATCAGGTTTTTCGGCGATGAAAACGAACATTTTTCCCCTGCCCCAAGACCGAATATTTTGGCCCCTCCCTTCGAATTTTTTTTATCGGCTCTTGACTGTAGCCGGCTGCGGTCTGTCAACCGTATTGTTCAATGTAGGAAAATTATTATTATTGCTACAACTGCTGAATGCAGATTGTAATCGTAAACGCGAGGTCCAGGCAGTCAGAGAAAGACAGATGGATGATAAGGTGGGTTGTTTTCAGTCAGAACTGAAGCGGCCGTCACACCATGCGTGACATTGCGTTGTTAGGGGAATAACACGAGCCAGTCCACACCTCGTTTGTCCGATGCTGAAAAATAAAATAAAATTTAATCTATTGCACCACGCCTCTGTCTCTCTCGTATGACGCAGTTACAAATTACGACAACAATAATAATTCAACGCATCTGTAGGCCTACTCCATGCGCATGCTTTACTATCGTAATGCGAATAGTTTCCGCCACGCTCTCGCACTTGTTTACGTGAAGTCCTGTTGTTTACAAGTAGAAAAAGTTTATTAGGTCGTCCAACCTGTTATTTTCGACTGTAGGGTGTCAACGGGAGGTAGTCTACATGTACAGTTGGATCTGATTCTTCAACACATCTTTACGGGGCAAAGAACACACGCCACATTGTAATAAAACCCAGCATAGAGTAGCTCAAGTGTAACCCCGCCGTTGCTCGACCGTTTTCAGTGCCAGGCGTGTGTCTGGATAAAGGAGGAGGGCAACGCAAGTGATCTTTATTATCACACAGTGTCATTAAACCGGAACAGCCAACCTCGTGTGCGTGTTCATCTGTGTTTGTGTGTGTGTTCATGTGTTTGTGTGTGTGTTCATCTGTGTGTGTGTGTGTGTGTGTGTGTGTGTGTGAATTAATGGGTGTGCGCTCATGTGTGCGCGCACGCGCGTGTATGTTGGCTACGAGTCTTTATACAAAATGTTGTAGCCGAAATCCGCTGCGAACAATGTCGCATTCTAAAACGTAGGATACAAACATGTAGACTTGATGCCCATTCTAACACTAGACGTTTTACTATTAAATCCGACAACGCCCTTGAATGGGGCACAACACCAATAGATATCTGTGAGGCGCGGTGGTGTAGTTGATATGTTTGTTGCCTTGCAGCCGAAGGGTTGCAGGTTCGAATCCACCTCATGCTGCCTCGTTGAGACCTTGGGCAAGTCCTTCACTCGCAATTGCTCAGCGCTTCGGCGTCAAACTACGATTCAGTGTCCGTGCTGTATTCGGGAGCGCTGCTGAGTATAGATCTCGAAGGGGCGCTATAAGAAGTGCAGATACATACATATCCGTCACTCCAGTAATGTGCTGGTCTTTAAAAAAGACTGCGAGTTTTCTACTTTCCTCAACTAAATCGGCTTGAAAGTTCATACGAACCGCATGAAGTTAAGGTTTAGTTCAGGTTTTAGTTAAGTTTGCTTCATTAAGTGTTATATTGTCAATTTAAATGTTGTTGCAATCTGTCAACACCTGATTCAGTTTAATTCAATCGGATATCTTGGTTAACTCTCCTTAGAAAGTTTCACTTGGGTAACCCTTCCTCCCCAGTGGTGTCTTCATCCTTAACGGTTTCCCTTTTGTAACCAATGCAATATTGTTTTCTGCATTTGCTGCCATTTTGTTTATTCTGGCTGCAATCAGTGGCAATTTCTGGAGACCTTTTTTTAGTCATTTGATCGAAATCTTCGAAAATGACCACTTTTTCATAATCCGCCCAGACCTTCTGGCAAACCTCGTGCGTACCTTTGCGCTTATTTTTTAGGGGGCTAAAGGGGGTTAATCGTGGAAATATTTCATTTTTGCATGAAAAAAATGGATGGCCTTTTTAGGGGGCTTAGCCCCCTAGCCCCCTCTAGCGCCGCTACTGGTTGCAATGAAAAATAATCAAACTGAATTGACTTTAAAAGCATTGCAGCCTATTTATCATTGTTTGCAAAGCAGTCTCTGTATCGAACTTTTTTTATGCTGTTCATAACAATGTTAATTGTCGCTGGGGGTAGGCCCTACTAATAATGACTATGACGATCCTAAATTGAGCATCGATCGGTATGTTGATACCAGCATCGATAAACTGATGACTTGCATCTGTGCCGACAGATGGATGGATAGTCCAGGCTATAATTATTATAGAAGAACTGCGCTACTGTTCGCTATCTGAAAGTGCCAGTCCCAAGCCTGGATGAAGGAGGGGACGACGCTAATGATCCTTATTATCACACAGTGAAAATGCTCCAACCACAAGTGAAACCATCTACCACCTATACATAGAATTTAAAAAATTATGTTTCAGGCTTGTGATGTTGCTTAACGCTTTAGACGTCATTGGGACAAACTTCATCACGCGATAAAAAAATAATATTGAAACTTTCGCAGGTGTGAATAAATAATTGCCGACTATGTTGTTGTACGCATGCTCGCCTATGTGTACGCTATGTGCTTACGCAGGACGGTCGAGGTGCCGTGCCATGGGCAGAAGAAACTTGGCATGACGGCGATTCTTTTTAAAAAGCCGTCAGCTCGCCACAAAGTTGTTAATGCTGCTTCAGTATAGACATATGCATGTACTTGGCAAGGTGAACTGTCTCTGCGAGAATTCGACTGAATGTGCTCCAAACACAGCGATGGCATAATGTCTGTATCGGCCATAGAACAGCTGAATAGAACACCGAACTGTGGACTGTCTAGCCATATTGAACGGTCGGTTGCTCAATAACAAATCCCAATATTCGCTATAGTCGGGATACTGCTCTGCTTTCAATGTGTGGAGTGCGTGCGTGATGATCGTTAGTGTTAATACGGAACCTGCATGATAGTTTTGTTCTGGCTGGTGTTTGAAACAGCGGATCTAACTGTGTACCGCGCCATCGAAAACTACAGGGACTTATAGTAAAACATTATAATAACTTAGAAATACAAAGCAAACAACATTTTGGAGTTGTAAAAGAACCGGAGGAACCGAATTATTCAGCTACCTGGTCGACAAATTGCTGCGCTGTGTTTCAGTAGACGGTACATATTGTAATCAATGATCATTTTACAAGTTAGTTATCAATTCGAAAACTGGCTGTTATTCGCAACGGTCCAATGCGCAATTAATATTGTCGTTTAAATCACGCTATAGGATACAATGATCTCATCGATTTATTTAGTTTTGTCGTCCTCAAACCCGTGGCTGCATGTCGTTTGTATATCCACATAGTGCTATGTTCTTCTACTTCAGCTTTCTCCGACTATTCTTTACCTTTCTCTTCCAAAATCTCCACTTCCTCGATGCTCTCTTGTAACCTTAGAAAATGATTGATACCCGGTACGGCGGTACATAATTTTGTGCTTTTTATGCAGTCATTTTGTGGTTCGTTGCTTCTCACACTCGTTCATAAACGGCAAAGCATAGAACTACATGTACATCCCCACATATAATTGAAAAGATATTCGTAGCCTATTGGTATAGACCATTAGGCATGTAGACTAAGCTTAGAAAATGAATGATAGCCTACTTAATTTCGTGCTTTTTATACCTGTCATTTTGTGGATTTTGGCTTCTCACATACTGCACATTCTTAACCGGCAATCTATTGGCCTACAGTCCTTCATATAATTGAAAAGATGTAGGCCTACATTATATCGGTATAGACCATTAGACATGGATAACATCATATTACGAGGCACAAGCATAATAATTATACTTACACAGATGCATTGTCCCCCGTGTTCAGCGATGAAACTCTTTAAAAGTGGGGTATATATGGTCTATAAATCAAAAATTTGGACCATCATAGTATGGCCATCATTCTGAAACGGCATTTCTCTTTGCGCCTTTTGCCAATGGCTGGCTCAGATGCATTTTATCGCGGTCATAAAACCTTCTTATTTGGCCTGCAGGTTTGGGTCAGGAACGCTGACCTACTTAGCAGTAACCAAGGGAATTTTTCACCTTGCAGTTGTAGGCTACACAAAAATGTGCAGTTCTAAATGGGTTTGCGCAGTTGTAGGAGCACTTCTGCGCAGTTAAAACTACTTTTAAAAAGGGTTCAGTCCTCCGATTTAGAGTAGGCCTAATTTACGATGGAGGATCGGAAGAGCAAGAAAAGATTTTGCAGTTCTAAACATTCCTTACAAAAAGTCCTGGTAGCAAAGCTGATTAGTGTCGCCCTCCTTCTTCCTCCAGGCTTGGGACTGGCACTGGCAGAGAACTACCACGTCAGGTCCGAAGGCAACGGGTTATTAATGAAGGGTCGCAACGCAACTCCCTGTATAGGTATAAACAGCCGCGCCCAGTCGCAGTGAGACCGCTACCCTGCCGACCTTATCACACTCAGCCTGAAGAGGTCGAAAGCGGCGTGCGGGAGGCAGTATAGACACTGACAGTGAAGAGCCATTCAAGGGCATTATGGTCTATTGGGGCTTTTAAGGGAACCTGATTGAATTGATATCGCAGTTTGGCGACTACCGACAGATGAGTCTCGGAGTGTAGGCGATATCGTTCTGTTCCATTGTGTCTGTCTATGGTCAGAGTGATCATTTTGTCATTCGACGAATGTGAGTTCCGAAACTTATCATTATTATTTCTTTTACTCTTAATATTATATTCAACAATCAGAACAAGTAGGCTACAATTAACTAGAGAAGCAGTAGCTATTTTCTAAATAATGATAAAATGGCCAATAATTTAAATTCCACACAGCTAAAATACCTCGAAAGACCACCAAGTTGGAACGCTGGGTAGATCTAGAGAAGCGTTGAAACAAAAAAATAATGGAATATTACTAGTTGTTGATAAAATGTGTCTCTCATTTTTGTGGTTAACGAAAGTGCCTAGGATCTCAATCGCGTTATTTTTATTATTATTATTATTATTATTATTATTATTATTATTATTATTATTATTATTATTACTACTACTATTATTATCTTTAACATTATTATCATCACCATTATTGTTTTATGCGCCTTTAAAATTATTATCATTTTTATTATTATTAGTATCATTATTATTATATTTGTAATCATTATTCAACAACGTCGTTTGATTGTCTTCTACCTATTTAGTCATTCCTTCTAATAAAAAGGACTGTTCGTGTTGAACGGGATTTTCGTTACTGAACCAATAGATTGTACCGCCTGCACAATAGCCACCTCAATAGTTCATTCCAAACTCGACTACTGCAATTCGCTCTTCCATGAAATAGATTCTCTTCAAATTAAACGCCTGCAAACTATCCAGAATGCTCTTGCCCGCGCAGTCACTAAGACTCCCAAACATCACCACATAACCCCTGTTCTCAAGTCTCTTCATTGGCTAAAAGTTTCTCAGCGCATCCATTACAAAATTGTTTCTCTAACCTACAACGCTCTTCAAACCTCTCAGCCCTCCTACATTCGTCAACTAATCACCATCCAACCGCACAGGTCTACGCGCTCATCATCATATCTTTCTCTCTCTCGGCCTCCAGTATCATCCTCTCTGAAATTCTGCGACCGCTCCTTAGTCTATGCTGCACCAGCTCTTTGGAACGGACTCCCAACATACCTCCGCCTGTTCGCTCACCCTCCTATCTCTCCTGCAGTCTCACCTCCAAATTCAACCTCTCCTCCGCTTGCACTCTCCTCTGCTGTATTCCATTCACGACTGAAAACCGAACTCTTCAACCTATCCTATCCAGATTCCAATCAAGTTCCATCACCCAACCACCACCATCACCGACAACCACCGTAGCACCACGCTGTCTCCTCGGCTTGACCTCCCCGGATTTTGACCTGGCACCGAAACGAAAACGGCAGCTCTGGCTATTGCGGACTTGATTTGATATAGCGCCGGTGAATAAGCTGGTCTCCCTGACGTGGCTTTTGTGGGCGCTGAGAAATTCTCGAAGATTTACATTACATTACATTACAGCTGACTAAGTGTAGGCCTATCTGTTCCTCTGCTCAGCCATTTCTGTCGTTTTGTTTGCATCTTTAAAGTATTTCCCAGTCGCATAGGTTGCCTATGTCATTGCTGACTAGTCGTCTGGGTGCTGACATGAAATATACGGCTTGGACCGCTTGGTTGAGGTTTGCGTGTGTGAGGCAATTCACAGACCCATGCATTTGGACACATAGCCTATGAGAGTCTCGCAGAATGTGCGTGTGTAGGTTTATAATGTGTGCGTGATGTTTGACGCTCTTGCGTTGCGTTATTATTATGGCGGAAGAATAGATGTCGAAATGCATTGCATTTTAAATGGACTGTGTTGGCCAACTCAAGTGATCTCATGTTGACACTGTTAGAGTAGACTAAAGGTTTTTAGCGGAGATCCGATACTGTTTCTAAAAGAGGTGAGCAGTACCGTCTTTAAGGTTGTGTAAACGTCGGTGAAAAAGTTACCACAGAGTACCGCACCGGTCGAGCGGCTGCTGGTTTTGTCAATATCATTTTCGGCGTGTATTAGGCGTATATGCATCGTTAAGAATTTTGTATCTAAGGCTGGTCGTGTACATGCTGTTGCTGTCTCCAAGACTTGTTCAGCGAGGCGAGATGTTTTTCTATTATCCCATTATATTCCTTGAATTCTTCGGCTTATAGGCCTACACACTAGAAAGTGGCGATCACCAACCAAATAGGCCTAAATGTTGGCCTTGTAGACCTTAATAGGACACTTCAAGGTCGGTGCCGACTTCTTGTGTGCGATTGCACCCAGAGAGAAAGTTCATTGGGTGCCTTGCGTAGCCAGGAATTTATGATGGTGGAGGGTTTTTGTTTGACCGGATGCCCTTTCTGACACCAACCAGCAGTAGGTCTATTAGAGAGGGAATAAAGTAATAAAGGGAATAAAGTTAGAAAACCAATTGTTACGGTACTACAAGTAATTGTTTAGTTTATTCTTATTTAAGTGGATAAATAACCTTTAACAAATTGTCCCCACGCCAATGGCCTCGAAACCCCTCCTTGTCTACGCCACTGGTGCCTTGCACACGGAAGAATAATCGAACTTAAGATTCAAGATTTTTACAGTCAATTCCAATAGTCTCGCTGTTCTTCCAGCAACTTGAGGAGCAGGGGCGCAGCCACGGTCTAAAAGTTGGGAGGGACCTGCTGAAGCTTAGAGTGATGGAAATGCGAACGCTGAAGACGCAAAACCGCTTTCGGCCAAAAAATCAAGAAGTCCCCTAACGATTGTAAGCTATACGGAAAATCTGTACCATGGGAATCGTCGTAGGCTCCCAAACAGGGACTGGGGCGGAATTCCAGAAGCCGACGCAATTTTTAGCACGTGATGTCAAATGGAGCACATTTTAGGCTTCCGAGTTTCATTTAATTTTCCCCTTGAGATCCGGATTTTTTTTATTATGGGACGTATGGCCTCCTCGTAATTGAAATTCAGTCAACGGGTCCAAATATAAGTGAATTTTCAAACTCAGTAGGGCCTATCAGGCCGACGACAATCACCCAGGCACGACTAGAGGAGGCTAAAATGCCCTCTGGGGACCGGCGAATTTTAGGGGCACGGCGGAACGCTTATGATGGTTCATGGTTCCTGCCTTTCTAAAAGAAATTTCAAAACTTAACAATCTGAATAAAAACATATTCAAATTGGCCTGTAATAGATGTGATGATCGCACGGTAACACGATTCATTCTTGCAATTAATTTAAAACTCTTTTAAAGCCATGGGCGGATCCAGGGGGCCAATCCGGCCATGGCTCCCATTTAAAAATTGCATGAGACGTGGCCTCCCATTTGGTTTCAACAAGCCATTAAATAAATGCAGCGGGAGAGAAAAGCAGGAAAAAAGGTCATCAACTTTGTTCGCGGCTAAAATGGTATCTTTCCCCTGGAAATTGGACGAATGACTAAAAAAGTCATCAGATTTTTCGGCGACGAAGAAGACAAGAATTGTTCCCTGTCCCAAACAAGACCGAGAATTTTGCCCCCCCCCTCTTCGAAAATTTCTCTATCCGCTCATGTTTAAAGCTATCTTACACTTGCTAATCTGACAGAAATCTGAAGTGAAACTGGGATTTGCATCTGACGACGGTTTTAGTAAGTTAGTGGCAACAAAGTTCGGCTGAGGGCATTCGGTGCACTGCAGCGTTTGCACACGTGGCAAAGCGGCCATGCGGGTGAGGTTTTCAGTTGTCCGCTTTGTAAAAGTGTGGTAGATCTATAGCCTACGGTGAATTTTGCTTTATCAAGTGTTCGTCTGACACCGTGAATGGCTCGTCATTTCTGCTTGGCCTGTTGTGCGGGTTGTAGCCTATCCTACATGGCCATGATCTATAACTATCCTAGGTATCAAATGCCGAGCAGCGAATCGGATCCGATATGACACACTGACGACGTTTTCTGGTCAATTGAACCTTTCATGAGGAATTTCAGGGTAGACGTGACTGTTCTGAACACCCAAAGTACAGTATCATGAATCTAATTATGTGGGGCGTGGTGGTTTAGCCTAGTGGGTATTTTGCTGCCTTCCAGCCGGAGGGTTGTAGGGTCGAATTTACCTATAGCCGCCGCGCAGGGACCTTGAACAAGTCCTTCACTCGCAATTGCTCTGGCGCTTCGGCGTGAAACTCCGATGCAGTGTCCGCGCTGTAGTCGGGAGCGCCTGGGCGTAGTAAGCTTGAAGAAACACTATAGAAATGGAGTGGTAAATATAAAAATGTTGGTTTTAGTTCGCAAATGTCTCGTGGAACGCGATCCTCCCAGATGCCTACTGCTCCTGCCACTAACTTGTCAATAAGCCACCAACAAAAAGTTTAGATTATAACTTCATTAAAACAAAACTGTGCTAAAAGCGACTGCAGGGGAGACCAATGATGCCTGTCGCTAAAAGGTTAATCGACGCCTTAGTGCGGTTATTGTAAGGCGATAATTATAAGCCTAAAATGCTCATTTACATGCATACATAAAATTAATACGAAGAAGTTACTTCATGATACTTCTCGATCTCTGTCAGCAATTTAACCCGTTTTGGACCAACGTTCGTCTTACGAACACCTTTTTGAAAACCTCACATTGAGTGATGCCATCACATAGTCTTCTGTACAGGTGTTTTTATGTCAGCCGGAGGTCTGATTTATCAGACAAAAAAATTTTAATTCGTTTTTAAAGTTTTGAAATGTTTTTAACTGAAAAACTACGTATGTTCGCCGTCCTTTGTTTGCAAAGCTGTTATTTTGGTCTGATGTGTGATATCGCAAAACTGATGGGCATTTAAAAAGTGCACATATTTTGGACAGAGCACATGTCACATTGCAAAATTTTACTGTAAAAAACGGAGTTGTAAAAATTTCATATCTGAGTCATGTTCGTTTTACGAACATTGGTCCAATACGCTACTGATACGTCAAGTCAAGTCAACGTTGATTTATACACGCCTATATCTAATTCTTAGCTACAAGTCATGTTTCAGCCAACTCACAATTGTGTATGTATGTATGTATGCATGCATGCAAGTATGCATGTATGCATGTATGCATGTATGCATGCATGCATGTAAGTATGTGTACGTGTGTATGTATGTATGTATGTATGTATGTATGTATGTATGTATGTATGTATGTATGTATGTATGTATGTATGTATGTATGTATGTATGTATGTATGTATGTATGTATGTATGTATGTATGTATGTATGTATGTATGTATGTATGTATGTATGTATGTATGTATGCAGGTATTCTTCTATTCATGCATGCATGTAGTAAGTTCGTACGTACTAAATAGAGACCTGCTGACCAATCAACCTCTGCTTCAAGTTCACCTGAAACCACTGGTGTCTGGTTTACCGAGAGAATCTGGAATGTCAACCTCGGCCTTTTTAAGCATAATGGCTCTGAAGTTTCAACGCTAAACGGTTCATTCACCCATGACACTCTGTATAATTATGCATGCCGTAACAGAATAACAGGACATGACCATTTTATATGCTCAGAGTTCACGTCGATTAGAGTATGCCTATATAATTTTATTCTTATATCTGACCATGACAGATTAGCTTGTACAGGGTGCGCCAAAAAAGTAATCCCCTACGGTTTTTAGCCCATATCTTGGCCAAACATACGAATTTTTAAATGATATTGGCCAGAATAATTAGATTGGTTTTTTGTTACTTTTCGTTGCGTCGCGTTTTTGAATCGTCAAAAACCGGTGGGTAGCATCACTAAAAGTGATATAACTTTTGCTCTGTTTCACACATGACTATGAAATTTGGCTATTGTACGTAGATATGAATTACCTTCAAGCCCGTAAAACTGGATTTGAAAAATTCCTATTTTTGGCCAAGATATTGATAAAAAGCCGTAGGGGATTACTTTTTTTGGCGCACCCTGTATATGATTTTCATATTTTTCTTTGTTTCTACGAGTATGGTTGATGAATGATGATGAACAAAAGTAATATAATTTTCGTTTTCAGAGTGTTAAACTCCACAAAGAAATTCAAAACAGAAGCTAAATAAGGCTTTTTAAAATTGAAATTGGCCGCATGGTGTCACGATCAACCATGAACCAGCCAGCCAGTCTAACAGATTGCAAATTAATAGCCTTGTGTACAATGTGTAGTCTATGAAACAACTTTAGATTTTTTATTGCAAACTTGAATGACGTCGGATAAACTTTATCTTCGCCTTCCCAAAAATGGTGAGGTTCTTTTGAAAGTATTATACTTGAAGTAGCCTATAGTACAATATGATCAACATTGATCGGCTCTACGTGTATGTAGGTTGTCAGTGGAGCTGAGTCAGCTGACTGTTGGGAATGCTGTAGTCTATGATTGATGTCGTACAGAATGCTGCACGTTATTATAAATATTATTATGACTATACGAAGGTCTATCCCTATGGACTACTTCAATGACTAGAGTGTGCTATTGTTGCAATCTTATAGTATAAGCTTAGGCCGTCTGTATGCGAATACGCTGAAGAAGTTCAAAGTTACTAAAGAGTGTGCAATTTTTACATTTTTAAGTTATGTCCCGAGCACGATTTTCAAAAACTTTCGATGCAGGTGTCATCACCGTTAGGCTAAAATTAATGCTGATCATAGACTTCGGTGTAGAAATCTCCAACCTGCTCTAGTCGTCAGTGCACTGAGTGCAGTATTTTTTTCATATTAGAAAAATTCTTAATCGGCGCAATCGTGGTTGCAACAGAAGAGAAATCTAGTGGGTGCGTCTTAATGCATGCCTGTCAATGGATTGAAGCATAACAGCGCACGAGAACAGGTGCACGTTTTGGACTGGTTTGGTTTGGTGTGTCGATCGCATGAGATACAAACCACATCTAAGCTAGGCCCACTTTATGCGCCAGAATTGAAAAGGTAGCTTATGAATCAGGATTGCTGTCTCAATTTGTGACTTTGACTTTATTTAGGCAGTCGTTAAATTAATAGTAGAGTACGTAGAATGTTAGAGAAATAGGCTGGAAAATGCCTAAACCGCTAGAGTTTGACTGCATCGGCAGGCCGGAACAAGTTTAAGACTACATTACATGTCCTTAGCAGTCGATTCATTGCTGAATTTTGTAATAGCAAACTGCATAGATCTATCCACAGTAACTCAGTCAATCAATCAATCGTAATTTATATAGCGCCCCTTCAAGGTAACTACTCAGAGGCGCTCCCGACCGAGATCAAGCGAAAAAAACAGTCTTCAACAGTTTGTGAAATTGAGAACAGCTTGGGAAGTGTCGCATAGTCAAGGGAAATCCATTCCAGGTTGTTGGACCAACCACAGAGAATGAACGCCTATGCATTGTTGCAGAGCGAGTGAAAGGAACCATTAAGTCACCATGTTCTACTGTTTTACAGGCCACACTACAGCGCGACCAATAATATTCCCATTAACCTTCGTTTATGTCACTGGCCTAGTTAGCTACACCGGTAAGCGACAGCTGCATTCGTCTGTTGGTTGCAACTGACTGCGGTTCAAGCCCCGGGCTGGGAGTTGACATTCAGAGATTTAGATATCTCGGGCTAGCACGTGTGGGACGCAGGGGCGCAAGCTCCTACGGAGTGACCTTGGGCAAGTTGCTTACCCATCATTGTCTGTGGGGAAGGCAACGGGAAACCACCTCACTCATCTCATCCCCAGGGGCGTAAAGCCAATAAACCTGCCTTCGGGCAGAGCACCATCATCATCATCATCATCATCATGTCAAGGGTGGATACGGAAATTTTCGAAAGGGGGGCCAAAATTTAGGGTTTTGTTAGTGGGCAGGGTAAAAATTTTCGTTGTGTCGCCGAAAAAAATGACCTTTTTTTATTCACCGACCAATTTTCCGGGAAAAAGATACCATTTCATTTTTTTTAGCCACCGACCAATTTTCCGGGGAAAAGAATATACCATTTCATCCGCCGCTAAATCGACGGGGGGCCACGTCCTGTACGATTTTGTAATAGGGGGGGCCTGTTGTCCTCTTTTTCTCTCCCACTACCCACTACATTTATTGAAACCAAATGGGGGGCCACGTCCCATGCAAT